>CM037470.1:6997146-7587146 GCA_021014325.1 Plazaster borealis
TCCTTTTGCATAACATTTTACAATACAGAATTGGCTTATGCAGAAATTGGAGAGATTGTCGACCATCCAACATCGACAGTCGATAACCGCAGCGTCATAACACATACATATGCTGAAGCGAGGCTGCAGAGGTTGGCGGAATTGGAAGATGAAGCACCCGGCTCGCTCTCACCGCCAAGTGGGATTTTCGACCCACCACCTCATTGGCAGTGGAGATGAGTAATAATGCACAGTTTATTGCATGGCTCAAAATGATGTTGGAAAATCAGCCCACCTGAAAAAGGGTATTTTAATCTAGACACAAAAAGGTTTTCCCGGCCAATTTCAGAAACAAAATCATTCAAATTTATGCATTTTTCTCTTATCCATCTTATCCACTCAAGCTAGGGTTTCTTTTTGCATTCAATTTCGTTTTCTTGCACACATGGTTTCGTTCTTCTCATTCAGATTCGTTTCAGTCATTGTATTTCATTTATTGTTAGGCTGTTAAACATCAATGTCAAATTATTGTGTCAAATCCGGCCAGGAATTAACTCTGGTTGCTCTGAGATAAATTGTAGCACTTATGAGTAAACATGACAACATTGGTTATGCTACATTAAAGTCCAAGAACATTGGTCATATATGCCAAAACCCGGCTATAGCTCATAACAAGCTGATTTTTTCAGGATAGGTCCAGGAATTTGTCTAGAATAACATACTAAAAGTCCCCTAAAATCCCCCTGAAGCTCTCTCCGAAATCCAAGATGGCGTCCAAAAAGACCGCCATTTTCGAATCTTATTATAACTTTGCACCCAGACATGTTGTAAATAAAAATAAAGGGTCGAAATATATGTTTTGAGGCACAAGGAATCTGATAAAATCATTACTTTGAGATTTTAAAACTCACAAGTATCTAAAACCAAGATGGCATCCAAAGTGGCGTCCAAAATGGCGTTCAAAATGGCAACAATTTTTAATCTTACCATAACTTTGCAATCAGACATGTTGTAAATATAGATAAAGGGTCTAAATATAAGTTTTGAGGCACAAGGAATCTGATAGAATAGTTATTTTGAGATTGTAAAGCTAATACTATTGGCCTAATAGCAGTGGCGTCACCAGAGGGGGGGGGCAGGGGGGCCTGCGCCGCCCCCCGCTCAGGACCCTTGCTCCAACACCTAAGGTGCAGAGACGGGAAAATACAGAAGATTCTGATTCTGATGTGGTACCATCAGAGTATTGCATGGACTCTGCATCCGAGGATTCCGCCGAGGAGAATTTCGAAGAAGATGTACCCGTTGGTAATACTGGGAGCGCTAGTAGCACAAGTGCCCTGAACTAAAATGTGATTATTACAATTACACCCACAATTTCAATCCTGTATTTTGATTTAGATTTTTTTTTTAATGGCTTACACTTGTCACAATTATTATGTTTTGGGTATTTACACTGAAATAAAGCATAAAAACAATAATTTAATTAGTACTCACACAGAGCCTAATTTGAGAATGCCGTGTACAACTCTAAATTGATACTTGGTAATCACTGTTGGTAACTTAATCCTTGTATATACAGTCGAAAGGTTTCATCTTTAAAAATGACAAGTTCTCTAAGATTTGGTTGTTTCGCAATCTGTTGTTACCTGCAAACTATGTAGACTGTTTTAGAACTGCATTGGTGTGCATCAGCTGGTGTGTATCAACTATCAGTTAACATATTTAATGATAATCTTGCACTTCTTTGGTCACCCCAAATTTAATCTTTGCCCCCACTTGCCCACCCCCCCCCCCATCCAAATGAAAATGTCCAGTTACGCCACTGCCTCATAGCTAGTTTTTAGAAGTTGTGTTTATGTATTTGGCATTAAATGACTCGTTGGGTAATCTAACAAAGAAGAACTAAAGAATTGCTGAATGACTCTAGAGGACTATGAAGCAAATAACTGAATCATGTTAAAATGGGCTTCCGTAAACCCAACTAAATTGTTGTCAATGTGGGTTTGTTTTGACAAATCCGCATTGTAGTTACAAGTTGTTAAGAGCAACCTTGCATGCTTAAAAATGCATTGTTGCTGCAATACGTTTTAATAATCACTATACCGCAAAAACCAAAAAGTATATCAATTGTTGTGTCCAAAATGCTTAAACCGGGATTGCACATTTGTCGTTGTAACTTCCGTTTTGAAATGTTGTGAGAATTGTTAACTTTTGTAGATAACCAGGTTATTATCTACGTTTAAGTTAAAACTAACTTTACTCTTTCTACCATTAAGACCATAAGTTCTGATTGAGTTATCAAAACATTCACCTTTTTAAACATACAAATATACATGGTATTACAGAAGGTTGATGGATAGGTCTCTGTTTGATGTTTGATGTTTGATTTATTTACCACTGAACTTTCAACCAAAACATTGTGATAAGTCTTGAAATGTATTATAAAGGGATATTTTCTAAGAGACACGTTACGTTAAAATTCATGAATGTTTGAACTTGCTGGTTTTGTTACATCCAGGTTTAAACGTAATTGCTGTATATATATATACATGTATATGTCATTGGAGGCTCACTTTTTTGTTTTGAAGGCATGTTAAATTTAATGGCTTGTTTTTAAAGACAAAATGGTTCATTAATTGGAACTTTATCAGCGTGCTTTGTTCTCTTAGTGTTATCCTTACAGGTAAAGGGGTTTGGTTTGTTTTCTTCTTTACTAAATTGGTTTAATTGCCTTCACAGATTTCCATGATCCTAAGCATTTTAATATCATCCTTAAGAAAGTACTGAGAAAAGAGTCAGTGTGGTCTCGACGTATCGAACAGTATACTCTGCTCGTCCTCAGGAGAATGCTGGACTGCTGATGATGATGAGGCTATAGTAGGGCTGGAGGAAGCACATCTAGATTGGAAGTCTCCAAGCTGTTCTTGACCGGTAATGCATGGCAGTTGACTGTTGGCTGGATATGTGTGCACTGGAGTGTGTCAGGGTTAGGGTGAACTGCTGCTGGAAGGATCGGTTTGAGTATTGGTGACAAGATGTTGTTGATGAAGAACCCGATGTCTTTTGGAACTGTGCTATGTGACTTGATTAATATGGTTTCGTTGAGTCTACGTTGGTGCCAGAACTGGACAGGTTCAATGAGTTTGGCTTGTTTCAAGTGTGCATCCCTCTAACCTTTCAAAATCAGCAGCAGCCCAGCATTGTCCTGAAGACGTGCAGAGTATACTGTTCGAAACGTCGAAACATTTCAAATGTACTTTATTAACTGCGTTTAGGGCCTATGGGTTTTTACCAATTTTAACCTTTTACTGTAGAATTATCCTGAAGCCGATGTGCAAGGGTAACCCAATTCACTATTCTAGCTACGGCTACGGCTGGATCGCTGCGTCTGTAAGCTTCGGATAATACATAGGACATTCTTAGCAGCAGTCGTAGCTGTAGCCGTAGCCGCCAATTCGGATACGGCCTTACTCATCGATGTTAATTATTACATATTATAACATTTAAGTAGAGTACCGATGCTGTATAATTATGTAGACAGTCACGCACATGTACAAACAAATCGTAGGCATAAATGTAAATTACAGTCGCTTAAGCGCATACATACAGAGTGAAATGTGTAAGTTGTTTGTATTAAGAAAATATAAAGGTATTGGCAAAAAATGAAAAACAAATTATGAGATGTGAACATAAAATTTCCACATTTTGTAATTGTAACAACTAAGACATAGAGACAAGGAAGTAAGTGAATTTTAAGACAAAACCTGACTGTATAGCTTTGGTTGTACATTTCGTCAGCAACATCATATTTGCCAAAAGACAGGACCAGTCGGTATTACGTTTTCACGAAGTACCAAAATCTGTTCTCTTCTTAAATACGTGACCGAGTTTCAGCTGGCAAAATGCCAAGCATACTCCGGCTTTTGCGTTTTTACAAAGTGCCAAAAACTTCGACCTACTGTTTTTGCGAAGAGCCAACAATTGTATAGACACAACGCGCTGCACACAGACCATGTTAAACAGTTTTACACAAAAAGACAATCTTGTGTAATAGTTTACAAATTACTCATTATCATTCTGCTATGAACGAAAATAAAACAGGCTCATGATTTAGGATCTTTACTTCCCTGATGTTGTGGAGAACAGTTTACAAAGAAATGATTTCATAATTAACATAACTTCATTAGGCTGCGCAGGGGACTTTTTTGGCACTTCGTGATGTTGCTGACGGATTTATTAACATAAGACTTTTCCCCCTAGACATTATTAAGCCCATCAAACAAAATTGTTAACTTTAAATTGCCTGAGACATATTATGATGTGTTTGTTAAAAATCATGTTTCGTGGCCTAACATTGAAATAAACTAACATTGAAAATAAAAGTTTGGTATGAAAGAAACCAATTAAATGTGTAATCTTAAAACTGACAATGGAGTTGTCATTTGTAGTCTATATATACACGAGTCGAGTGGTGGGTTTAATGTATTTAAAATGATATAACACATTGTGATTTTGTAAACTCTCACGTACTCCAGTGACATGCCGATCGCAAACCTGAGGGACGAAGCCCACAGAACGAAAGTAGCATACCATGCAATGCCTGTGCACTTATTTAACAAGTGTTGCTGCATCACAGTATCACTTACTCACATGCTGAAACCATTATTTACAATACAATAGCTGCTTCCCTGCAGCATCACGCAATAGCTAATGTACAATAGCAAATCATGGCCCTCCACTTTATGGAAAAATACAAATATTTTCAGAAACATTTAAATTTCCTCCCAGCAGGTATATGGGGATCTAGCTATGACAATTCTTATTTTTGTCACGCCTGTGTGCATTGCTTGGCCTCACCAACCACAAGCAACAACAAACATTCTTAGTGAATAATCCACAGGATCATAATTTGGTCATTTTTGTTGAGAGAAAGAACCCTCTTTGGAATTTATTGCTACCTACTATACAAATCACAGTAGTAAATATATTAACCGCCGACAGTTACGTATAAATCCCTTAGATTCAATTACTATAGATGATGAGGGGGGGGGGGTGGACAACGATTAACGTTGCCTATCCCTCTTCACTACCACTCTGAGTACAAGGTTATCTGCTTTTTGCTATAAAGGAAACTAAAAGTAGATCATAACAAATTGGTTTTACTCTTGTTTTCAGTATCATTTTTTCTTCAAATTTTATCGACCGTGAGAAACTTATTTTCCTGTCTCCTATATTTGAATTAGGAAAGGAAAGCAAAGAACGCAAAACTTTACCCTTTCCCTGTGAAAACACGAAATTCGTACCCGCCAGCCGGAACCGTGATATAGATCCCGTTGCGCTAACCGTACGCCAACTAAACCTATCTAATATCACGGTTCCGGCTGGCGGGTACGAATTTCGTGTTTTCACAGGGCATCACTCTTAACAGCGGCACTACACGTAAGTAAAAAAACGAATAGTAAGACTTACTAAAAGTCTGCAATTTTCTCAAATTTTGAAAAGAAAAGCCAAACTTGCCAACAGACGATGGTCCTTCATAATTCATTTGAGGTTGGATTTCTTTTTGTGATTTATTTTGTGATGTGTGAGGTTTGGTTGTCTGTTTGGACAAAATTTGTGTGATGTCAAAACAATTGTTGATTATCTGTAAGTTTTTCTAAATCAAACCTGGGCCACTCTGGATTGTATGTGATCCTCTTTGGTATCGGTGCATTTTCCAAGAGAAGTTGATATAAAAAAGTCATAATCTTCGTCTTCAATCGCCAGTTCGAGGAAATTCATCGGTGCTGCATTTTGAAGATTACGCCCTGTGTAGCGTATGGAAATTGTAATCGGGGCGTCATCGAAACCTGCACACAACCCCGTCAAAACGGTTATGCGCACGGATAGCTAGTCGTACACTCTAACCGTGCGCCAACGAAACCTCGCTAATGACCCGTTGCACAACGCGGAACACACCTCCAAAAATTGCGCATTTATTATTTCAATGCGCATGTGCAAAGAAAGCCTGGCTCGATAATTGGACTAGCGCGCGTGCTGTTTTTACGACCGCGGCAAAATACATTTTGATATGCCTTAGTTTACGAGGGGCCGTTTATGACTAAATGAGCAGTTACAAATATATAAGAGCAAACCCATATATATAAGAGCAAACCCAAATATAAGAGCAAACCCAAATATAAGAGCAAACCCACATTTAAGAGCAAACCCACATAAGAGCAAACCCATATAAATAAGAGCAAACCCATATATAAAAGACGGCACAAATAAATAAAAGACCACCTAAAATATACAAAGGATCAAAGACGAATATATAAAGGATCATTGACAAACATATAAAGGATCAAAACTCACACACAACTACATGTATATTGAAAAGCGCCCTCTGTATATTGGACATAGTTTCATATATTGAAGACATGACACCCATAAAATATAAAAGCATAATAAACGTCTCATAATAAAGGACGTCAACAGCCGTCAACTGTGTAGGGGCCTGTTAAATTATTTTCGACCTGGCCGAAAATTTTGCTATATTATTAGTCTGGCACCTTGTCCCAAAAAAAGCATTTTTCGTTCAAAGGTCTCGTACGCCTCCTCCCCACAAACGTAAACACAAACACACACACACAAGTAGTATACATCGAAGTTGACGTCGCGTCGGTTTCGATGCGATGGGTGAAGCTGCGCAGAATGTTGACAATTTTCAACAACTGTGTAAGTCAAATACTTTATACAGGACGCTCAAAGGCATCTGCACACCAAAAATGTCAATATTCGTGAATTAATTAAAAGACGTCTAGAATTATCTTGGTGTATTTGGAGTTTTGTATTATCGTTCGGAGGAAGTGGCTTACTACGATGAAGTGCATTCAAGTATTGCGTTGATTTTGCATCGGGTGCAAGGACTTCATGAACAATATGAGTGTGGGACACTGAGCCATCAACAGATTCAGATGGGAGACTAAATCTATAGTTGTTTGTTGTCCGGAATTCTCTAAACCTAGGGTGAGACTTAGCAAGTTCTCTACCACATCTGTGATAGGCACAGACATTTTTTTAATTGAAGGGGTTTTACAGTTTTTAAGAGGAGACGCGAAAGTACAGCTCGGCCGCCTCTCCGCGGAGGAGTACTACATTATACCATAGAGAAAAGTGTCCTTTCTCCATGATTATACTATCTAGTAGTAGCAGTAGGCCTACAGCTGCTAGTAGTAGGATAAATTACCCTATTACCGTGGGGGTAGGACATTTTTCGAGTAGAATAAAAAACATTCAGCAACCTATAAAAAGTGTCCTGTTATTATTAATGTTGAAGTGTTACTTTCTACTTTGATATAACAAAACACATCGTTTGTTTGATTAAATTTGTCCACGAAGTTTCTGAAAGTGTGCATGCGCCTGGAGTGATTCCAGATGTGGGCCTTCTATTATCATGGTCATCAGTGAATTCTTTTTAAAATGAACTATATCTACATAAGGCATCGTACACGTTTGGTAATTGGAGCCTATTGTTTGTTTCAATCCCATATAAATTAGTTGTAGATATACCATAAAACTAACATGTGAACATATCATTTCAAAAGGTGGTAGCGTTTTTTGCGATATTGCCTAAAATCTGGAGCGGTTATGTCCACGCAGGAAGAATAATCTGCATAGGAATACACACTCTGTGAAGCGTACCGTAACATACGCTTCTCAATGTTCGAAATATTTTGGGGATAAAAAGAAAAGAACGTTGTTCTGTACGATAAGAGCCATGGCAGCTTCATAGATGTGAGGAAGAAGAATGATATTTGGGCTGAGATTGGCGTGAGGCTGGGATGCAGTGGTAAGCATATTCTGTTTGAATTTTACAATGCATTTTTAGTGAACTCAGGCGACACTGAACGTCATGCATTTCGAGTGGGCCATGGTGAACTTTATTTTGTTAAAATATGGGTACACATGTACACACACATGGGGAAAAAAGAGAAAAGAAAATCGATCGCCACAACACTTATAGGTGCTCATCTTGCCTGATTGACAAAAAAATGACACTCACCATAGTAATAAACGACAAGGCACTGTTGGTTATAAATGTAGGTCTCGTTCTTTATTTGAAATGATAGCCTACCGATAAAAAGATAAATATGAGTCATTGTTCAGCGCATTTGAACAAATTATATTGGAATTTGCGCTATGTAAATGAATAAATTATTATAATTAGTATTATCTGTCACTACACTGAGTGAGAGTTAATAAATACAGATTTTACATGTCCATCAGAAAAAAAAACACACACCCACGCACAAAACAATCCCCAAAAACTGGCCGCTTGGTGGCTCGAAATCCAGTCATTACTGGCAGGGATAAATACGAACAAACAAATTTAAAATGGCTGCTCACATCAGAACAGAGACGATGCTGTGTGCAGGCCTACGTCTATGTGTTCTCGCTCGTTACTTTTGCTAGATATTGGTTGTTCTACTTAGAAGTGCCACGAATAAGCCGTCTTGTATTTCTGAGTATTATTAGCACATTTTACAGTGGTAAGTACATTAATATATCCCCAGCAAAGATTACAAAATCTAATCTTCCTATTTTCACTCAGTTTTATTGACGAATATTATTACTGTAATACAATAGTACTAGCTCATTTTACAGTGGTAAGTACATATCCCCAATAAAGTTTTAAAAATATAATCTCCCTATTTTCACTCAGTTTATTTGAGGTGTTATGAGATCCTAATACATGTACATTAGTTACGTGTGTTCAACGCACGCTGTCAATCATTCTTTGTGTGTAAGGTCGTTAACCCTAGTGGGCGGTGCTAATGGAATGATCTAGAGTAGTACTTTCTAGAAAACGACACAAATCCTTTATATACAGGCTGGGGATCAATCTTCGAGGGGACACAGATACTCAAGACTGGTGGAAGCTACGACTTCTGTGATTGTGATTCAACTCGTTGGAGGAGCTTTTGGTAGAGTTCGCTTTTGACCGAGTGCAGTTAAAGAGCTTAATTTAAATCCGGAAAGGACAGTTTCGAACTTAATCTACAGTTCGGTATTTTGGGGTCTTCTTCCCCATATTTTGTGGCGGGTGTCAGATTGTGTACCCGTTGTTGATTCGTCTTCTTCTGGACATTTTTTCGGAGTGAGTTCGCCCCGTGATAGCTCATAGTCACATCGGCAAAGAACTGTTTTACCGCCCCTGGAGTTGATCGTTTTAGAGCCAGTGTATGTGATCCTCGCTGTATCTTCTGTTGCCGTGATCCTCGCCTGTATTTCATCCCGGTTGACGTATTAGCCTGTGAGATTACTTATTTTGTATACGATCTATTTTAATGTACACTTGTTTTACTCAATCATTGTACGTTTGTTAAACCCAATAGGTATTTGAAGTGGCCGATAGTTTCATTATTAAATCACTTTGATTCTGTGTTCTTTACATCCGTGTCACCTTGTTTGATTTCTTTGTTGCATCTGAGAAAATTCAGGCTTTTTGAGTGATTTATATTCACGGATAGTTTGGAGATTTTTGGATCGTAACAGAGGGCATTCAATCAAATTCAAGGTATATATTTTTATTTTGTTTTGCTAACTCAGCGGTCTCCGGGAATTATGAGGCCATTATTTTAGTTTCCCAACGACCGTGACCCAACGACCGTGAACAAGGTAAACTTGCATGGCAGTCATGTAAACATACATTACAAAATACATGTACCCTAGCTGTGAGTGTGACTGAGTCATAACGCTAATTTTATAGGATTCTTCCTCAAAATGTGCATTATTTTGCTTTTCAAAAGCAGGCACTTCTCTGCCATGTGACACCCCCCGGCTGGAAACATCACATACTTCCCGAAGGTTTCTCTGACAGCTTGTGCCTCTTGGGATGCATGGTTTCCTACAGATGCGAGGTCTCTAACAGGAAACTCGGTAGCTCTGGTTTGTCTTAGCTCTAGCTCTTGTGGATGTGTTGCTTGCTTCTTGCTTGATAAGCTGGGGGAGGTTTTTATGATGAAGTTGTGAAGAATTCATGTAGCCTTGATAACTTTGTCTACGTTTTTGTGGATGGAGTTGTATTCATCTCTGGTAGACCCTCCATTTAGCTGCCAGGATGCCAAATTCATTTTCCACAACCCGACGAGCCCTTGACAACCTGTAGTTGTAGATGCGTCTGATTTCATCCAATGCACAAACTGGCCGACAAAAGTACACAAGAGCAACGAACATACCGTCGATGTTCCGAAATACCAAGAGGTTTCGGTCCCCGAAATACCACTGTACACAAAAAGGAATACAAAAGCACCATCAGTGTTCCAAAAGCCCATTGTGTTACTCAGAAAGACTCCAAAAGCACCAAAGTGTCCTCGCTATAGAGCTATACTTACGTTTGGTTGATAGGGACTGCCGAAGAACCTGAAATAAAACAGAGACTTGTAACTAACAATTGTTTTAATGTCGAGATAATTGCAATGTTTAAATTAATAACGAAAACAATTTATCAATCCTATCAAAAGTCCTCTTAATTTGGCAGATTCAAAACTTGCCCTTATTGTACATTCTCGCCATAGCTTGTTTTTGGTGAATTCAATGCTTGATGTTTTCACCATACTTGTTGGAATACTAGAAAGGTATTTTGTTGCCACGATATCATTTACTTGAAGAGGAAGACAGCGACTATTCAAACTATTCGACTGTTCAATGAAGCCATCGGTCACTTATCGAGTGTCCGTTTTTAATTGATTAGTCAGTACTCCGACAATTATTTATTTAGTTTTTAATCTAAACAATTCCAAGTTCCCCAACTACACCTAGCCAAATAGCATGCCAATTGTCTTGTTACCATCGGGTGTTTTGTTTATACACACAAATCCATCAATGATCAGCTCTCGCGGAATTCCAATAGAAATTGTACAGCAATTACTTAGCATTGGGGCTAACCATAATATGAACCATAATATGGTTTCCAGATTGCTTATGACTGTATGCATGTGCTATTGTTTTTGTATGAATTGAGTAGGGTGGTGGTGCAGGATAAGTCAGACCATGACGCTTTATGGTATTACACGCTAACAAAAACACGACTGTTCAAAACTGTCCGGTAGTGTAAGCGTGTAAGTTTTTTTAATGGTGTCAAGTAAAGTTGCATAAACTCTACAAAACGAAAAATGTGAGATCATCTAAAAAATCTTTTGCTTGAATTTGTTTTATTTACTCAGATGGGTCTATATCTAATGGTTTTGGCCATTTTAAAGTGACTGTGTTCTCCACAAAATGTAGTACACGCTCGTATCAAAACGTACACTTTACAAGTGTCCGTTTTGTTAAAGTGTGAACTTTGTTTTGATGTTGTCACGCAGGGGTTAAATATTAAACGTTACGAATACTAATAAACGGGAAATCTGCTGCTACCATCGAAAGCAAATTTTGTTTTTTGACCTTGGTAACAATATGTTGTTGTCGCTATAGACCTAGTACAAATATTTTAGTCTGATAGGGCATTGGGTTACAGATGACGACCACGTTGGATAGCGACATCAAGGAAGTAACTTATGTCGGGGCCTTGTCATTAGTCTTTGATAATACCAAAAGCCCCTAATACATTAATTCCGGAACGACGATGCTAATAACATTGTCGTATTTCTGAGATCCCGAAAATCTCAAAATTTGAAAGCCAGCCTTACGTGCTTTACGTAGCCTCGATGCGACAACCAGCAGGCTGAGTGTAACCAGGAATAGTCCGGATGACAACACGGTTATTATCACAACCACGTCTTTCCGGGCAATGGGATCCAATGCTGCATCAAATGCAGGTACACAAATTGAAAAAAAAATCCACACACAATTTAAAAACATACAATGAAATATTCCAAAGGAAAATGTAATGCATGACTTATTGACGTGAAAAGGGAGGAGAAGGGAAGGGGATGGGATAGAGTGAGAGGTTAGGGAGGAGGGAAACACTACATGGGAACAAGTGATAAGCTAAAGGGACATGAATTTGGGGAAAAACAAGGAAAGGTGGGAACACAATACATTGGTGTGGGAAAGGCCACGGAGATTATGAAGATTATAAAACAACAACAAAAACAATTCATCTAATAAAACTGTTGGTAAAACAAGAAATTGCCTTTTTGTATGAAAGAGAGGCAATGACACTAAGTGTTGGATTTGGGTTGTCGTAATCTGCCTGACTTATATAAAAAAAAAGTGTATGAAGTGAAGGGGTATTATGAAGTTGTATTGTTTTTAGTTTAGTCATTAGAGTTACCTCGTAGATTGAACTCAAGTCTTTAACAGTAGTCCCAAAGATCTTACTTGCCGTTTTAGTAATTGTGGGTTTGTTTTGGGGTTTTTCGATTAACAAGAAACAGACAATATACCCATGCAAAGCAAGAAAACGAACTAATGGATTGTATGACACTTTGGCAGAATATCCTGAATATATCACGGTCCGTATTAAATAAGTTAAGTTCCCCCCCAAAAAAATCCGCTGATTTTCCTTATAACATAATTGTTGAGTTAAAATTCCAGTTTAAATGGCTATCAATATAAGTCCCATGGTTCTTTTGTACAGTGACAATTTCGATATCAATACCATCTTTGTTCACAGGATTGATCTCCTTGCGGTTTTTCTAAAATCAAAGGAAATTTCCTAAATTGTTTGTGCATTCCAAACCAGAACAATGTGTCTTTGCACCACTGAACAAACTTGCTAACTATTTTCATCTCTATACCCAGTCTCATCCTCATGAGTAATGAAACATGTTAACAAAGTGCCATCTGCATATTTAACCATAGAGCACGTGGTATTCCTGCATCTGAGATCACTTGTTTAAAGTAAGAAGAGTACTGGTGATAAAACACATCCCTGAGGGGCTCCTGTATTGGTATAAACTCTGTCATACACTGACTGCATGGGTCTAACTCTCGGAGATCTAATTGTCAATAGGTCATTAATCCATAAAATTAAGAGTTGGTTTACATTTATCCCTTTCAGCTTGCCTAACAGAAAATGACGCTGGATCAAGTAAAACGCTGATGAAAAATCCACAACAATAAAGTCCTCGCATATGCTTTAGAATGATCGAGATGGCTATAAATGCTATGCAACATTGTTAGATGGAATCGCCAACGCTTCGCTTTGTCTGTAGGCAAACTGCAAGGAATCAATGAAAGGTGACCTTTAACAATCCATTCTAGCACTTCATGACACTGGCCGTAATAGCCACTGGTCTGTAATCATTTTATAGCACAGTGATTTTTACACTTTTTAGCAACGGGAATGACATCTGCAGTTTTCAATAATTGAGGAATTATGAAAATTAGCGTCCAAAGACCACTGAAAAATGTCCGTTAAAACCGGAGAAAGTTCTCTGAAACAGGCTTTAAGAACCTTTCCGCCGAGTCTGTCCGGCCTTGCAGACTTACTAGTTGTTATTCCTTTCAGCCATTATTCATCAGCCGCAAAATCTAGGCCTACTATTATTTTCTCATCATTAGTAATGTGATTTTTTAGAGTTTCAACTAATTCACGATTCACATCAGTAAAATCATTGTCATCAAATTTGGCATGCATGTCTTAATATAGTGACCTGTTTCTTTGAGATGAACATGCTTTAGTGAGAAAATAAAATGCAATTGTACTTGAGAATAGATACTTTTTGTTTTTGCGTTGAACAGACTGAGTCACTGCAGCTTTCTTGATACACTGTCCTAACGATAGGATTGACCCAGTAAATTTTGTAAGCAAGGTGGAGGTTGTTGCTCGAATCAAAGTCAATCATGCCATATATTATAGACTGTCCTTTTAAAGAAGTAGAGAAGCCTTTTTACTCGATTGTGCCACTCTAAATGTATTTCAAACCCCATTAGAGATAAAGGAAACAATTTAACTCACTTTGTGTTGTTTTCAATGGTAAGGTTTTCAAATCCGTCGATCCCACATCTCTCATGTAGTTTGTTACTGCCGTTGATAATGGTTCAGCTTTAAATGTAAAATTTGGTAAAGGGCACTAAAGAGATGTTGATAATAAATAAAACATTGTAAAAAAAACGCCAACCTTGTTGTGTAGTTTTTGAGAAAGAGGTAAATTTTTCACGACGATTTGAATCTGAGAAAGTTTCAGGCATGAAGCCTTTCTCGGGCATCTGAAAGCACACACGTCTATGCAATAAGGGTGGTTTTTTTCCCCGGTTATTTCACTTTGATGACCATTTGAGCCCAAATTTACACAGGTTTATTTTGTGCATATGTTGGGATACACCAAGTGAGGATACTGGTCTTTGACAATTACCAAAAGTATACCCTGCCCTTAAAGGTATCGTACACGTTTGGTAATGACTCAAAACAAATATTAGCATAACAACTTACTTGGTAACAAGCAACGGAGAGCTGTTGATAGTATAAAACATTGTAGGAAACGACTCCCTCTGAAGTAACGTAGTTTTTGAGAAAGAGGTAATTTCTCACTAAAATAATAAAAACTTTTTATTCCTATCTGAAAGCACACAATTGTACAACATGGGTGTTTTTCTTTCATCATTTTCTTGCAACTTCGATGACCAATTGAGCCCAAATTTTCACAGGCTTGTTATTTTATGCATATGTTGGGATACACCAAGTGAGAACACTGGTGTTTGACAATTTCAAAAAGCGTTCATGCCTTTAAATGAATCAAAATCAACGTAAAGCATACTTCTTTAAACTAAGCACTTTTAGACTAAATAACATCACGAACAAACAATAGATCTGATATAATATTCCAACTCTGTGGACGAATAAAAATACGTACATTAAAGTTGTACACAGGCAATTAACATTTCCGTTGCTGTGGTTAATGCTGGTTCAGTTTGAAGAAAAAAAGAAGAAGAAGACACAAACAATATATAAAACAATAACAAAAACAAGTATCTCCTTAATTCAAACATGTTTTTTTCTTTAAAGATGCAAACTATTTTTGTTCTTGCAACTTGTTTACTTAGTGTTATGAGACAAGCAACCAAAACGGTATTACAGCTTGTTTTAGATGACGTGGAATAGATATGTTACTCTGCAAACTTACACGCAATGAAAATTGCCGTATAATTGTAGTTGGACTGGTTGTAGTAGGAGTCATGAACATCACATCGGTATATTTCTTCGTCGTTTAAGTTCACGTTTAGAATTGTAAGATTACAGCTTGTCTTGCCATGATGAAGCACGTACTTTCCCGTCTGGTCCACGTCGCCAATTGTAATGCACGACTGCAGCATGGTGTTGTTAAGTGGCCACTTATAGGTGAAATTTCTTTGATCAGTTGTGCCGCTGTCGATCACAGAGCACGGTAAGGTTGCATTCTCCCCTTCTCCTGGAGTAAGGTTTTTTTACAGTCTGAACACCAAAATTTGCTAAAAAAAATAATATAGAAAAGCCCCAGGTATATACAATGAATTATGACATTTTTTTTAAGACAAAACTATTTAGCAAATGTTGTAACTACATAAGACATGATGGAAGGTGGTTGGATTTGTGACATAACATTTCAAGATACGCTATTGATGTGGATAGGTAATTACAGTGTCAGCATTATGGTAAATGCAATGAAAACAGGCTTTTAAAATAAATAAAGTAATCTTCGTTTGAAATAATTAAAAATCTCTATCGTTCAAGAAGGGGAATATGTAGCGTTTTAGTATTTTTTAAAAACACTGATGGCAGAGCAGGATTTGTACACTATTTGAGTATATCAAAACTTAACTGACATGGAAACCCGAAAGCAAAACATTAAATAAAAATAAGCATTTATTGTAACGACATTGCCTTAACAAGGGGGTAAAACCCTCAATATTTTGAAAAGTGTTATTATAGAACTGTTAATTATTTTATAATCAGTAACAATTTTACAAAATTGACAAAATGGGGTAAATCTATTGGTTGGTGGTGTCCTTATTCAGCAACATAATGTTTTGGGGAAATGTTGTCAAGACAAACATGGTATCATTTGCCGTCATTCAACAATAAAAATGTGATAACGTAATAAATTATATCTATAGTATAGAGCAATTAATTTTTTTCGAGGTAACACTTACCCTTTTTCACTCTAACTTCTGTTTTATTTGTATGACTTCCGATTGTTCCAAGCACCTCACATTGAACCACGGCTTCATCTGAAAGGCCTATATTCAATATTGTTAGATTGCCATTGTCTTCATTAAATTCCACGGTCTTGTTTTTGAACACCGCCACTTTACCACACTGTGCAATTTTCTCATTGTTTTCCGAACTGTTTACTAATGTCCATGTCAGTATTAAGCCATTTGGCTTATCACAGAGTGGAATCAATGTACCATTGGCATACCGAGCCTTGCATTCTAATTGTACGTCTTCACCTTCAAAAACTGTGACGACTGGCGGCATGTCTATCGTGATCGTCTCAGAAGAGATGACTTCTATATTCAAAATACAAGGACATACAAATGAACACAATACTTTTTCCCACCAGGTGAACATTGATTATAATAATTTAGTTTAATAATGCATATTTTTGTCTTTGACACTACATCTAAATATATTTATTTTCAGGTAGCTACTAAAAGAAATACTTATATTAAAATTACTAATTCCATGATATTAAATTTACTATTTCTATGCGCGATATCTATACCTATAATGACACTTAAGCGTGACGGGTACTTCTTTCGTCGACTTACCTTGAAAAATGTTTCCAATAATTAACAAGACTGTGAACTTCTTTGGAAATCCTCCGTCCATGTTTTGAATAATTATATCAATTGTGAAGATGTTTGCGAATAACAGTTACACTATGATAAGTTGTGATAAGTTGTTTTTAATTTATGTCTTAAAACAGTTACGTCAATCCGCTTTAAATCACACACACTCGAATCACAGGAACTGACGCGGTTCGAATGATTATCAGAGATTTCGATCAAACAGTAACGTATGTAATAGTTTACAGAAACACAAATAGCCCACGTTTAGACTGCCTTTTAAAATCAGTGCAAAGAAAATATAACCAGCAGCAATGCAACTTTTTAGACAGTATTTTCCTCCAATCGGCTGAGTGAGGGAATTACTGGTCGATTGCATAAAATTATAGTGAATGAAAGGTTTTTTTGCCAGAATTTATGAAGTTCTTGCCTTTTGCAACCATGCGCACTTGTCACCTTGTATGTGAACAACTGCTAATTTTCTTTCGTGAGTATTGTTTCCACTGTCGTTTTCTTTTTTTAGAACAAGCCGGCTCCTAAAACTAGTTTTCGGGCTTAATAAGAGGGAGACAGTTTCGTTTTTCTTTCCTATTACACGGGATACAAAAAAAAACTTCACACGGTCGAAAACAAACAGAAAGCAAAAGTAACATCACTTTGTAATGATGTACATGATTGATTTCTGGTAATGCACAAATCCTTAAAATGGCAGGGGAGAGAAGGATTGACACCACTTTTGTTCAATGTTCGTGTATTTTTTAACACCTATGACAACAAAATGATACACGTAAATGTCGGTGGTCAATATATTTACAACCTTGATGTGTATTGTTTTCTCTGTTTCGTGCTATGCTACATTATTACGTGTTCGGGCCTTACGCCCGAACAACTCTTTAATATTGTTCGTTTTTTGTTTTGTTTTTAATACTGATTTGTTTCTGTTTATCAGATCAACTTCAAATATACACCATGTAAGGACCTTGATAAAACCCCAATCAAGTAGTTGTGACTTCATGTTGACGTCATCAAGTGTTGAAATATAGTAAATCAAAGTTTAATAATTTAAAAATTTATAACTCAAGAAGTTAATAAGCTATTATAACAATCTATGCATCATCGGAGAGGTCTTGAAAAAAATGTAGCAAATACCACTCAGAGTCTTATACCGTTTGACCTTGTCTTCCTGTTCAAACCGGAAGTTGAAAATTTCACAATTCATACTTTAAGAAATAATCATACTTCTTACGTACACATTACTCACAATGTTTACATCTTGTTGTAGATTCTTAAGCCTTCTCAAACTTTTCCACAGAGGTGTTACCTTGTTGACCTTCACTAATTTTATGGTTGAAATCGAGTATACATTGACCCGCTGTCAAACCGCGGGGAAATCTGCATTGAAAACACACACTATACGCGATCTAAACCAGTTAGACTATGAGCGGCTGCTCGCTCCATTGAATCAACCGCAAGGTTCAAAGTACATCAAACGTGCTTATAGCTAGTCTCTGTTCAAGGTTCGCGCAACCTGATTTTGACATTATACGCTTTGTTAGTCTCTAAAACAGCCGTCCGTGCAAACCTCACTAACAATCAAATGTCAGACATTTGACAAATTCATAACTCAAGAACTACACCATGGATTTGTACAATCTATACATCATCGGACAGGTCTTTCAAAACCCCCAAAACTACTACACAAAGTGTGACCCCATTTTAAATTTGAATTCCGGTTCAAAATACAAGTTGAATATTCCGTTAGTATTAATTCGCACAAGCACGCCGATGGCTGTTCCGCTCAATTGTTCCAAAGGTTCAAAGTCCAAGAAGACTGTGTATAGCCCACCTGAAACGTAAAGTCCCTGTCACATCCTTGGTGGCGCTATATCAAATTAGTGGTCATTTAAAAAATATTGGCTCCGCGACAAATGCCGACTCGTTCGACGGTAGTCCAATAATAGCTGTGCATACCCTTCGTGTTAGCCTTTTGTTGGCCTGGAGGTAAATAGAGACTAAAAGAGGTTGCTAGCTTGTTTTTGTTGATTGTATGACTTTTGATAAATGCGAAAATGCAATCGGCAAGAGATCAACATTAGTTTGACTCTTATCAACAGCAGTTGATACGAGAATATAACTTTTAGATCCTTTTGAATACTTCAATAAAGTTCTGTGTGAACAACAAAATCAAGTCAACCAAAATTGTACACCTTGTTTAATTAAACAATGGGTTCCTAAGCCCTGAAAACGTGAAAGATGTTTAATTAATACACGTTCTATGTAGAGCTCATTGCAGTCTTCAGTAGTAATGTCAGCACATGTCCGTGTGAACTAGGGTATAAACGTAAAAGACTTGCATTTTACTTTCTTTGACATTTCAAAAGCTATCATCAATCTTTTCATCGATTCAAAGGAATAGTTCACCCATTAACAAAACATGACCCTAACAATAGGCGAACTCCTTGAGTTTGTTTTACAAACTCTATAAGTCTAGTATTATCTTTAAATATGTTTTTGCTATAGAGATGTTCAAGGTGTTCTGGACACAAATTCTCAAATCTACTTATGCAGAAAAACAGCTATTATCAGGAAAAAGGTTCACCAGCCAAAACGCCATTTTACATTTACTATTTGTGACTGTTGGTGTCCTAAACGTTTTTGTTTAGTGGAACCTTCTAGGCTGCCAGATTTCCCTGTGCGGAAATTGTTTAAGCAGGGAAACGTCGGGGCACATCCAAGCCGTTTCCAGGCGATGAATAGTTTAGGATTAGGCGGGTGCAATTACGCTTGTCGAATTAACGGGCTTCAAACGAGATGTTGGAAAACGACAGGATAAAGCAAGTCATGGCTTGGTTTCCAGAGCCCATATCGAAGTGAGTTTTCCCTTACGCAAACAACAATTTTCACACATAGAATGTTTTTAAATAGTTTTTGGCACTGCATCAAATTTATTTATTAAAATAAATACAATAATGTATAAACAAATAGGAAAGCGTGTTAGCCTGAATAACAAATCCAACGCACGTTTTTACTTCGATTCATACACGCGCGCATGATAGCTTGACAGTGTGGGCGACGAGTTTTTCTTCTTTCTTTGACTCACCTTGAAAACGTATCAAGTAACAAGACTGTACACTTCTATTACAGCTGAACTGTGAATTATTATGAAAAGCTGCTCTAATGACTACAAGACGGAAGGTCACTCTATAGGTTAAACTACGCCACTTCACCTTAACGGCGAGATCTTAATCAACTGTTTTTTTTTTTGTTTTTTTTTTGCCGCTGGTCCCTCGAAGTGACCTATCTTTCAAAAATTACAACATTTTGCTAATAAGTTTTCTTTACAAGTTATTATAAACATATTACTGTCAACATTTTTAGCAAGTTTCAGTACCTAATACATAATAGTTTCATAACTACATTGATTAGTATTGAACGATGTATCACTAGATTTGCCATTCTATGTTTCCACGAAGTGACCTATCACCATACGCCACTTTACCAACGACATACAACACGCTATTGACCCCTTGCACACCCCGGAGTGCACCAACAAGTACCTCTCCTGTCTGCCATTTTGGGGAGTCAAAAATGTACACAAACAACCTCGATCCCAGGGGTGATTGATCTCGCCTCGCCATTTTTTATCAGCCTTGCTCGCTCATAATTATCCCCTTGAATTGGTTAATTAAATTGTGCCTGCACCTAGCACATTTTATTTAGGCCAACTGTGGCCGATCCACTCTACGCGCACTCTTAAGTATGGTAACCCGCAAAAGAGGCATCAAGTCATAGAGCAACTGGTCCTCTCTCATTCTTCTTTGGTTTTGTGATATGTCTAACTTTTTGTAAGAACAAACAATTACCCAATTTTTAAACAGCGGGCTATAATAGAAGGGTCGACGGAGGTGCAGAAGAGGGTCGTTTAATGTATTTATTAATTACTGTTTTATATTTAGTTGATTTATATATTTATTTGTATTTCATGCAAAACTGTAGGCCCTACTTTATTGTTATTTTGTATTTTTATGTTAGGTTAGCTTAGTATGTTTAGAGATTGGGCCTACTGCTGTATTTTTATTTTATTTATGTATTTATTTATTTGTATTTTATGCAAATTGTACTCGATATTAAATAAAACTTTTGATTTGCCATTTGATAATGTGCTTTCTCTGTTTATTTGTATTAGGTAAATTTATATTATTTTGTTATGAGCAAGCACACTATGCGCAAGCACGACTGGCGAATGTGAGCGGTTCGTGGATAATGATAACGCCCCCTCGTGTAGAAAATGTCGACAAATCAAAAAAAGAAAGTCTTTCGCCGAGACTAGTTTGTTGTCTTACCTTACTGGAAGCCATTACAGAAATAGCGCCCTCTTGTGGACTAACCCCGGACATTAACCTTCGATCGCAGACTTGGGAATCTTGTTTATCGGTTTGTTCAATGCGAATTAGTTTAAAAGAGGACGGAACATTCTGATTGGTCAGAATCACAAAAGCCTCGATAAAATAAATTTTCACATTTAACCGCTTATACTACGGGATAGTATACATAAATACAACCTTAGTGCGCATGAAATTACATACTGCCGCTGCTTAGTACTTCAACTTGTACTTTTTGAGAATCAAAAATAACAAACAGATTCTAGTTTTTAAATTCAAAATAATTAAAAACGTTGGAGGAAAATTACTCGACGATTCCATTCAAACCATAGGTAACACGGTTTTTCGTCTGGTTGAATCAGATATTAAATTGTTTATTTTTCAATATTTAAAGATATTGTATTAGTTTACGTTACAAATACCATACGTACTAAGCACTATACAAAATTAAAACCAATGAGATCAAACAGAAAAGGATGAAGTAGGCTACCATAGGTAACACGGTTTTTCGTCTGGTTAAATCAGATATTAAATTGTTTATTTTTCAATATTTAAAGATATTGTTTTAATTTACATTATAAATGTTAAATACCATACGTACTGAGCACTATACAAAATTAAAAAAACAATGAGATCAAACAGAAAAGGATGACTAATTGTAACCTATGGGTAATAATACGCAGCCAACAGGGGGTGTGTGGCCTCCTGATTGGCCATCGTTCTAGTATCAGTGTTGTTGTGTAAGTTTCAGTTGTGAATAAATGAATATCTCGTATACACGAGAGGGTCAATTCTGAGATTGCGAGTTAGGCCAAATAAAAATAAAAACATGTTTAGCGTCCTGCCTTTTTGAAAAAAGGAAGGAGGAGGGCTTTTTTTTCTTCAAAAATGGCCGTCGAACACATTTTTTCGAGACAACTGGCCAGGCTATTTTTCAAGATGGTTGCCAGCTTTTTTCGGTGTGCTTTTTTAGGTGTTCTAAGTCTAAAATACGATCTTATTTATTTAAAAAATAAAATAAATTCGTCAGGGAGCGTTAACAAGGAGGCGGCCTCTAAAAAAGGAAGCGGCCTTAGAGCTTGTGATATCCAATATGCGGAGGAGTTTTACGGGGTTGATGCTGATAAATAACCGCGATCTCAGACTTGAAATCGGCGTTGTGCAATGGATCAATATCACGGTTCCGGTACACGGGTAAGACTTTTGTGTCTTCACGAAGTGACCTATCTGTCGGACCTACCAGGTCTGTCCCATTAGTGAACGTAAGGGACGGACGTAAACCTAAAATTGACGTGCTAAGTGTGCAGTAGGCCAAATCTGACTGGCCTGTACATGTCACGTGGGTACCTAATTATTCCATTATGCAAATGCCAGGTTCTGATTAGGAGGTCGGCCATACAACAATGAGCTTTGCATTGGATAATATAATTCGCTAGTGCAGAACTATATTGGGGGGTGGGCTATGTGGCTTTCTTTCTTAATAATAGCCTTATCCTGTGATTGAAAAGGGTAAATTAGACGCGTTTTAAAAATGGCCAATGAAGATTATTCTTTTCTCCTGAAATGTAAATATGAAAGATGTACATGTACATATTGAGAGCCGGCAAATATGTCAGAATAAGAACATTTCTAATGAGAATTCCACAATTACATTGAAAGTGCTGCAACGTCGGTATCATTCATGATATACTTCTACAACTATGGACATTTTTCCAGACAACTTGCCACCACCTTCTGATAAAATATATTAACTCCATCTAGAGCCAGGTATCTCCGTCTCGAGCATACATCTTAAAAGTAGTACCCCATTTTCTAGACTTGAAGTGATCTTAATATTGATTCCCAATGTTCATTTTCTAGAGGATTTCACACCCGATTTTTGCTTCTAAAACAGCCCCTCCCCATAGGAAATAGGATCGTTTATGCAGTCCCTTAGTTACCTGAGTGGGGGTGAGGGTGTCGGTGGGGTATACATGTACTCAGGGGAGGGGCGGGGCGGACGCCCCACCCCAAAACATATATATATAATGAATAAATAAACTATAATGTGAAAACAAATCCCAAAATCAGAAAAGAAGAGAAATAGTCGATGAAAAATATTTAAAAAATGGTGCGTACCCCAAGACAAATAAGCGCCAAAAAAAAAATGAACACACAAACAAACAAATTATTCCTGGTTACGAGCCTAGGCACATTTAGTCTAAAAGTCTTGATATTACAACAATTAATGTCACTTAATTCAATTTGGGGTTGAACCAACGACCTCCGGCTTAACGTGCCCAACCAACTGAGTTGTCAATTCAATTTGAATAGCAAGCTTTTCCATTGTCCACAATCACAAATCTCTTATGTAATACGCACAATTGGGCATTATGTGCCTCTCGGTGAACGGGGGCGTATCCGACCGCCTCTCAGACAATGCAGCTTTGCATGCGTCCATGAGTAATGAGGTGACAGGTAGTGCTCCTGGTGTAAGAAAATCGGGTGACCAATCAAATTTCAGGTTACAAACCCGAACGTTACCATACGTCCATTTTAGGTTTACGTCCGTCCCTTACGTTCACTTATGGGACAGACCCATTGAAGCGTAATGCTTTCACGAAGTGACCTATAGCATTGTGTCTCAGTGGGTGCGTTCGATTGGCTTCCCCATGTGTACCGGAGATTTACACTCGTGGTAGCCACGAAACGAGGCTAATCGAAAAACTGCGGTGTTTTCACTTGGCACTCTGGGAAAATTAAGGTCAAAGGTTGTTGCCTAGTAGCGCGACTTAAAAAAGTGTAAGCAGACAGCTACGTCATTTCCGTTGTCTGCTCAATTGTAAAATGTCGATGTCCGTGACGACACATTTAATTATATCATTCATAATTTGTACACACTCACCAACTGTTTGCTTTTCAGGAAATACATTTTCTTTCCATTTTCCATAATTGTTTCATAGACAATAAATCTGTGTATTAATTTGTTGTTTTTGTACTCGGGTCGAATTAAACTTGGCCCCCGCCATCTTGGTTTGATATGCCTGCGGCCGGAAACTACATCATTACACCGGGCATCCACCAGAGACCCACTTGCAAGCTGGGGCTGTGGTGGCTGACACCGGGGCAGACACGAGTATCATGTGATGGCTAATCGAACGCTCTCGTGTAAGTTTTACTTACACGTGTAAGCTAATCGAACGCACCCATAATGTGCATTGGTTTGTACGCAGCGCGCTGCGGGCAAAACCCTTTTTTTGTTATTGACGTATGTGTTTCGGAAATAATTACTCATTGCTGGAATAAAGACATGTTGAGAAATATGTATGGATAATTATCTATTTGTCGAAATTTGCTTAATAAAAAAGGGAAAACAAGCCAAACCAAACAGCAGTTTGAAAAATAGTGCAACTGTAATTGCGAAGTGACTAATCTGTTAGCTATGAACCATATTGGTCACTTTGTGGGACCATCGACGATTTCTATTAAAATAGTTTTACATGACGTATTTTATTTCCGTTTGTTAACTTTGCGTTGCAAAAGGAATACCTTAGCACTAATGGACCTTTCAAATAAAGTTGTTCCCCCCCTCCCATACAGCTGAATTACAAACAATGAATTACAGCTTTTGAGCACAGCACTTTGCAACCGATGCGCACTCATTTGTAAGTGAGCTTCTGTCGATAACGTTGTTGTACAAATCAAGTAAATGCTCGTCGGATCGCCATAAATAAGCCATTGTTTCCACTAAAACAAAAGCTTTTTGAAGCTCAAAGGAAAGGGAAAAGTTTTGCTTTCTTTGCCTTTTTTCCTACTTCAAACCATAGAGAAACTCTATGTTCAAACATAGGAGACAGGAAAATAAGTTTCTCACGGTCGATAAAACTTGAAGAACAAATATTCTGAAAACAAAAGTAAAACCAATTTGTTTTGATCTACTTTTAGTTTCCTTTATAGCTAAAAAGTAGATGAATAATGTGGTAGTGAAGAGGGATGGGCAATGTTAATCGAGTTCACCACCCCCCTCCCATCATCTATAGTAATTGAATCAAAGGGATTTGTACGTAACTGTCGGCAGTTAATTACTGTGATTTGTATACTAGGTAGCAATATATTCCAAAGAGGGTTCTTCTCCCAACAATAGTGACGAAATAATGTTCCTGTGGTTTTTCCCCAAGAATGTTTGTTGTTGCTTGTGAATAGTAGGCCAAACAATGCACACATGCGAAACACTTTGCTTAACAAAAAACTAGGAACTGCTAGATCCCCATATACCTGCTGGTGAAAATTTAAATGTTTCTGAAATTATTTGTCTTTTTCCATTAAGTGGAGGGCCATGATTTGATATTGTACATTTGCTAATGAGTAATGCTGCTTTACAGCAGCTATTTACGTAGTGTAATAATGGTTTTAGCATATTTGAGTACTTCGTTAAAACGTAATAACGAATGGTCCTGTCTTTTTGCATTTCGTGATGTTGCTGACGAAATGTGTAACCAAAGCTATACAGTAAAGTTTTGAATTAAAATTGCCTTACTACTACATTGTATCTTATATGCTGCCATTAAAAATTGTTTGAACAAATTTACACCTAAAAATTATGTTGTCTTCCTTCAAATTTTGCCATTTATTTACCTTTTGGTATTTACATTAAAAACTACCTACACATTTTACTCTGTATATATGCGCTAATCGACTGTAATGTACCTTTATGGATACGATTTGTTGTACAGGTGCATGTCTATATAAAGCATCGGTACTTTACTTAATTGTATTGACATGTAATAAATTACATATGTGGGTATGGCCGTATCCGAATTGGCGGCTACGGCTACCGCTACGACTGCTGCTAAGGATGTCATATGTATTATCCGACGCCTAAAGACGCAGCGATCCAGCCGTAGCCGTAGCTAGAATAGTGAATTGTTCAACCCTTGCACATTGGCTTTAGGATAAATCTTAATAGTATAAGTAAAAGGTTACAATTTATTTAACTTGGGAAAAATCCTTAGGCCCTATTCGCAGTTAATAAAGTACATTTGAAATGTTCAATGATTTTTACGCACAACATTCTTGCAATTTTTTCCTTTTTCTTTTTTGACCTTAAGAACAATAAGTGATATTTGAACCTTTTTAGGATGTAGAAAATAAGAAGTAACTATAACTAGTAAACTTGCTGGTACAACCATGTGTATACCTCTTTCGGGAGGAGTGTTGGCTCGACGTTCGGGACAGTATACTCTGCTAGTCTTTTTACTCTGACTGTAAGTATTATCTTAAGTAATATTTTTCTCTTTTTTAAGACACAGGACCATAATGTAATACAGCTATTGTGCTGATTTTTGTATCCTGTATAAAGATTTTAAAATAAAATAAAATAAATAAAATAGTCTTAAGAGAATGCTGGACTGCTGTTGTTGTTGATTCCAGGGGGGCTTGGGGGCGCACGCCCCCCCCCCCTTTTGCATAAAAAAAAAAAAAAAAAAAAAAAAAAAAAAAACAGAGAAGGGGAGGGGGAAATGGGGGGGGGGACACAAAATAAATTACACACCCCTGGTATATTTTTCAAAAAAAGCTACTAATAACCCGTACCTCGTACACTTTGTTTCATTTGTGGACCACTATTATTTCACTGACGGACATTTGTCTCATGGGGATTTACACGTGAATCTGTGTGTATGGACAGCGAGTTTCTCACACTGAACACAAAAATACTGAACACTAAACGTATTCATGTATGGTACAACGGTACATGATCCCCTTCTACACAGTAAATCTGTGTGCGTGCGCGACCCGTGCAAATGTATTACATTTTGTTACAATCGCACAATGCACAACATTAGTAAACTATTAAAATTAGGAGGAGCAGTTTGTTTCCCCAACACTTTTTTTTCGTCCCGAATAGTATTGCAGCCTGCAGTTTGATTTTATAACCCAGGATGACCGATTCAATGAAACCTATAACTAGAAAAAAATGTTTATGATGTTGCTAAAAAATGTTGTTAAAGTGGTCAGATATTGCCTGAGATCGCACCACAGAGCATATAGAATCCAAATTTTTCCGGGGCCCTTAAGTGGGCCCCGCACCCCACGCCGTTGCGGCTTCGCGCTACGCGCTCGCAGGTACCACAACTTGCCTTTGTTTGCTGCTTGGCAAAATTCACGCCCCCCCCCCCGTTTGGAAAATTCTGGATCCGCCCCTGAGAACCAGCAGTCAAGCAATCTCCTGAGGACGAGCAGAGTATACTGTTCGAAACGTCGAGACCACACCGGCTCTTTTCTTTAGAATGATATCAAAATGCTTAGAATTATGGAAATCTGTGAACGCAGTTAAACTGAAACAGTCGAAAATACAAAAAAATCATATCATTTTCCCTGCAAGGGTAACAGTAACGGGAAACAAAATCATGCTGTTAAATTTCAAATTTTTGCACCATTTTGTCTTTAAAGTTAATTTAGCAATTACATTTAACATGCATTCGAAACAAAAAGTGAGCCTCCGATGACATATATATGTTTATATACATAATACTTTCGTTTGAAGCAGGATGTAACAACGGCAGCAAGTTCAAACTTCCATGTCTGTTCGTGTGAACTGGTCTCTTACAAATAGTTAATTTTAATACAATTCAAGACTTATCATAATGTTTTGGTTGAAAGTTCAGTGGTAAATAAATCAAACAGAGATATAGCCATTAGCCTTCTGTAATACCATGTAACTAACTTAAACAATAACTGTATGTTTAAAAAGGGTGACTGTTTTGATAACTCAATCGCAACTTATGGTATTAATGGGACAAAGAGTAAAGTTAGTTTTGATTTAAACGTAGATAATGACCTGGTTGTCCACAAAAGTTAACAATTCTCACAAAATATCAAAGCGGAAAAAAAAGTGCACTTCTCTTAAAACTGAACATACTGATTTGATATTTTGGACACAACAATTGAAAACTGTCTTTTTGCGGTACAGTGGTTATCCAAAGTTATTGCAGACAACAATGCATGTTTAATCATGCAAGGTTGTTACTGTAATACGAATTTGTCAAAACAACCCAACATTAACAACATGTTAGTTGGGTTTACAGAAGCCCATGTTAAAATGTTTCAGTTACTTGCCTTATAGTCCCTTAGAGTCATTCAGCCATTCCTTACCTTTTTCCTTTTTTTTTTTTTTTTTTTGTTCGGTTAAACCCAACACGTTCTTCGTTTAATAGCCATTACAATTGTTTAATCTGCAGAGTATACTTCCTGCGTGGACATAACCGCTCCAGTTTTTCGGCAATATCTTGTGAAACTTTTCACAGGTTAGTTTTATGGTATATATCTACAACTATTTAGGATTGAAACAAACAGTGGGTTCCAATTACCAAACGCATACGATCCCTTTAACCTTCCGAGCAGCCACGGGGAGCAGGAGTGAGGACCAGCTTCATACTTGTTTTAATAACTAAAAATGGTGTTGATCAATTCCACTGATTTTTGTAAACTACCTTTAAACACCCCTCTGTCATATACTGTAGTGATTTCTGGGTGAGTGAACTCAGAGGTTAACAATTAGTGTGGGAAAGCTGGGTCCCATTATAACGTAGGCCTACACACAAACAGTGTATTGTTTGCACAAAAAAACGTTACCCTTTCGAATTGACTATGTTTTGAAAATTAGTGGTGAACCAATGTGTACATTTCCAAAATGCTTCAATCTTTAGTGTGTGGGTCCAGGGAACATCTATTCATCTGTTCAGACCATTAGAACAATAATTGTGCCCTCATGTACCCGTAATACAATCTGCCTCTCGTGCGCTCCCCGGACAACCAGCATGTAAAAACTTTCCCGTCGTTGCTCGAACGGTAGATATGCACTGAAGCATTTTATTGCAACTAATAATAAAGAGGTGGATTAAAAATGCCACGGGGTGGTGGTGGCGGTGCTTCATCTTCCGACTCCACCATCCATATATCCACTTCCTCATCGTTGTCAAAGATGTGACCAGATGATGTTGAGGTGCCGCTGCGATGGGCACCAGTCATGTTGTGGCGAATTGCAGCGTACTGCGTAGGCGGTTCGGTTCGTATTGGTGGTGCGTTCTGAGGGTGTTGACGTGTGTGCTGCAAATCGGCGTAGACCAATTCGCCTGGACGGGCAACCTAATAATTCAGGGAGAACATTTGAATCACCTAACCAGCAAACGGTAAACCACAATGTGATTATGCTTTCCTTAAAATCGAGTAATACGGAAATCTGAAATACATGTAGGTATTAATGGTCCACTAGTTGGTGAAATAAACTGTCAACGCAGCACGAATGGAAACTCAAACTACTAAGCGAAAGTAGAAGAAGGAAAGAACGAAGGAACAGAATAACAAACACAATAGACTGAACAAATAATGTGTACAAATGAATACATTACAAAGTTAACTAATAATTTAGAAGATTTAAACACAAATGTCAATGCAAATGTGCTTGGGAAAAATATAAGTGAGCCTTTCTTCCAATTTGCTTTTTTAGTTTTCCTCTGGCTCAAGAAGATGTCAAAGTCAAGTATTTTTAAGCACGATACCTTTTTGGGTTTGTACTGGATGGCGGTGGCACCCGTCACGCCGGTGTAGACAGCAGCTGACGCTTGGGGGCTCTTTTGGCGGTTTACTGAAGTGTACACCACCCCATTCCCTGCGTCATGAAGACATTATACAAATATTAAGTCAGATGACGTAGATATACAAAACGAACTTTAAAACGGTCTTAAACAGCTAATTTTGAAATTGTTATGCATAATGCTGTTTCCCTTGAGGACGTTATCACTGAAATGAAATTGAAGACATTAACAAGAAGATATAGCTGTTACTAACTGCTTACCAACCATAATGACAAACGGTATAAATGCAAGAAATGGTTAATGGCATTAACTCAAGATCGTGGCAGAGTCATACTCATTTAGCCATTGAGAAAAGACTCTGTTAGGTCGAAATGTCATGTCATTAACTATTTTGTTTGCAAAAACATTAAGATAACAAACTTCTGAAGCACGTCATAATTTTTTTTAAATTTTTTTTTTGATGCATGTCTTAATTTTTTTTCAAACTGAAAGTTCAATTAAAGCTACCGAAACTGCCATCGGCCTCCGTTTGTTTAAAAAGCGAAATAGTAGTCACGAACCTTAGATTGATATCAAAAGGCTTGCATTATCCTCGCTTGCCTTGGGTTTTTTTCTTTCTTTTTTTCTACAGCTAATTGTTGCGCAATCAATATTTTGATTATTACTGCCTCGAGGAAGACTGAACGCCTGACATTATGTACATCATAAGCAACACATTTCATTCTTGCAGCTTTGAACTGCACATTTTATAAGCTAAACCTGACTGTTGAAATAAGTGAGGAAGACCCTAGGAAAATGACACAGTATTTATGGTCCAAATTAAGACCAATAAATATTGTTAATAGAAATGTATACTACAATTAGCTATGCACAAAACGGTCATTAATACTTACCACCGTCGTAATGTTGTATGACCCTGTGGTTGTCGAGTAGTGATGAAGGCGATGATGCAGATTGGTTACCATTTACTCTAGCTCTTGTGTCTGCATATGCAGTTCCCGCATCTGGAAATAACATGGACGCCATATGGAAGCCAATTCACAAAAAAATAAAATTAATACTTTTAAATTTCCTTGTTAAAACGGGCACACCCTTATAAAAAAATAATTGAGAAAATAGAATAAGCTGTTAAAAACTGCTTACAATCCAAAATGACCTATGGTATAACTTCAAACATTAGCAAGTAGCTGATGTTTCGACCCTAGCGGAGTCTTTCTCGAAGGCTAAAACGGTTATTTCAATAAGTGTTTATGCATTATATACCAAGTGTGGACCTGACAACAAAAGAGGTCCTTACAATGTGGACCTACACACGTCTGGGCGGTCCCTAAATGTACCCCTAGCCCTAAATGTCGTCCGACCTAAATGTAGCCCCAAACCTGTACCTAAATGTCGCCTCTAAATGTAGCCCAAAACCTGTACCTAAATGTCGCCCGACCGAAATGTAGCCCCAAACCTGTACCTAAATGTCGCCCCGACCTAAATGTAGCCCCAAACCTGTACCTAAATGTCGCCCAGACCTAAATGTAGTCCCAAACCTGTACCTGAATGTCGCTTCGACCTAAATGTAGCCCCAAACATGTACCTAAATGTCGCCCGACCAATGTAGACGCAAAGTTGTACCTAAAGTTAGAGTGTGATTTTATTTTATTTTTTAGGTGTTCGTGCAGTACAAGCACGAACACCTCTTGTTATTGTTCTGTTTTTTTTTTAGTTTTTTTTTAGGTGTTCGTGCAATACAAGCACGAACACCTCTTGTTATTGTTCTGTTTTTTAGGTGTTCGTGCAATACAAGCACGAACACCTCTTGTTATTGTTCTGTGTTTTTTTTTTTTTGTTTTTTTTTAGGTGTTCGTGCAATATGAGCACGAACACCTCTTGTTATTGTTCTGTTTTTTGTTTTTGTTTTTTAGGTGTTCGTGCAATATGAGCACGAACACCTCTTGTTATTGTTCCGGGGTTTTTTTAGGTGTTCGTGCAATATGAGCACGAACACCTCTTGTTATTGTTCCGGTTTTTTTTAGGTGTTCGTGCAATATGAGCACGAACACCTCTTGTTATTGTTCCGTTTTTGTTGTTTTTTTCTTCTCCATCTTCTTCTTCCCTAGAACTCTTCTCTACAGCATAACTCAACATTGAAACTGAATTGAACCTTGAAACTCATCAGACAATTGAACCTCAATATGAGGACGGCACAATTGTCATGACGTCATGATGACGTCATCAGGTGTCGAATTACAATGTTTTTAAAGTTGAAAAATGACCATTTGGTATTTGCTGTATCTCATTGAATATGAAAGCTATGATGTTCATAATTGGGCATGTGATAGATCAAGACTGGGGCTACATTTCAAAAGTTAACGTCAAAATCGTATGACCTTTTCTTCAAAGTCATGCCCTAGGTCAAAGTTTGCCTTTGGTTTTTTTCTTGAAAAACATCATTTTCGGGCTTATCTACGGCATAACTCAAGATTGAAATTGAATTTTACATTGAAACTCATCAGACATTTGAACCTAAATATCAAGACGACACAAACTTGATGATGTCATGATGACGTCATCAGGTATTGAATTACATTAAATCAAAGTTTAATATTTGAAAAAAAATCATAACTCATGAACGACATGTTGGATTTTTACAATCCATACATCATCGGAAAGTTCGTTAAAGGTCCAACAAACGCTACACAGAAAGTGACCCCATTTGACCTTGACTTCCGGTTCAACCCGGAAATTTAAAATTATATAAATTTCGTATCTCAAAAACTACTTATCATTTCAGCATAATTTCTGCATCAGGTTGTAGAACGTTGAGCCAGCTCAAACTTTTGCACAGAAATAACAAAATTTTGATATTTACATCTTGTCTTATGACCACCGGCATTAAAGCGCACGTTTGTGTTGACCCACTTTGATAACGCAAGATGGTGTAATAACACGTGTACAGATACACGTACATTGTGCGTGTAGTTCAGTTTACACCAACTACATGTAGGAATACATTAATTTAGCATCGCTGTTACCTTGTATATTGCGCACCCCGGCATGAAGATAATCCATGTAATACTTGAAAAATTCGTAACTCCTGAACCACCCATTCGATTTTTACAATCTATACATCATCTGAAAGGTCTTTGTAAAACCTAACATACGCTACACTTAGTGTGACCCCGTTTGACCCTGACTTCCGGTTCAAAGCGGAAGTTGAAATTTAATGTTTCAAAATTCATAATTCCTGAACCACACGATGGATTTTTACAAACTATACACCATTGGACAAGTATGTAACAACTTAACAAACGATATACAGAATGTGACCCCAAGTGACCTTTACTTCCTGTTCAAACCGGAAGATGAAATTTAGTATTTGAAAAAATCAGAACTCCTGAACCACACATTGGATTTTTATCATCTATACATCAGCAGAAAGGGCTCCAAAGATTTAAGAAACGCTACACACTGTGACCTCATTTGACCTTGACTTCCGGTTCGAACCGGAAAGTAAAAGTTAATGTTTCAACAAATCGTTTGAGGTTTACAATCCATACATCATCTAAAACGTCTTCATAAACTAAATGCGCTACACATAATGTGACCCCTATTTGACCTTGACTTCCGGTCCAAACCGGAAGTTGATGTTAAATTTTTAGAAAAATTCATAACTCCTGGACCAGGCATTGGATTGATAAGGTAGAATGTTTATTCATTCAATCACTCCCCACAAACACCTTGTTTTTGTCACATGACAAAAAATGAAAGTCTAGTTTTTTTTTCTTCTCCATCTTCTTCTTCCCTAGAACTCTTCTCTACAGCATAACTCAACATTGAAACTGAATTGAACCTTGAAACTCATCAGACAATTGAACCTCAATATGAGGACGGCACAATTGTCATGACGTCATGATGACGTCATCAGGTGTCGAATTACAACGTTTTTAAAGTTGAAAAATGACCATTTGGTATTTGCTGTATCTCATTGAATATGAAAGCTATGATGTTCATAATTGGGCATGTGATAGATCAAGACTGGGGCTACATTTCAAAAGTTAACGTCAAAATCGTATGACCTTTTCTTCAAGGTCATGCCCTAGGTCAAAGTTTGCCTTTGGTTTTTTTTCTTGAAAAACATCAATTTCGGGCTTATCTACGACATAACTCAAGATTGAAATTGAATTTTACATTGAAACTCATCAGACATTTGAACCTAAATATCAAGACGACACAATTAAATATCAATTAAATATCAAGACGACACAAACTTGATGATGTCATGATGACGTCATCAGGTATTGAATTACATTCAATTAAAGTTTAATATTTGAAAAAAAAATCATAACTCATTAACGACATGTTGGATTTTTACAATCTATACATCATCGGAAAGTTCGTTAAAGGTCCAACAAACGCTACACAGAAAGTGCCCCCATTTGACCTTGACTTCCGGTTCAACCCGGAAATTTAAAATTATATAAATTTCGTATCTCAAAACTACTTATCATTTCAGCATAATTTCTGCATCAGGTTGTAGAATGTTGAGCCAGCTCAAACTTTTGCACAGAAATAACAACATTTTGACATTTACATCTTGTCTTATGACCACCGGCATTAAAGCGCACGTTTGTGTTGACCCAATTTGATAACGCAAGATGGTGTAATAACACGTGTACAGATACACGTACATTGTGCGTGTAGTTCAGTTTACATCAACTACATGTAGGAATACATTAAATAGCATCGCTGTTACCTTGTATATTGCGCACCCCGGCATGAAGATAATCCATGTAATACTTGAAAAATTCGTAACTCCTGAACCACACATTGGATTTTTACAATCTATACATCATCTGAAAGGTCTTTGTAAAACCTAACATACACTACACTTATTGTGACCCCGTTTGACCCTGACTTCCGGTTCAAAGCGGAAGTTGAAATTTAATGTTTCAAAATTCATAATTCCTGAACCACACAATGGATTTTTACAATCTGTACACCATTGGACAAGTATGTAACAACTTAACAAACGATATACAGAATGTGACCCCAATTGACCTTTACTTCCTGATCAAACCGGAAGATGAAATTTAATATTTGAAAAAATCAGAACTCCTGAACCACACATTGGATTTTTATCATCTATACATCATCAGAAAGGGCTCCGAAGATTTAAGAAACGCTACACACTGTGACCTCATTTGACATTGACTTCCGGTTCAAAACGGAATTTGAAACTTTATAGTTGAAAAAATCATAACTTCTGAACCAAATGTTGGATGTTTACAATCCATCCATCATCTAAAAGGTCTTCATAAACTAATCCCGCACTACACAGAATGTGACCCTATTTGACCTTGACTTCCGGTCAAAACCGGAAGTTGATGTTTAATTTTTGAAAAATTCATAACTCCTGAACCAGGAATTGGATTGATAAGGTATAATGACCTATCAATCACTCACCACGAACACCGTGTTTTTGTAGTAGACAAAAACTCAAGGTCTAGTTTTGTATTATTATTATTATTTTATTATTATTATTATTATTATTTTTATTATTTAAAGGGATTGGCTGTAAAAGTTTGCGTTAATATCATAATTTTTTTCTACCCACAAACTCGAACCTATTACTAGATATTCGTCGTATGAAGTCTGTGGATGTTCAGTCTAAGCATACTTTTACTGAGGACAAGCCGATTGCGTTGTTTCCATTGTTCGACAATGCTACCGACCTCCCCCCACCCCACCCACAAAAAACCCATTTTGAACACTCTGGATGCTGCGGATTCAGGACTCTTTCCGGTATGTGTAAGACGGATAAGGACTTATGGTATCAAATGTCATTCAGCGGTAGTGTGCTCGCTCAAAAACTGCCTTATTCGCCTCTGAAATGATGGTTAGTTAGTCTGTCTATGTCCTTGCTCTATAATATGTAAATACATATGTCATTATTACTTGATGATTGAGATTTACAAGTTAGGTAGGCTTAAAAAAAAAATTTTTAAGGGAAAGTTTAAGTGAAAATGACATTTCATTCAGTTTTAATTATATATTTTTTTTATTGGGGGGGTTAGCATAGTAATTTCGTCTACAATCATGTTGATATGTTTCATCCGTAAACTTGCCAAGTGGTGTTTTTTTTTACTTACAAAAAAAGATTATGAATTTGATCATGGTATGATTTCTATTCTGTCGGATTTTCATTGATGCTACCCACCGTTCAGGTATATTTACATTTACTGTGTGTGCAAAAATCATATCTCGTGAGCCAAAAAAGGGTTTGGACTAAGCTAACCATGAACTTAGTTAAACCTAGTGTGTCGATGAAACCGCAAAGGTTTTCGGGATGATGACGTAATCGATGACGTCATAACAATAAATTTTTAAGAACAATCATATCTGGAGAACCATCATTGCTACACGCAAGATATTTGTGACCCCTGTGACCTTTACTTCCGTTTATTTTTTATTTATTTTTTCAAGTTCGTAAAAAAGATGTTAGGAACCCAAAAAACCTTAAAAACAACTTTTCGCTGTTCATCCCCCCTCCCTCCCCAAAAAAACCCACATCTCTATTTAGTCATATTTCCAAAATATCGCTGAACACTCTCCATAAAATTGCCGCGTGTCCCAGGATATGAGTGATTTCCGATGTGTTTATTTTGTATACGCCCTCTTGCCTCTTGAGCGAGTTGAGCCCGCTATATGGGCATATTCTTAGACACGGAGTCCCCATACACTGTGCACAAGCAATGGGTAAAGGAATTATACCCATATCCCGAATCAACCAAGGCGCTGTGCACAGTGCATGTACTCACTGAGCACATTCCATGCACTGTGCACAATGCGATGAGTACAGGAATATGGCCATATCACGGGTCCACAGCAACGCGACGTTGATAACAAGTTGGGATGTGCTACAAATCCAAAATTTGAGCGTCATGCCGAACACCTTGTTTTTGTTTAACAAAATTTTAAGTCTAGTTGTACATGTTTTTGTTTGAAACGAGTCAAACAACTCGCCTTAACATTCATTGTAGCTATCATTACAATCATGAGTTCGGTCGGGGCGACATTTAGGTACATGTTTGAGGTCGGGCGACACTTAGGGCTCAGGCTACATTTAGTGGCCGCACACACGTCCAAAGAGAGTTTTCACCAATGCTGTTTTATTGTTACTTTTTTGCAAAAGACAAATGACAGTCCACAGAGTGTAACACCGCGAGCTTGGTGACTGTTATGTGTTCCTATATGTGACACAACGAATTTGGAACCATAGGCCCCCAGTGTCATCATCTTCACAGTGTGTCCCAAGTGGGCCAAGACTCAAGAGCCTTACACAGTCACACCGATGTGTGTAGACTGTGGTAACAGTGCTTTCAATGTGCACGCCTGCAAACTGGTTTTATTTGACATTTTCTGAGGGGATATGTGACAATTTGTAACGAACAGCATTTTTTTTTTTTGTGAGATACAAGAACATACCCATTACCGTTAGTATCAAATGCCGTTACAAATTGACAGACATTTACTTCGATTATTCCTCCTTACAAGATACGTTTCTAAGAACATGTGCAACATATCGTAAAATAATCAAGCTCTCTTCCTTTGAAGCTAAAATATGTTTACCTTGGTCTTCTACTCTACTCGATAAATTCAGTGCAGTCCTATGTGCATTTCCTTGTGAGGTGCCCCGTCTGAAAGTCACACTAGCTGTACTTGCAGCATTGCTGGTAAAACAAAGCAGTTTCGTCAGGTTATATAGTAAATAAAATGCCCGTGATAGTTCCAATAACTTGCGTTTCATGTTATATCTCTCTGGTAATGAAACCAATAAATCACCAAAAGCAGCTGCTACTGTAACCTGTAGGTTTGAGAATAATGTGCGTTGAGAAGACGGTACATACTTTTTTTAATTTTTAGACTTTGGAGGGAACACCCCAAAACAAGAGGGAAAACTCACGCTCGTTATATGTCTGGAAATAAAGCATCAAATGATTATGTGTTATTTGAGTATAGTTACTTACGGTTGGCTTTTGGGGATCGCTGAATTACCTAAAACAAAAGAGATTCGTGCAATTAGACTTCATTTTCATGATATGCTCGCCATGTTGAATAAACATAAGGCCTATTTGCACAAAATGACATTCAAAATCTCTTCTCGAAATTGTGCATATCAAACTTGCCCTACAAAGGAATCTCACCGAAACTTGTTTTATAATATAACAATTCACTGATCACAGATTCTTGAAAATGTCATTCATTTTTTTTTTAGTATACCGGATTTTTTTAAATTGGTGATGACAATATTATTCACATGCACAGAAATATAACAACATTCTTAAGTGCCTTGACAACGTGAGGATTGTGACTTAATTTTGTTCAGTTATAAAAAAACACCTTTAAATTCCCATACCAGGAAGTGTCCAATCCGTTGTATTTGTTTCAAAACTTTTTAACAGTAAAGCCATTTACTGCATAATTTTGTGTGATTTTAAAGGTCATGGTACAAATACAAAAAATAAAATAAACAAAATGGTCAATTGTTATACCATTACATTTTGCATTAGGGCATTTTCTTTCATTTTGGTAAACATATTTTGCCTTTAAAGTTGGAAAAAATCATCAACGTCGTCACATCGGTTGGCGACAATCAGAAAGTAACTTTATTTCGAGAAGTGGTTTTCCGTCTTCGATAATACAACATTATTTAAATAAAGAAGTTTGACATTTATGCCAATATTGTCATCATTTTCGAGATCTCCAAAATTCATAAAATAAGTCTTACGTTTTGTATGTAGCCTTAATGCGACGACTATCGGGATGATTACGATCACTAATAGTCCAGATGATGATACGACTATGACCAAAACCAAGCTACTCCAACCAATAGGAGCAATTGCAGAAGCCCCCAACCCTTAAAGCAAACAATAAACATGCAAACATATACTGGCAATCTATCAATCTGTTGCAAATTTTACAATTCAAACATCTAGGACAAATATCGTCAGGTTTCACTTATTTCATTGAAATACAGTTTGTTCAAAACCTTTCCCTTCAAAGAAATGTGTGTAATTATATTTTTTGTGCCATACATGTTTTTTTTCTTAATAGTAATAGCCCGTTTCTTCGCAATAACCGTGCTGTAGAGTTTATTTGTATTTGTTTATTTTTGTTTTCCTATTGCGTTGAGCACAGAAACATTACCTTTCTTGATACACTCTCCTAACGATTGGGTGGATCCATTATAATACAACATGGAGGTGGTTGCTCGAACCAATGTCAATCATGCGATGTGTTATTGACTGTCTTTTATTTTGGCAATGTGATCGTCAACAGAGACTTAAGGGAGTAAAGATTGTGCCAGCCTTAAGTGCATTCCAAACCCAATTAGTAGCCCGGCTCTATATGTAGCATAAATCCTGTATCGTGAAGCCCAGAGCTAAGCGCAGCCCCAACATTGAACTCTAATGTACCCCGGACCTAAATGGGGTCCCATTCTTGTACCCACTTAGAGTAGCCTGATATAGCCCGAATAGCTATGTTGACGTCTGGGCTATATTTAGGTAAAAGGTTGGGGCTAAATCTAGGTCTTGAGGTTACACACTCGATCTTCTGACATAATAAAATAAATCATAAAGATTAAAACAAGGACATCAAGAAACAATTTAACCCACCTTGTGATGTTTTCAAGGTTAAGGTTTTCAAATCCGTTGATCCCACATATGTCATGTAGTTTGTTGCTGCCGTTGATAATGGTTCAGCTTTAAATGTATAAGGAATCATAATCACCATAAACAAATATCCCTTTAAATCAAGCAATTTAAAAAAAAATGCAAAGTTAGCTTTGTACTTTGCATGATAATATCCATCACGGTCACACTTTCTATCGGATATCTCCAATAGCTTGTGCATACATTATATAGGTTTGTGCTATTGTTTAATTACTCCGCCCATGAATGTTGAAAAATAATAATAATAGACCTACAAATTAATAGATACAAATCAGGAAATCCTTCATAATACCTTACAGAAACACATGCCAAAAGATGGATGCACTGGTTTTTTTGTTCACTCTGAACATCTTATTGCAAATGCATGCCTCAGCTCCAGCGGGAGCTTCTGTGTGTAAATATAACCTTAGCCTCAGGGATCATGATATATACCAGCCTTGTTTGATAATGACCATCAATCATTCTTATACAGGGCTTGGTATCATCACAGAGAGCCTGGAAGTCCCTGAAGGTGTTTTTGACAGGGTGAGGGACATTTAATAATAATAATAAAAATATTAAGACTTGTAATGCGCACATATCCACCCTGCTGGGTGTTCAAGGCCAATAGAAACCTCGGGATGGGGTTTGGAAAGGGCTTCAGAGCAATCCCGTTGGTCGTCATCAAACCATCCGTAAAAACAGCTTTGTTCAAGCCATTAACCATTATATATCCCATCTGAGGGCTGCTGTAGCTTCATATCCTGGGTGCTTTGCGATTTCCCAAAACCTTAAATCACAGCTATCCACGTGTAAATTAATTCAACATTACCTAACGTGCAGAACAGAGTTTTCATCAAAGCAATTATCATTATTATTATTATTAATATATATATATAAATGTATATATTTTTTAAAGATGCATGTCATTTCAAGTTGTATGTGTCATGAAAAAAGCAACCGGCCCGGTATTAAAGCTTGTTTTAGATGACATGAAAAGTTACTTTGCAAACTTACACGCAAGGACAACTGCCGTATAATTGTAATTGGACTGGTTGTAGTAGGAGTCATCAACATCACATCGGTATCTTCCTTCGTCGTTTAAGTTCACATTTAGAATTGTAAGATTACAGCTTGTCTGATCCACCTCGCCATTTTTATTGCACAACTGCAGCATGGTGTTGTTAAGTGACCACTTATAGGTGAAACGTCTTGGATCAGTTGTGCCGCTGTCGATCACAGAGCACGGTAACATAACATTCTCCCCTTCTCCTGGAGTAATGTTTCTTTCAGTCTGAACACCAAAATTGGCTTACAAAAACAAATATATATATATATATATATATATAATGATTTTTGGGTTGAACAAAGAAAAATTGACTAGAGTGGGATTTGAACCAACGACCTCCGGTTTAACGTGCCGGCGCTCTACCAACTGAGCTATCTAGCCCTATGTTGGCGGTCTCCCTATTTTGTCAATATCTTTGTTCGGGGGGTGCCAGTCAGAAAGCCATACAACCGCAAACTGCCGTGTAGCCAGGGATCACACCCATACGATACAACCTGGGAAGCGGCAGCCGGGGATCACCTTAAGGGGATGCGACTTTTTTTTTATATATCATATAATTCAAGTAATGGACCACAAGGGAAACTGACTGGGTAAATATTAAATGATTTTTGGGTTGAACAAAGAAAAATTGACTAGAGTGGGATTTGAACCAACGACCTCCGGTTTAACGTGCCGGCGCTCTACCAACTAAGCTATCTAGCCCTATGTTGGCGGTCTCCCTATTTTGTCAATATCTTTGTTCGGGGGGTGCCAGTCAGAAAGCCATACAACCGCAAACTGCCGTGTAGCCAGGGATCACACCCATACGATACAACCTGGGAAGCGGCAGCCGGGGATCACCTTAAGGGGATGCGACTTTTTTTATATATCATATAATTCAAGTAATGGACCACAAGGGAAACTGACTGGGTAAATATTAAATGATTTTTGGGTTGAACAAAGAAAAATTGACTAGAGTGGGATTTGAACCAACGACCTCCGGTTTAACGTGCCGGCGCTCTACCAACTGAGCTATCTAGCCCTATGTTGGCGGTCTCCCTATTTTGTCAATATCTTTGTTCGGGGGGTGCCAGTCAGAAAGCCATACAACCGCAAACTGCCGTGTAGCCAGGGATCACACCCATACGATACAACCTGGGAAGCGGCAGCCGGGGATCACCTTATATATAATATACATAATATACAATGAATGTTAACATTTACCTTTACAGACCAAACTGTTTTGCAAAAACTAAGTTCATTTTATCATTACATAAAATATGATGAAAAGTGGTTGGAAATGTGTAATCAATATTTCACGGTACGGTATTGATGTGGTAAGCAAACAATATCAACACTAAAGTATTTTATGGGGAAAAAAGCAAACAAACGGAAATAAAATCGTTTAAAATGTTACTGAAACGCTACATACCTTCATAAGGGTAATATGTAACGTGTAAGTAGTTTTAGAAAACACTAATAGAGCAAGCTTTATACACAATTGAGAAGAATAAAACTGAACCAACATGACAACCCTAAAGTAACAAATCAACATTATTTGTGCATTACCTTAAAATTGTGTATAGGCTAACCCTCAACATTTTGAATTGATAAATGTGGACAATTTAAAATTCAGTAACAGTTTTTCAGAAGATACAACATGGGGTAAATTTGTTGGATGATTTTGTCTTTATTCAAAAACATAATTTGTTGGTGAACTTATTTCAAGACATAATAATAGCCGTATCATTGGTTTGCCGACATTCAACAATGAAGATGTGATAACGTAATAAATTGTATTTGAAGGTTCCATTGTAGAAAATTGCAATCATTTCGAGGATACACTTACCCTTTTTCACTTTAATTTCAGTTTTATTTTTAACGCTGATGCTTCCTCCATACACCTCGCATTCAACCACGGCTTTATCTGAAAGGCCTATATTAAATATTGTTAGATTGCCATTGTCTGCATTTAATGTCACAGTCTTGTTTTTGAACGTTGCCAATTGTCCACACTTTGCAATAAAATCATCATTTTCCAATGTCCATCTCAGTACAAAGACATCTTGCTTGCAGGGTGATACCGTTGTACCATTTGCATACCGAGCCCTGCACTCTAATTCTACGTCTTCATCTTCAAAAACTGTGACGACTGATGGCATGTCTATTGTGATGTTTGCAGAAGAGATGGCATCTATTCAAAATACAAAGAAATACAAATGAATACAATAGTTTAACAATACTTGAATGTCATTTCAAACCAGTTTGAGAATACTTTTTTTTAATGTATATCTTGTCTTTGGCACTACATCCAGATTTGTTTTCTTCTGGTAGCTACTAAAGTTAGCAATACTATTTACATACACAGAATAGCTTGTAAGCCTGAAATGAAAAATCAACGCACGGACTTACTTCGAATACTACCCGCGCGCTATTTCATTATTATTATATTTTAACCCTCCGAGCAGCCACGGGAAAATGTTTACATGCTGGATCCCCTGGGCGCGCACGAGAGGCACGTGTAAAAAAAATTATATTGACACCGTGTCGTGACGAGTTCTTCTTTCTTTGACTTACCTTGAAAGATGTACCCAGTAATTAACAAGACTGCGAACTTCTTGGTAAATCCGCTGTCCATTGTTTGAATTTACTCAACGTGAGGTTGTGGCAAATAACAGCTAGCAACACATTGCTACTATGTGAACAAAAAAAGTTTATAAAATCATGTCTTAAAATTATCAAGTCACTCCTTTTGAAATCCCGCACACATGGATCAAAATAACTGACGCCGGTCGAAAGATTTTCCGAGTTTTGAATCAACAAGTAATTACATAAAAATGGCCAACGTTTTGAAACATTGCGAGGCAAAGGGAATACCACCTGTAGCCATGTAACTTCCTTGTGATGTATTGCTGTCAATCTTCTTTCACATGGTCGCCAAAAACAAAAAGCAAAAGTGAAATTGTTTTTAATGATTTATTTCCGGTATTGCAGAAACTATAATGCAACCTTGTCCTAAAATGGCAGGGGAGAGAAGGATGGATGTCTATGCTACCCGCCCTAAGGAAACGATTCGGGCGCCCTTCACGCTGGATGGAAGAGACGGTGGGTGCACACACTAAATAAACTCCCAATAGCAAACAACGCCAAATGCTAAATATTAAAAAATACCAAAAACTATTTTTAAAGTCTCTCAGCCCCTTGAAAACCAAATAAACATGTTTTCGGACAACTAAACTTCAGATTTCTTTTCAATTTTTGGCAGATCAGCCGTTTGAAATGTTTGCTAATCAGCCCAGAAAAAACACCCCCGAAAATGTGATTATTTTTTCCCACACCGACTCACGGCCAGTTTCATGAACCATCCCTCCACTTCCCAAGCCAAAATAGGACAAACTTTGAAGCCTAATTTATCAAAGTCTCCTCAAAAGTTAAAGCAAAGAACCCACAGGTTGTGATAAATTATCATAATTACACAATCTATCAATTGCATGACCCCCAACAAATTATAAGTCAAAAGTAACTCTGGGTTTAAAAAGTATGATAATCAGCTTGGCGCATGCATTGTGGCCTCTTTATTGTGGTGCACTAAGGGCAGTCAACAATATTTTATGGTCAACAAATTATGCTTAACATGTTGAGAATAAGTCACTTATTTGATATCTGAAAAACAAATTTGAAAATGTGATTGCGTTCGTCTACAACAAGGTCAAACATGTTGGAGCATTTATATGTACCTATAAGCAATGTGAGAAGAACAAATCTGAATGACACACTGTGTACATTCTATGGCAAGTCAGAAGTTATATCCAAATCCTTCCTCAAAAAGTTATTTACATGTCTCGTTTTTATTACAAGGATTATAAAAACCTTACAAGGTATTTATTTATTCAAGAGGGGATTTAATTGGCACGACAAAGCTGTAAAAATGGAAGGGGACGGTGGGATTTTGCTTTCCCTTCAACTTTTCTAACCATGCATTCATATTAGTATAAAATTGGGAACTTTATAAAATTTAAAAAACACATAGGCCACTCATCTACATTTAACTGCCCTATCAAGTTTTATCCTACCTCTGGAAAGGGGGAAGGGGAGGAAGGGGTGGGCGGGGCGTGGGCGGGGCCTGGGCGGGGCATGTTGAAAAGGGCCAAAACGTAGGGTTGTTTTAGGTTGATGGGGCAAGTGAACTCCGTCCAGAAACATATGGCTATTATCATAGACAATTCCCTGGGAGGGGGCCTTTTCACAGGTGCTACTGTGCAGTCTGGAGCATTCGCAATGGTTTCATTTTGATAATTTTTGTGTAATTTATCTGATATTAAAAAAAAACCTTAATTTTTTTATTTTTTGGGCATATCGGCCGAAATTTGTGCATTCACTTGTATCGGCCCCAGTACGCTAGCTTGTGCATCGGGAGAACCCTAAAAGTATTCTTGCTTCAGACCACAATTAATAAGAGATCACTGATGATGGATGCCATTCAATGACTGTAACAAATCCATTGCCATAAACATGGGTAGAGCTAGACGCGGCATTTTTAAGCCTAAAAATCAATTCAATTCGCTACAATACACAGGCAGTGAAACTCAAAGTATACCTACTCCACGGTATGTCAGGCCAACCCACCAGCAGTTGAGTTTAGCCGCCTCTAATAAGGAGCGATGAGATTTCTGCCACACTGCAGCACAGATGGAACAAGACAACCGCAGATTCATGTGATGCTCCTTCGCCAAAAAGTTGTAGAAATTACTCCAGTTTACAAAATCCATCTCAAGGGAGTGATCCCCATAGCCAAGAAATGTGGCCAGCCACTGCCCGAGAGTGGAACTGATCAACAAGGAGGAGGTTATCGTTTTGTAGATATTAACTCAGCTCTGGAGCTTGGTGCACAAGCTGTACTTGATCATCAACAAAGACATCCTGAGTGTGATGGTCAACCAAAACTAATGGCTGAGGCAGAAGATGGTAGAGGTTTAGCCGTCTCAGAGGTAATGTCCTGCAAAAAAATGTGGTTTTAAAACACAAAAGACAAAACTGTACAGTGAGATACCTAACGAGGGCATAGGAAGCAGGGACGAGGCACTGCAACCCCAAACATGTTTTTCCAAGTTGGCCTGCAGATCACTGGTATTGCAACCGCAGGTGCAATGAGGCTCTTGACGTCAATGGACACAGCTGTACCATCCACTAGTAGGCTGCAAAAAAAATTCGAACAAATGTTGTGAAATCATCAAAAATGAAAATATCAGGGCGTGGCAGACAAAAGGAAAGACATCCATGAGCTCCAAGGCTTTGAACTAGAAAGTCCAATTGCAGTTGAAAATGGACAGGCACTATAACAATCCCCTGCGCAACTGCAGGAAGAAGAAAAAAACGTTTGTCCCTGCAACACAGAGACACCGTGTGCAAGAACGTACAACTTCAAAGTTTGTTATGTAGAGACACGGGAAGGAGGCCGGTCCTCTATTTATAAAGGACGAGGATTCACCAAAAGACAATACAATAAAAGCAATAAGTTCTATTATCTCCTGTATGATATTATCCAAATTCAATGCAACACCGCACATTGACTACAAAATAGCATACAACAGTATAGCACAGTCAAAAGGTCAAAAGGTCAGCACAACACGAGGCTGGCTACACACCCGTACCACACACACAAGTTTACAATACACTCATTCAAATAGGCTTCTACTAAATGACAATATTTATCAAATCAAAATACAATTTAAGACAAAATGATACTCACAGAGAGTTCTAGGACCTTAATCCCTACCCAATGAATAACATATGGAAAGAAATGCAGATGGAAAATATATGTGCTCTCTCTTGCTCGCAGCTAAATGGAAAAAGAGAAAGATTGTTGAACAATGAGGGCGCACTTGGGATCCCTACAGTTATAATGTACCATCACGATAACAAACTGTGTAAAATTGGTGAAATGTCGCAATCATCATTCGGTCAACAATGCACATCCACTAATAAGCACAGCGATAAGTGCACAGCTACTCGTCCAGCGCATTTTAATATTGGGGACGAGAGATAAAGGGGTGTGCAATGTGCGACTAAACTTTTGGAGTGCACGGAACCAGTACTTGTGGATAGAATAACAACGCACGCGGATGGCTGTCTAACACAAGGAATGAATTCTGCCAAGAGAAGAAAAACTGGAAAGGAAATGGAAAGTCTACTGGACTCATCTCACTTGAACTGCTCGCTTTGTGCGGCAGTCAGCCGAGCAAACTTTGGCAGTGACATGTTTCCTTGGAACAGTGCAAAACAGCGGAACAGAGTACAGGACCAATTTGCTGATGACGTGAGTCACAGACCACAGGCTGAGGCACACCATATTTCCATTAAATGCGGAAATGACACAGCAAGCATAAAAAGACTGGCTGCAAAGGCGATTGATGCAACGTAAATACAAGTACCCATACCTCTCTCGCTATGTCCGGGGCAGATTTATTTTAACCTGTAAAGATGAGGAAATCTTGTTTAAAAAAATTGTAAAAACGCATAGGAGACGAGGCGATAGAGAGAACCAAGTACAGAACGAGTACAGAAGTGTGAATTCATGAACCGCGCGTACGCTATGACAAATGAAAAAAAGGAACACTAACCTTTTCAAGGAATGGAGCTTCAAGAGATAACGGCGCCATCCATCTTGTGAACAACCAACAGGCAAACTCTATTATCAAAAAGTGTGAAGCAACTCGCTGCCCCATTACCGTTGGATCACCCGCTGCAAAAGCCCTTGCTTCAATGTAAAAAAAAACAATATCACCAAAAACGTGTAATGGGAAAAATCTACAAAAAGCTACGAGTTCAGTATCGAGCTGAACGATATAACACTTACTACGTAAAATCAATTTGTACCAACCCGGCCAACTAAATCCAAAGTCAAATAGAAACTAACTGTATATCGTATAACTGTGAGGGGCCGAAGATTTCCAAGGAGCACAATTACAGCAAAACGTTCTCAAAATGGAGAAAATGATATAGTGGAATTGAATCACTTGACTTTCCGGAAACTTGACATACATGATGCTATATTTACCACCTACCCCCACTCCTCTTCAGTTTACCATGTTTACATAGCCTGTTGATGGGTTTTCTCTACTTTCTTTCTTCGATTCAGGAAGCAACCAGCCACTGTTGACCCGTGATTTTCTTGAACTTGACTTACCGTCACAGTCTCATAGTCGTACTATACTCGTAGTACACTGTACTGTACTAGTACTTTAGTAGCCTACACTATATGCAGCAAAAAAAAAAAAAAACTAGCAATTGAACCACTCTTTGAAAACGTTGAATTATTTTGTTAAAAATACATTGTGACAATGTTATTGCTGTACTTACTGTTTGCAGCCAGAGGAGTGATGTTTTCAATAACAATAAGAAAACCAGCAATAACTGACAAAAGATGTCTCAAACAACTCATTTCTGTCCTCTTTTCAAGCCTGCATAATTGTTAACAAACGGCAGACATGTTTAAATCCCCACCAAAATGGCCGCAGAGGCGCAACCATGTTGTATCAGGGTGCACCACACTTAATAAACTTCCATAGCAAACAATGCTAAATGTTAAATAATAAAACAATACTTTAAAAAACCTTTAAAGTCTCTCCGCCTCTTGAAAACCAATCTAACATATTTTCGGACAACTAAACTTCACATTTCTTTTCAATTTTTGGCAGGTCAGCCGGTTGGAATTTTTGCTAATCAGCCCCCCCCCCCCAAAAAAAAATAATAATAATAATAATAATAATAATACAAAAAACCACCCCCGAAAATGTGATTTTTCCCACACCGACTTACTGACAGTTTCATGAAGCATCCCTCCACTCCCAAAGCCAAAATATGACAAAATTTGAAGCCTTATTTATCAAAGTCTCCGCAAAAGTTGAAGCAAAGAACCCCCAGGTTTTGATAAATTCTCATAATTACACAATATCAATATTGCATGACCCCAAACATAAGTCAAAAGTAACTGTGGGCTTACAAACTATGATAATCAGCTTGGCGCATAAATGTTTGCCTCTTTAGTGTGGTGCACCCCGGTGTTTTTAACTCACATGGTTTTTACAGCCATCTTATCACGAACGTTTTTCTTCACCAATTTACTATTATTCAGATCATTATCTATATGTTGTAGTCCACACATTCACAGTGTAGATACTCCAAACCACAGTCATGTAAGTAGAGTTGTTTCCCTGGGCTTTTTTTATCATAACTTGTCAAAAACGATGTTTTTCTGGGTCTCCAGATTTACTCTATATTTTATTTTAATCAGCTCTTTAGTCAAATTTCCCAGACTCTTGGACCTTCATATTGTTTTAGATATCGCCTTCCCATCTCGTAATTTCATAAACTGGTGTATTTCTGTCTTTTTATAATAATAAGTAGTAAATAAGCAATACCTGTTTTTAATTCTGAAGCAGCGCTCTATTGGCCTTAGTGGTGGAGCGATCCCTGGGTTTTTTTAAGGTTTTGTCTCGTATGTACTGTTTAAAGGGATTTTCGTGATTATAATTTATTTTTACATAAACAATGTCACATGTTTCGTGTTTTAAAGATTTGTCAGATGTTAACAAAGTTTTGTTCTGTCTTTTCTTATAGTTCACCGTGGAATAAAGTTTTGAGTGGAAACTGAACACTGACCTTTGGCCATTACAATTATTTTATCTGCGGTTTAATAAAATCTGGTCGAACCCAGGTTAACGCCCCACGTCACATACAAGTTGGTTCTTTTGGTCATGCCTAAATAACGACTTTTACATACCTTTTTGTTTGCACTCGCCACTCCGAATCGCGAAAAGATCCCCACGTTGAGTCTCTTTGCAAAAAACTTCCACAAACAACTGCAAGGCGTCACAGAGTGGAAAAGGTCTTTTGTTGTGTTGTTACCAGCGTCTTATACTTCCCTACACTCAAGCTTGTTTGGCAAATTTTCTCCGACAAATTCCACCATGGCTGAAGGTTACAGTTCTTGGTAAGATATTAGCATAACCGAGGAAGTCATTTATGACAGTAGCAACGATAGTGGCAGCAATTCTACTAGTAGTTTTATCGATTTCAATTCGTCAGATGACAAAGTCGAAGACTATCAAACAACTTCGAAAACTGCGGTGCAGAACCGGCCCGAACAGGACAACGATCATATTCATAATACACTATCGGGAGGTGGTCGCAATTCGTGCGTATAAAAATGTAGCATGTAGTGTGGGGAAAGGGGTTGGCCTAATTGGAAGGGGCACTCAAGGGTCATCATAAGTTGGAAAAATTTGCTTTGCAAAGGGCCGTACAAAACGGCACGCAATTGACCATATTTTTGACCGCACGAGGGCGCTTTCTTCAGGGAATGTCTTGCATCACAATTACATTTTCATCTTATTTTAATTGCCTGTATGTAATTTTCTTGCATCAATGACGAAATACATAAACATAATAATAACAATAATAATAAAAAAACCGTTTGTTTACTTGTTTTTCATCACGTAAAAATTGGTCCACAAACGCCCTCACACGGTCAAAAATACGGCGAATTTGTTCTGTCTTCTGAGAACATTTTGAACATGCAAAAGGTGTGGGGTCCCGTCTCCTGCCCGCACCCTTCTTGCCCCTATTCCCCAACGCCATAATACAAAGCATAATTTTGGGGTGTTTGCACGGACGGGGTTGAGTTTCAGAAAGGAGTATATATAAATATATCCAATTGCCATTTTTTCATTAATACGGTTACCAATCTCATTGGAGTAAATAAGATGCTATATTCACAATGAATGAAAAAGTGGCTGTCGGATACGGAAATGTTACTGGTGTTTTGATTGTCAAGACTTGCGTTGACTAAACTGACGTAGCCCTCAGTAATCCACAAGTTTCTTTGTGGAAATTGCAAAGGGAACTGATGCAAGTTGTAAGTTTTTAGCTGTTATGGATATGATACTTCTGTACTCATAACGGGCTGTATTTATGTACTAAAATTCTAGATTTTTTGTAATATTCTTTATTTATTGATTTTTTGTATCTCTATTTCTTAATTTCGTCTCTTTGTTTCTATACATCTGTATGTCCGTGTTTCCCTCTGTTTCTTTGCATGTACCGGTATGCTTTTAATTGATTTATTTGTATAATTTGGTATCTGTTTTTTTGTTTGTGTGTTTCTTTATTTGTGGATGAGTTTGTTTGTTTATTTCTTTATAAAAGTTTTATAAATTGTCGATCAGCTATTAATATTTTTGTTGTTGACAGAGGTCTGGTTGTATACACATCTTTTGATGACAGTTTTAACAGTTTAACATCTCATCGACAGCCTATAAAACTTTCATTCATTGTTTGTCTAAAGATTTCATTTAAAAAATAATTACATCACTATTTAATGATTTGTTTTGTTCCTTTATTTTTGTTTCTTGTTTTATGTATGTCCTTGTTTCGTTCATTGCTTGAAAAAAATGATTGTATACTTTGGCCTAATACCATTAAAACTGGTCACGACCATAATTTATATGGGTCAAGACACCTTGTTTCGACTTGTCAATCATGTAGAAACAAGGTCAAGAAAACAACTGCGACAGGCAACTCGAATTAAAGGAACATACTCTGTTAACGTGAGTAATCTTGTTTTTACCCTGGCCCTTCTTGCTTGTGGAGATGTTCATCCGTGCCCAGGTCCAGTGGAGAACTCTCTCAAATTTCTTTATATGAATGCCTGCAGTTTGAAAACATTCAACAAATTTAGAGTGAACAAACTCCGTGATTTCGAAGCCATTTTGTCAAGCGGACTTCATGACTGTGGTTGTGTCACTGAGACTTGGTTGAACGACTCCGTCAGTGATCCTGAGTTGGCAGTTCCTGGATACTTGCAGTACCGGAGAGACAGATCCAGCCACACAGAATCCAGAGGAGGTGGTCTACTACTAGCAGTAAAGGACTCTATTCTGTCTCAGCGGCGCTTTGACCTGGAGCCTGATGATGACATCATGATTGTGGACATACATCCTATAACACAAACAGTAAATTAGCTCTAGTCTTATGCTATCGACCCCCAATGGCAACTCTGAACAATTTGTTAGGAATTTAAATTTTTCTTTATCTAAAAAAATACACCATTTATAATCACGTTGTAGTGTTGGGTGACTTTGATTTTCCAAGAGTCAATGGTTGATTAATTCAGTATTGCATAATGTCAACGAGTCCGAAAAAGCCTTTTGTGATACGGATAATGATCAGTTTCTTACTCAGGTTAACCATGTTAATTCTAGGGATAATTGTGACAACATTTTGAACTTGATATTTTCTTCAATTCCTGATCGTGTTTTTAATGTGGGTATTTCCTGTGAACATTTCTACACTGACCACAGGTTACTCGAACTTAATGTTTGTACTAGACTTGTGGACAAGTCGTTAATGGTCTGTCGCGGTGAGATAGTCGAGTTGTGACGGTGCTCTCGCGAGATCACTGCTCTCGCGCGAACTGCTGGTTGCGGGCCAGCAGTCTCGCGAGAATACCGCGGGAATCGCGGATACCGCGGGAATCGCGGGGAGATTCGGAATAGAGTCGGAACGCTATCACCGCGACAGACATTTAACGACTTTTCCACAAGTCTATGCTTGTACCAGGGTCAATAGAATCAATAGTGATCCTCGTTGTGTCTACAATTTTAAACGTGCCAATTTTGATGACGTTAGAAGTGAGTTGAGTGTTACTGATTTTAGTGCGGTCCATAAGGCCAGTGATGTTAATGTTTCTTGGACGAATTTTAAGAAAATACTTGTGTTGTGTTAGATTTGCACATTCCAAAGATCAAGATTAAAGACTCTACAGCTCCTGGTGGATTTGAGCAGAAGTTCGTCATGCTCCAAAAAAAAACTCTGCTTGGAGACGTGCTAGAAAGTCCGACTCTCCTCACCATTGGTCTGTGTTTCGTAAACTTCGTAACAGCTTCAAGAACCTGTTGTCTTTTAAAGACAGTGTACACTATTGGTAATTGTCAAAGACCAGTCTTCTCACTTGGTGTATCTCAACATATCCATAAAATAACAAACCTGTGAAAATTTGAGCTCGATCGGTCGTCGGAGTTGCAAGATAACTATGAAAGAAAAAACACCCTTGTCACACGAAGTTGTGTGCTTTCAGATGCTTGATTTCGAGACCTCAAACTTGAGACTTGAGGTCTCGAAATCAAATTCGTGGAAAATTACTTCTTTCTCGAAAACTACTCCACTTCAGAGGGAGCCGTTTCTCACAATGTTTTATACTGCCAACCTCTCCCCATTACTTGATACCAAGTAAGGTTTTGTGCTAATAATTATTTTGAGTAATTACCAATAGTGTCCACTGCCTTTAAGTACAAGAATTATACTAACAACCTATAGGTGCCACCGTTGCTGATAATTCGAAGAGATTTTTGTCTTTTTGTAGATCTAAAACCAAACCTAAGTCTATGCCTTTTGTTATTAAGTGTGGAAATGGCAATTCTGCTTGTAATGCTACGAACAAGGCTTCCTTGTTTAACAATTACTTTTTCTCTGTTCTGACCCAGCCATAGACACGTGTAGCTTCAAATAAATAGGTTGAAAGAACAGTTAAAGTAGTAACAGGTAGGGCTCAAGGAGCGTACTGTAATACATTACCACAAAAACATATTAAACTACAAAACAGTAGACATACGAACAATACAGATCAAAGGCATATGAGATCAGCAGAGCAAAATAAGTAAGGATAAGTTGTAGAGACTTAGTATGAAATTAAATCAATTGTAAGTTTGAATTACAGTAGATTTAAATTATCGCTTGAAATTGGAAATATTAGACGAAGCTTGAAGTTGGTTGGAGAGCGAGTTCCAGAGCTTAGGCCCCTATATTTAACAGTATTTTGGGCCAGAGTTGTACGATTAAATGGAATATTAAATTTATAAACTTGTCGAGTAAAATGCGAGTGAATTTCATAATTCTGTCTAAATATAATGTTTATAGATATTGGTAAAATATTATGCGTAGACTGATACATTAGACACCCAAGTTGAACATTAAACATATCACTAACTTTTTAAGTATTTTGTTTTACAAAGAAGGGGATCAGTATGTTTATGAAACATACGCTTTTTTCTGTAATAGTAGTAGTCTGTTTAAAGGGACACGTTGCCTTCGGGTTGGGCGCTGTTGGGCGCTTTTGGGCTATAACAAGCGTTTGATGTATAATGAGCACGGTCGGAAAGATGTTTAAAAAGTAGAATATAATTATCCACACAAACGTGCCTTAGAAATGCTTCGCTTTTAGCTCCGCTATTTATGGGAGTCAAGATTTTGACTCCCATAAATGGCGGACAAATTCTATTAGTCTTATTTCCAGTCGCAGCTGTTGAACTACGACTGAGCAATTATTTTATTAAAAATATTACGATTACCATCTGTTTATTGTATTCCAATAAATATCCAACACCGAGCTGAATCTAGCACAGTATTGGGCCCGATATAGCCAGCCGGCGATTAGAACACATGCAGTACAGGGAGGTGAACCAAATGTGATAGTTTGTCTCCTCCCTGTACTGCATGTGTTCTAATATTCTGAATATGCGGCTGGCCGTTCCGCAAATACCTGGCTGGATATTGTGGACCCAATACTGAGCTAGCTTTAGCTCGGTTTACAAGTTGCGAGCGAGGTAGAAAATGAGATTATTACCCGGTTTTCATCTGACCATAGAGCAAGGAGATCTGACTGGTTTACCAGGCCACTGACTACGGCACTAGCGTAACGACTGTTCGTCGCGCATTTTGCCCATTACATGGACGGTGGTATTTACGGCTGGAAATACGTATACGTTTCGCGGGGCAGATCTCGGGGTCAGATGGCAATGTTTGGTTTTTTTAATCACCATTCACTAATTATAACACATTAAAGGCATGTTATTGGACGAACAACTCTTAATAAGGATATGGAACACTTCCAAACAGCAAAGTTTCTTGAGATTTTAAGGCAACGTGTTCCTTTAAGTTACTAGAAGAACTACTACCCCATGCAAGCAAACCATAATTAAGATTCGATACAACCAAGGTGTTATAAAGAGATTCCAATACATTTCTGGGTAAAAAAACACTTGATCTTATTAATTACACCTATATTTCCTGCAACAATCTTACTTAAGTGATCAATATGATTTTTCCATGTTAACCCTGAATCAGTTACTAACCCCAAAAATTTACAACAACCAGTTTTAGCAATTGTCACATATCCACCCGCCAACAGAGGGCGGTGTTATTCAATATGGCTGATTAAACAGTTGCAACAGCTCAGAAGTCTCCTCGTTCCTCAATCCTTATTTAGGCCACATGCCAACATGGTGGCAGCGGTAAACTACTATACATGAAAATATATAGTACAGACAGTACTTTCAGACACCTTCTGGCGAAATTCTCCGTCAGGAAATTGAAGTTTTGACATCGTTTTTATGCACCAAATCATACGGAGCCAACACAGCGTTTTGTGTACTTATCACTACACGTACACACAGTCACAGACAACGTGAATCACCCGTTCAGTGGCGACCTCAACCTCAATCCCGAGCTCCTGCCAACTTGGTAAGCCGTGCAATCTCCTTCATATTTTAACCACAGTTTCTCAACTAAAGTACCGCCATGCCCGAGAACGCAGGATTAAGCCCCAGAATGAACTGGGAAGACGCTGACCAAGCCAACTCAATACAGTTATTTCAGCAGCAGTGTGCCTTATATTTTTCTGTCAAAGATATACCTGTTGACAAGCAAGTTGATCACATTCTATTGTTCATGGGAGCCACAGGCATAAAGATCTACAATTCATGGAGCCTCACAGAGCCCGATACAAAAGACCCTACAGTTGTGTGGTCCAAATTCATGGCACAAATTCAGCCCAAAGAGAATTTTTGTGTGGCTAGGCTGTACCTACAGAAGTTTGCTCAACGTGATAGTGAAACAATAGATGATTTTCTCTCTAGACTCAAACTTCATGCCCAAAAGTGTGACTTCAAGGATGATGCTGAGTTCCAGGACAGGGTCATTGAACAGTTCATATAGCGGGTGTGAAGTACACTAAAGTCCAGAAAGATCTCCTCGGCAAGGACAAAACGCTTACAATACAGCAAACCCTTGACCTAGGACGAACACATGAAGCTTCGATCAACCACATGCGTCAGCTTGCCCAAGTCCAACCGACAGCACCACCTGATGCTGCAACAGTTGATGCCATCCGCTCCAAACGAAAATGCAGTAACTGTGGAGGCACACACCCCTTCCGCCCGAGAGACTGTTGCCCAGCATACAACTCAACTTGCCGTAAGTGTGGCAAGAAGAACCACTGGCAAAATGTATGCCGTTCCACTGGTTCAAATGATAGGCAGCCCAGAACACGTGATAGACCACCCTCTCGTCGTAAGTCCCGTACTCCCTCCAGAGGGCGCAAGAAGCCTAATCCAAAAGTACACTACATTTCTGAGCAAGATTACGAGAGTGAGTTTGAAGACGACTTTAACGAGATGGTCATAAGCCCAATCCTTGTCTCCAACATCAGTGCCATACACAATGCTGAGCAGCATGACGGCCCTGACACACGAGATGAGGTGTTCACTTTCATCGAGGTGAAACGTGATCGGAAAATGCTGGTGAAGCTCCGCGTCAAGGTCGATACAGGAGCCCAGGGCAACACAATACCCCTGAGAATGTACCGCCGCATGTTCCACAACAGACTTGACTCTGGTGGATTTCCAAGTCCTGACACTACATCCAACCATAATGCCATACTGACTGCTTACAACAACACGAAAATAAAGCAGTATGGTTCTACTTCCCTTCCCTGCCGGTATGATGGAAGTGCTTGGGTGACAGCAGATTTCTTCGTCGTGGACTCTGACGGCCCAGCAATCCTTGGTTTGCCTACTTCTCGCAAACTGCAGCTTGTGACTCTGCACTGTGCAATAATGACACCACAGTGCCCCGCTATGAGCTGCACTCAGGATCTACAACGTCAATACCCTGACCAGTTTGACAGGATTGGTAACTTCCCTTGCAAATACCGCATCGTCCTGGATGAAAACGCCCACCCTACAATCAGTGCTTCCCGCAAATGCCCCATAAAGATCAAAAATGAATTGAAGTCCGATCTAGAGGACATGGAGCAACAAGGAGTGATTAGACGCGTCACTGAGCCGACTGATTGGGTAAGCAGTTTGACAGTCTCCAGACGAGCTCTTACAAAAATTCCCCCATGTCCCCACACAGTGGAACTTCGATGTGAACACAGTGTGTTCACATAGTATTCATACTGTGCATTCCACCCAGTGGTCATACTGTGACCACACTGTGTTCTCTAAGTGGGACACTATGAATTTGGAACAAATTAATAGTGTCGTGACAGTGTGAACATAGAGTCGTCACAGAGTGACCACACAGTGTGACAATATGAGAGGACGGTGTGAACACAAGGAGATCATAGTGTCTTGACCAGTGTTACAAGATAGAGATCTGTGTCCCCACAGTGTGACCACGTAGAGATCACAGTGTCCCCACAGTGTGACCACGTATAGATCAGAGTGTCCCCACAGTGTGATCAAGTAGATCACATTGTCCCCACAGTGTGACCATATAGAGATCACAGTTTCCCCCAGAGTGACCATATAGAAATCACAGAATTCCTCAGTGACCATATAGAGATCACAGTGTCCCCTCAGTGTGACCATATAGAGATCACATTGTCCCCAGAGTGTAACCATATACAGATCACAGAATCCCCACAGTAGGGCCATATATAAATCACAGTTTCCCAACAGTGTGACCATATAGAGATCACTGTGTCTGCACAGTGTGACCATAGATAGATCATAGTGTCTGCACAGTGTGACCATATAGAGATCACAGTGTCTGCAAAGTGTAAACATATAGAGATCACAGTGTCCCAACAGTGGCCATTATAGAGATCACAGTGTCACCACTGTGTGACCATACCGAGATCACAGTGTCTGCACAGTGTGATCATATAGATATCGGTGTTACCACTGTGCGACCATACAGAGATCACAGTGTATGCACAGTGTGACCATATAGAGATCACAGTGTATGCACAGTGTGACCATATAGAGATCACAGTGTCTGCACAGTGTGACCATATAGAGATCACAGTGTCTGCACATAGTGACCATAAAGAGATCACAGTGTCTGCACAGTGTGACCATAAATAAATCATAGTGTCTGCACAGTGTGACCATAAAGAAATCATAGTGTCTGCACAGTGTGACCATAAAGAAATCATAGTGTCTGCACAGTGTGACCATAAAGAAACCATAGTGTCTGCACAGTGTGACCATAAATAAATCATAGTGTCTGCACAGTGTGACCATAAAGAAATCATAGTGTCTGCACAGTGTGACCATTATAGAGATCACAGTGTCCCAACAGTGACCATTATAGAGATCACAGTGTCACCACTGTGACCATATAGAGATCACAGTGTCTGCACAGTGTGACCATAATTATAGATATCACAGTACCTCCAAAGTATGATAATAGAGTTCACAGTAACTCCAGTGATATCATACAGAGATCACAGTATTTATACAGTGTAACTACACAGAGGAAATAAAATGAGAATGTAGTCCCCACAATGTAGGCTCTAACCAGTTTGAATCAAAATGTAATTGAAAACAGTTCACTTTAAAAAGTTTTTACCATGGAAGTTTCACAATCCAAACACAACTTTAAGAGGTAGAGTTTCATTTGAATACAGATGTACATGTAATGGAACCCACCATTGCACACCAAAGTTAAATCTGAAAATGAAATCCTAAAAACCGGATTTCATTTTGTGAACTTAAGTCATATTTGATTGACAGTAATCTAAAAGTACGGTTTAGTCATCCTCTGATAATCAACGTATTGTACACGACTTCATAAAAACTGGCACATGTAAACTTCTAGAAATAATTTAAACACTCTGACATTAAGATCATGATATCTGGAGAATATACAGACATAAAATAAAATGACATTGAGATGGGATACATTTTAAGGAAGTTGACCTTTTTACAATAATAATAAATATGTGTTGTCATGAACTTAAAAGATCCATATGCGGCTGTGTAGTCTACACATGTATAGCCTGCTGTTAAAAAAAAATACACTAACTTCAAAGCTTCTGTCTGTTTGCCCAATACTTAAAAAAAACACTAAGTTGTATTTGGGAAACATTTTTCACACAATGCCTCCTGTGAATTAAAAGTTTTAAGGCAAATTTGCCATCACAAACTCAGCACGATGAATTGGGATTATTTCACTGCAATTCTCAACTGTTAACATTATGATTCACAGCGCAACTGCATTAAGTATGAACAGGGCTGTAATACTAATTTCTTTTTGTATTATCATACAGCCAACTTGATTGGAAGGATGAAATCCAGTCATATGACCACGAGTCAAGGTATAAAACAATTAGTTATTAAAGGTTTCCCAAAATACAAATTGATACTTGTATGTTACACCTTTTCCATTTTTAAAATTTACTTTGAAAAAAAAAAAAAATCCACTCCTGTTTATATTTCTAAGAACTGTTTTATTTAGAATAAATAGTCTTCAGGAACGGGTGCATAAACAGGTCACTTACTGACACGGCTGGGTTCTCTCCATGGTGTGACATGCTTTACACAACATACATGTATAATCATGAGTGCCTTTGTTAACAGAAAGAAAACAATTGTCCAAGAACAATTGTTCCATGGAACAGCTCAAGAGTACATTGTGTAGTGGTGACTTCACAGAGAGAATCCAGCCGTGACAGTAAGTGATCTATTTATGCAGGCGTTCCTGCAGACTATTATTGAAACAAAAAAATAAATCATAAACATTATGCACAAAGTGATTTTTTCCAACTACTTTAGCGTATAAAATTTAAAGGTGTAACATAAAAGCATAAATAATTTGTATTTTGGGGAACCTTTAAGCATATAATCTGGAGGGGAAAAACAATCTAAAACCAACTTCATGAAAAACACACATTTAATGTAATGATATTAAAACTCTCATGCGAAATAAACAACCATTGAGAATTGTTTATTGCTCTCTCTGTTGGCCTTCCTGCTTGTAGGCAGCCATTTTCTTTTGCGACACTCTCATGTCTGTGCATTTCTGTGCCATTTTGGCCCTCACCTCTCCTGGCAGAGCCTTTGGGTATTGCTGAAGAACAGTGCCTGGTATTGTAAGTTAAACAAAAATAGGGGGAAACAGTTAATGAAACCATTATGTAATACAACTTTCAGATGCCCGGAGCAGAGGCATCCTCGATGGTGTCCATCACCCATGAAAAAGACCAGCATGAAAAAAGAAGCCATGGGTGCCTTTTAGTCAATTATTCATATATTCAAGATCTTGCACAAACAACATTTTTCAACCAATCACCACTTCTAGTTTGAGACTCCTTTTTTTTAATGTAACACATTAAACAGTCAATATTGTTAACAGACAAGATGACATAAAACAAAACGTTTCAATAAAACAACTGATTCATTTCTGTTTTACAAATTTAACTTTACACTTTTTCAACTAAAAACTAGAAAATCACAACAACGAATGCATATTAGGCAGTAAACATCACCCTAATTAAAATTCTTCTGAGCACAATATATGGTCCCTATACATAAATGAAGCAGTACATCAGGCACCCACGTACCCTGGCTAGATGTACATGTACATTTATTTGTGCTGAAACAAAGTATGTTGCTTTTGTCTTTTCTCACAATTTTTGTAATTACCATGGACAAAAAACTTTACCGATAATATAGTTGACCTTCTCATGGTCCAAGACTGGTCTGTTTCTGTCCTCCACTTTAAGTCTTTTGCCAGTGACTAGGCTTGTATAGCCATCTCCTCATGTGAAAAGATAGCTGTCATCAATTGACATGTCATTTTCCCATGGTCCTTAGCTCAATCAAACAGGTACCTAGGTATCTGTTTGTAGAATCTGCTTAAAGGGACACGTTGCCTTGGATCGGACGAGTTGGTCTATAAAAAGCATTTGTAGCCGTTTGTTATAAAATGCATATGGTTTGAAAGATATTTTAAAAGTAGAATACAATGATCCACACTTGCCTCGAAATTGCGTGGTTTTCCTTTTACATTGTGAACAAACACGGTCGGCCATTTTGTGGAGTCAAAATGTTGACTCCACAAAATGGTCGAAAATGAGTAAAAAAAAGTCTATACAAACCACACTGACAACCAACACTCAGAACACACCTTTGTTCTTGCCACATCATCATGCAGGCTGTCTTTGCCGACCTCTCTACTGACGAAATTGTGCAAGATGTACGTGGCGTGGGTCAGTACATGACACAGTGATGGACAGTACTGCATCCCTCACAACTTTCTCCAGTCGCTCACCTAAACCTGAATTTGTTAGTGTATAAAGAACACAAACCTGCACTTTAGTTAAAAGTTTGACCAATTATATCACTAAACAGAAATGACATGAACGTCATCAGTGATCCATATGATGGGTTAAATTAAATCAAATATTGGAACTTATTGTCAACTTGCATTGTTGCGTTAAATAAAAATTGTGAATAATAGTCCTTTTGGTGAACCGAATGACACATGAACTCCTTCACATTGAAATATTACCGATTACTTGAATGCCTCTAACTAGTAAGTCTTCCCTTAATCCTACAGAACAAGCCAAGTGTGAATGATAAAAACCTTGTTTTTCCTTAATTAGCCACAAAGATGGGTCCAGATAACAGCTTTTAAAAGCAAAATACTTTGAATGAAATATTCAAATAGTGAAAAAAATGAACAGCTTGTCCACTGCAGTAGTGATGTCATCTCCACATGGTATTGCTTGCATGTCCAACTATAAAATTTAAAAAACGGAAGGAGAGGCACGACTTACCAGGCACAGAAGAAATGGTTGAGTGCGCTCCGGACCCTCTTGTTTCTGCTCTCTTAAGTGATCTTCTAGATTAATACCAACCTGAAAATAACAGACATTAATGTTTTTTATTGATGTACACTTCACGGGTCAAACATCTGATAACCAACCTATGTAATTAGAATAATCTGTGTGGGGGATGCAAATTAGGGGAAGACATTTACCCTTTCAATTGTATCCACTTTTTCCCAAAAATTGTTGTCAAGTTTTGTGCCTCCAATTTGTCAATGATTAATTTTTGTTTTTACATCTCTGCACCCCAACCAGACAGGATCTCACATACAGTACAGTATATCAATACACAATTCTAATATCGAGGTAGCAAAAAGTGCAGCGTGTTCTTTGATCAGTTCAGGAAATGGGCGACCAACATCAATATTATCTTTGTCATCATCACCAACATCATCTCCAGTACCACCATCATCATAATCACCTTCAGCACCACAAACATTATCAACAAAGAAATTACCATTACCAATATTTAACTGTACTATAGGAAGCACTCTTGACTTCTTAAAACACATCTTGATGTGCATGTATTGGGGCAAGATGTCTTCTCAAAGAGTTGAATGTACATGTAGACAAGGAAGGAGCACAAGCATCCACCCTGGTCACACTTTACAACAAGCAGGGTCATCATACAATGCATGTGCACATATATGGAGATGAGAAAATACATGGACAACTTCCCTGCGAAATTACTAATAAGTTGACAAACAAAACACTTAAAACCCATGCCATAGTCAGATCCTGACCTAAAACCACTGACTGATCAATCATTCATGAAGTACTTACAATTTTCTATCACTTAAGTTCAGAAAGGAAACCCGTCACTACTGGCACTGAAGCATGGCATCTGTAATTAAACAAATTAGACATTAGTATAATTAGTCGAAGCAGCCAGAAGCAGAAGCATAAATCTGTTAAAGATCTTGACTTGGTTGTTGCAATGCATACTGTTTCTTCCCTTCATCAAATTCAAACAGTTCATCTAGTTCAATTAAAAGTAAATATGATTTCTGCAGCATGTCTGTGTCTTAATAAACCCCAAAATGGTTGACAACAACTCCCAGGACGAATATGCCATCACATATCACTTTAAAGTTTAAGCAATGCATTTTTGCCATTGGTTATTAAGCAATGCGGACAGCATTACAAAATGCGCACATCAGAAACTCCGTTTGAAAGGTCATGACATCTCTGCAGTAGCAGTAGTTTGGTGAACCAGGGATCAAGCGAACGATAATGTATGGCACTCAGAGAGTCCGTGGCCAGACCATGAAATCTTCTGTTTTCGTGAATGTGTCGTGCGTAACAAAATAAATAAAAACGTGTTTGACTTGTCAATTCAGTTGTGATTTTTGGTCCACTTAAAATTTTAAATGATTAGGGGCTCCTTATTAAGTTATGATGTGAATCTGTTATGAATATATTATGAGTATCTCAATTTGTCTAATGTGGGGCACATTCCTCAATTTGGAATAACGGGCTACTGTACGGCGGATCATAACGCAATAGGCCTACATGTAATTAATGCCGGCAATACTTCGACCGTACACTAAAATTGTTTGTGAAATGCACAAAGTTTGGCATGATTTAAAACGGAAATTGACATCCAAACATGAACTGTTTTTATACGAGTGTAACAAATCATACCTTTCAACTGTTATTACTGATTGATGTTCAGGATGGCCGGCGATTCCCCAATGATGATACGACGAAAGTTTACAGCAACGTCGCGAGCTAGCTAGAGCCAAAGTGTGCAGTAGCGTCATTCATCACTGCGCATGCGCTTAGCAGGAAAGTCGATTAACACTTACAAATATTGTTAAATGAAGCGTCGTGCATTTTGTCTGATCACTGGAGGAAGCTCCTCCGTGGTCTGATTTAACATTAATAAAAGTTGGACTCACACTTTCAAACATTTTAAATGTTTTTTGGGCAGTAGGCCTAACGCTTTGAAAATGTTAAAATACAACACTTTGGTTTTTAGAGTGTACTATACACGTATTTGTATAGTAAATCATTGGGAGATTGTCACTGTGAACCAAGTTGTGTTTTGTTTAGTATCGGGGTGTCGGGGTGTATGTTTGTTGTTGTTTTTTGTGTTTTTAATCATTTTTATTTTATTTGGTGGGGGGGGGGGCACATCGTTCGCATTGTGTTCATTAATCATAGTGTGGAAATGGCAAAAATTTGAATTGTTTATAGTTTGCGAATAGTCACGATGTGAAGTGGTCAGTGTGGGAACACTGTGGTCTTACTGTTGACACACTGATTCAGAATCACATGCCAATCACACTGTTTTCATAGTAGAAATGGTCACGATAGTCGCAGTGTTTTCTCTGTGTTTATACTGATCGATTTACTGTGATTCCACAGTCTGTTCACAGTGGCAAATCACACCGTGAATTAATTCACTGTGTTCACAGTGTGGTCTCCATGTGGTCAGTCGCTGTTGAACACAGTGATTTCACAGTGTTTTCACTGAGTAGTATTTCACAGTGTCCAATTGTCACTGTGTGTACACACTGTGGCCTCTGTGTGGTCACACACTGTTGACAAATCACAGTGATTTCACAGTGTTTTCACTGAGTGGCATTTCACAGTGTCCAATTGTCACTGTGTTCATAGTGTTGTCTCTATGTGGTCAGTCACTGTTGACAATCACTGTGATTTCACAGTGTTTTCACTGTGTGGCATTTCACAGTGTCCAATTGTCACTGTGTGTTCTCAGTGTGGTCTCTGTGTGGTCACACACTGTTAACAAATTACAGTGATTTCGCAGTGTTTTCACTCTGTAGCATTTCACAGTGTACAAGTGTCACTGTGTGGTCTTTGTGTGGTCATAGTGTGAACACTATAGTGTGAACACTATAGTGTGAACACTATGACCACACAGAGAACACAGTGTGGTGACAGGGAGGGATTTTCCTAAGGGAGAGAATGGGAAACTGCGAGTCTGCCTCGATCCAAAAGATCTGAACAACGCAATCAAAAGATGCCATCATAAACTCCGACCATAGACGAAATCACCCATAAGTTCTCAGGTGCCAAATTCTTCAGCAAGCTAGATGCCAAGAATGGCTACTGGTCGGTGAAACTGGATGACGAAAGCGCCCTACTCACAACATTCAACAGCCCTTTTGGTCGCTATTGCTATTTGAGACTACCCTTTGGCCTAGTCATGAGTCAAGACGTGTTCCAGCTACGCATGGACCAATTTCTCGAGAGCTGTCCTGGTGCAATTGGCATTGCAGACGACATTGTAGTTTTTGGCGCAACTGAGACAGAACATGACAAAAATATTCATCATCTGATGAAAGCCGCCAACCAGTACGGACTGATGTTCAATAGCTCAAAGTGTGCGATCAAAACCCCACAGATAAAGTTCTTTGGTATGATCTACGATAAGCATTGTGTACACCCCGACCCAGCGAAGGTTACAGCCATCAAACAGATCAATCCACCCCAGGATAAGACAGGACTCCAAGAATTCCTTGGCATGGTGACCCAGTCCCTTCATCCCGAACCTGTCCGACCATACATCCGACCTGAGGGCCCCACTTAAGAAAGACATTGACTTCATCTGGTCTCCTTCACAACAGAGGGCTATGAGAAAGTCAAAGACCTCATCTGTGCTGAGACGATACTCACTTACTTTGACCCCTCCAAAAAGACGACCATCCAAGTAGATGCATCTATGAAAGGCCTGGGTGCAGCTCTAACCCAAGACGGCAAACCGGTCGCCTTTGCTTCAAAATCCCTCAGTCCGGCAGATCAACGGTATGCCAACATAGAACGTGAACTCCTTGCAGTTGTCTTTGGATGTGAACGTTTTCACACATACATATATGGCGATCATTTCACTGTAGAAAGTGACCACAAGCCCCTGGAGATGATTCAGCGCAAATCACTAAAAGCCGCTCCTCCGAGACTGCAGCGAATGCTTCTCCGTCTCCAACCCTACGATGTCCCAGTAACCTACAGACCAGGGAAAGAAATGCTCCTGCCTGATGGCTTATCTCGTCTCCCTGTACCAAATGCCAATCACATAGACCTTGACCTGCATGTGACCTTTGTCCAGTTCACACAACCACGCATCCGAAAAAACAAAGCTGAGAGCCAAAGGGTGTGTTTTTTGGGTAGACATAACCAAAGACATCGACACACTTGTGAAAAATTGCCCAACTTGTCAGCGGTTTCAGACAGCACAACCACGAGAAACTCTTCTTCATTCAACACACTGTCCCCACTCGCCCATGGCAAGTTGTCGGTACTGAACTGTTCTTCTTCGAAGGTGATAACTTCCTCATTGTGGCTGACTACTACTCGAAGTTTCCATTCATCTGGAAGCTACCAGTGCCATGCACAAGCCTAGCAGTTGTAAACGCCACCAAACAAATCTTCGCCGAACAAGGTATCCCTGAGAGAGTTGTCAGTGACAATGCCAGACACTACGACTCAAAACAGTACAAAGATTTCTCCGTCTCATGGTGTTTTGACCATATCACTTCTTCACCCCACTACCCCAGATCCAATGGATTCATCGAGCGCACAATTCAAACAGTCAAGAAAACCATACGAAAGGCTCGATCCAGTGACAGTGATGTAAATATGGCACTCCTCTGTCTTCGAACGACCCCTGTTGACCATACTATTCCCAGCCCTGCTCAACTCCTCTACAACAGGAAAATCAAAGGCAATTTACCTGCGAAAATCCGCAACTCCCTCGCAGCTCGTGACAAGATCCAAGAGCGTTTGTATGAGCGTCAGAGTACCCAGAAACAATACCATGACAGACAAGCCAGAGATCTCCCTCCTCTACGATCAGGTCAAACCATCTCCATTCATGACCCCAACAGTGGCCGTTGGACACCAGCCACTGTAGCAGAGAAATGTCATGAACCGAGGTCATACATAGTCCGCACCCCCAATGGAAGTATTCTCCGTCGCAACCGCAGACACATTCGTGACTTGGAACCAGTCAAAAAGCGAGTGACCTTTGACATTGACCCTCAGACACCCTCACAGTCATCGCTCCGACCTCCAGTCACCACTCCCCCACGAGTCAACACACCAACCCCACCACCTCTCCATCAACCAACGGTTCAACAACCGGTGTACAAAACTCGCTCTGGACGACTTGTGCGGAAACCTGAGAAACTTTCCTTGTGAACATTGAACATTGAACATTGAACACTCCATCTTGATGATGCCAACCATGATAGACCCGAACTTTTACTAATCATTGTTTTTCTTAGGAAAATTTGCTACTCACTTTCTTACAAAAGTTTTTTTGTTTAAAGAACCAAACCAGACTCCTTTAACAACCAAAGTCCAAAATGCTTCAAACCTTTGAGTTCATTTCACAGAAAACTTTTCATTATATTTCTAAACCTTATGTGATAGACTGGAAAAAACCTCCAGTGTAATCCTAAAATAAAGGATCATTGACCAACCATTTTTTTACAGATGAATGCAGTTGATTCATTTTTATTTTATCAAAGATCACAAAAACCTGTGTTCCACATTATAATTTTGTTTGTATTTAAAATCTGTGATTTTACACTGTTCCTTGATTCAATTTTTTTTTTTTAAGGGGGATGTCACATATCTTTTCTTATTTATGTAAACTCTTCACAATATCAATTACTTCATGTTCGTATGAAGTAATTGATATTGTGAAGAGTTTACATAAATAAGAAAAGTTCAGGACATGATTCGATTAGTACATTTATACTCAACGTTGTATAACTGCTATATGTAAACCTCATAACATTAATGTTTCCTTTTTAACTGGTAAAGTCCCCTCTCAACTAAAAATTGCTTTATGTTATCCCGGTTTTAAAAAAAAGGTGATCCCACTTGTGTAATAACTATAGACCCATTTCTATTATCATGTTTTTCAAAAATCTTCGAAAAATGTATTAATGACCGTACTATTAAATTTGTTGATAAATTTCAAATACTCACCCATTCTCAATTTGGATTTCGTAAAAAAACATTATACTGCCCATGCTTTACTTGATTTTATAAACAAAGTCTCTAATGCCATTGATGAATCCAAACACACTCTGGGGATGTTGTTAACAATAAACTTAAATCTGTTACGAATTGGTTTAGAGTTAATAAACTGTCCTTAAATATTTCCAAAACCAGTTAAATGATGTTCAGTAACTCTGCCAGTGAATTACCCAGTGATATTGGGGATACAAATAAGGAATTGAGAGAAAAAAACGAAACAAATATATTTTAGTTTTTACATTCGAAATGAATAAACAAAAATTTACTTGACGATTCCATTGAAACCATAGGTAACACGATTTTCGTGCAGTAAGAATCAAATGTTTTATTATGTACATAATTACCAAATGGTCCGCGGCTGCTTATTTCTGTATTCACAGCTAACCTCCATATATCTACAGAGGTCATTCCACTATCCGCCACCCGTGGACGCGTTGGGTTGAGGATGGTCGCCACAGGTCCCAAGTAGGGTAATTGTTAAATACCATTTAAATTTGCAGTCTCCTGGGCATGGGCCGTGCAAACGTGATGATTTTGTCTTTTCTTGTTTACGTAGCGGCGACGCATCCGTTTGCGTAATACTGTTAGTAATAGGACGATCAGCACTATTAGCTGAAAAAAGAAATTAGAGAAATTTTGTTTTGTTATTTAAACCATGCATATTTTTTTTTTTTTTTTTTTTTTAACCCGGTACACCTATTTACTCTGAACCCTTAGATTCGGATACTTATAAGTCAAATAAAGAACTCGGTACATCGGTACTTTTGATGTGTCCTCTTTGTACACCAACATTCCCCAAGATGAAGGGATTGCTGCCTGCTCTTCAGCTCTGGCTAAGAGTGGTCACACGTCACCGCCCATTTCTGGCATTGTATCCCTCATGCAACATGTTCTAACCAAAAACAACTTTTCGTTCATGGGTAAGAATCTCCTACAGGTACATGGCACTGCAATGGGTACACGTATGGCACCATCCATGGCATCGCTATTCATGAGCCAACTTGAACAGCGCATGTTGGCGTCAGCCCCGTGCCGTCCATGGGTCTGGTGGCGCTATATCGATGACATATTTTTCATCTGGACCAGTGATGAAGCAAGCCTCATGGCATTCATTAACCACATAAATTCCTTCCACAGGACCATCAAGTTCACCAGCGAATACTCAACCAAAGATACCCACTTTCTGGATGTCAAGGTTCTTAATACGGATGATGGCTTAACCACAGATCTCTATGTTAAACCCACAGATAAGCATCAACAACCAGCTGTCACCCCCGGCCCTCAGACTCCGTCGAATCTGTTCTAATGATTCTGATTTTATCCACCACTCACAGGAACTTAAAAAGCACCTTGTTTCCAGGGGTCATAGCTCCCTAGCAGTCCATCGAGCGATCCAGAAAGTCAAGGCTCGATCTGGAGTCGGTACTTTCCAAAGGACCCAAGCAACAACAGCGTTCCAAGGGGAAAGTTCCTTGTGTTGTTACTTTCCACCCCTCACTTCCTCCCCTTCGTAAAATAACCAGTTCTAACCATCATAATCTTCACACATCAGATCGACTTCAACGTGCTGTACAGGAAGAACCCATAGTTGCCTACAGACGCCCACCAAGTCTCAGGGATCTCATTGTCCGGGCAGAAGTACCCCCCCCCCCCCATTAATGATAATGTTAATCCCCCTTTACCACAGGGAACTTTTAGGTGTTCCAACACTTCCAAATGCATCGTCTGTAGACAACACATCAGGGAATCGGACTATTTCACCAGCCATACCAGTGGTACCACCCATAAGACAAGGGGTCCTGTCACCTGCACCACCATCTCATCTATCTCATATCTTGCAAAATTTGTGGTGTTCAATATATAGGTGAAACAAGAACTACACTCAAGAGGCGTTTCTACGGCCACAGATCCACAGTCAACACCCAAAAGCTGGATACACCTGTAGGAAAACACTTCAATCTTCCTAATCACTCTATTTGTGACATGATTTTACAGGGCATTGAGGCACTAGGTAACCACAGAGAGACTGTTCGTCTATAGGGAGAAACTGTGGATAAGGCGCCTTCAAACCATTCAACCCCATGGTCTGAACACCCAAGAAGGAAATGACTAATGACCTTTTGTCTTTGCCTTCTCCCTTTGCCCACTTATATTCCCCCTTTTTAGCCTGCCTCATGTACTAATTAATTACTTGTTCTCCCTCTTCCCACCTTTGATCTTGTTCTTTGTGTTTCCAACTTCTTGTGGTCAGACCAGCCCCCTCCCTCCACCCCCCCTGTCTCCCTATTAATTGTTTACCTCTTGCCTTGTATGTTTGCTCTCTGCCTCTATTCATGTATTTCCACTTGAATGTTTTTGTTACACCTGTATACCTGTTCATGTGTGTTGTCTTGTCATTTAGCCTTCGAGAAAGACTCTGCTAGGGTCGAAACGTCATCAGGCCATTAACTATGTTTTGCAAGTCAAATAAAGAATACATGTAACAAACATTATCAACCCCCCCCCCTTCATTTCGATTAAATTTTGCTGTGAAATATTTTCTTGAGCCTAAAAATAACGAGCTCCCAATTTGTTCTCCATTTATTTGTCCAACTTACCCCTGTAGGCAGTATGTTCGTTACAATCAGCAGTATGATCCAAGGATTAAGACGTTCAGAGCCGGTTGACAATGATGCTGGTTCAACCAAACCAAATCTGGTAGAAGTTGTGACTCCTTTTTCTTTAGCTGGGGGAAAAAAAACATTTGTATTGGTGTAACTGGAATCAATTCATCAAGAGGGATTTTTAAAAATGGGGCCACCTGGGCTTTTTACATTATATTTTCTGTTTTGGACAGAACAAGCTTATCAATTTATTTGATTTCAGAAAGAAAAAAAGATACGTGCTAGACTTGCACAGCCTATATTAGGAACCCATGTGTGCCCTCAGTGTTCAAGCTTTTGTGATTTGCATATTTTTTTTGAACTCGCTCCCTTATTCTGTGTAACTCTCAAGGTGAAGGAGCACATAGCTGAGTATTTCTCTCTAATTTCAAGGGAGAATGGATCTTGCCATGTATGGGGCGCCGTTTGTCAATTAATTGGTTAGCGTATTTTTGCCATGTTTTCACCATTGTTTGTAACAATTAGATGTAAACCATGAAGATTGAATCATCTCCAAAACATGGTTTATAAACCATGCAAATTCAAGCATTTTCAAAACGTGGTTTACAAATCATGATTAATAAACCATGCAAATTTAAGCACCTTCAAAACATGGTTTATAAACCAAGAAAATTATAGCATCATAAAATATGGTTTACAAATCTTGGTTTAAAAAACCATGAAAATTTAAGCACCTTCAAAACATGGTTTATAAACCAACCATGAAAATTATAGCATTGTAAAACATGGTTTACAAAACATGGTTTATAAACCATGAAATTTATAGCATCATAAAACGTGGTTTACAAGTCATGGTTTATAAACCATGAAAATTGCAGCACCAGAAAACGTGGTTTACAAATCATGGTTTATAAACCATGAAAATTGTGTGTTCAAAAATCTTGGTTTATAAACCATAAAAACCGTGTCCTCAAAAATCATGGTTTATAAACCATAGAAACCGAACGTTGTTTCATCCAAGCACCGAACTGAAGCTAACAAAGTATTGGGCCCGAAATAGCCAGCCGCGTATTCGCGGAATGGCCAGCAGCGTATTCAGAAAAGTAGAACGCATGTAGTACAGGGAGGTGACAAAATGGCTCTTTTGGCTCATTTCTGTCAGTGAGTTTCCTTTGTCGGGTTTACTGAACCTTTTTTACTTGCAAATATAACCTTCAAAGTTTGAGCACACCCCCATGATCTGAAAATCGTTGATGCGCTCTTAAATACCTACCGGTCACAATGTCACTTTGAGTTTTAATGACATTCACTGTGATGTTTTCAAGCTTACTGTTGTTTGCTACACACTTAAAGGTTGAATTGTTACTTTCCAGTGATATCTTAACTGTCGCATTGGAGTTATACGTGTGGATTACATAGAAACAATCTGGAGGAAAAACAAGTAAGATTTAAACAAAAAAAACAAATTCCGATTTTCCAAAAGAAGTTCAACGTTTTTATTTTTAGAAGATTCTTTGTCAGAAGACGACACCCCAGCACAACAAGACGCGTCTCTCCTACTAAAACATTGAATTATTTAATATTCGTCAATCCAGCCTGAAGACTATTAACTTCGATAATCATCTCACGTTCAACTTCATACTTCATAAATAAACTAACAGGAGTTTGTATAAGTGTTTTGTTTTATATTTTGTCATATAAGTGACATGCAATAGACAATGTTTAAATGGTTCGCGAATGTCCACAAATGTCCAAATAATCGACCGGGACAGTACTTGGTGTGGACCTGTACTCGGGTCCTGCCAACTGTTACAATTATGTGCTAGTTCCATGTGGTATGACTCACCCGTTTCAGATGCATCGCAGGGAGCAAACTCAAACTGAGGTGTGACATGGATTTTCTCCCATCTGTTTAAATTTGGAAACCAGCCGAACCAACTAATGTCAACAGCCGGCTTTGCATGTTCGACACTGCATGTCAAGTTGAGATATGTTGTGTCGTGTGGTACTTTGATTTCGCATGACGGTTGATCCTGGCTACACTGAGTAACCTTAGGCCGTTCCGCTTTAGTTGAAACTGCAACGACAAATTGTAATTCAAATTAATGTAATTGTGTCTTTTTGTTTCAAGGTTGTACCATAGGTTTTAATTTTATGATTAAGCTCAGTAAGCATCGGGCGATTGCAGGCCGTTACTTTCAGCATGAAACTGCACTACAATTTTTGATCAAGGTGTACCACAGAGTTCGGTTTATATCCATGTTGTGTGTGACAAACGCTTCTTTCCTTTTGCCAACAAATTAAAGACCAGTTTAAACGATAACGGCAACTATTGATCTTTATTGAAAATCCTTTATTTTGTTTCAATAAAAAAAATGAAATTGAGTTCACAAGATATAAAACAGATTTTAATTAATTCTCTGCTTTTAGAAAAAAAATGTAGGGCAAACAAAACGTTGGTGTACGTAGGAGGTTGACCAAAGGGTATAGGAGAACCCTTTGGTCGGGTTTGGGGACAGGCTTGCTTGTCTTATTCTGCTGGGAAATGTAGCCGATCCGCTGCACAGTGTGGCCTTGATGTATTGTAACTCCTGATGAAGGCTGTCTGGGTCACAGTAATGTTTAATATAATGTATAATTCAACACCAAATGACGTTTTCATGACGTCATTGTTCAGGAGTGGACTTGGTGTTGGGGTTCAATTGTATGATGAGTTCAAAGGTCAAATTCTGTTACAGTTTTTACTTATATGCTGCAGAGAAGAGTTCCAATAAATACAACAATGACAGCGCAACACAACGGTATTTCAGGGCACCCTTAGATGTGCTTTTACGATTTCACAAAATCTATAATGCCACATCAGACTTTTGCACTCTTCATTGGAGTACATCTGGAGTTAACGTATGCAATTTAATTGTGTACAAATTAAATAAGGGTCAATCATATGTGGGCTCTTACATCTAATTTCGACGGGAAAGATAATCCCTTAGCACCAAGTACAGTTTGATCCTAGAAAATTTGTGTTTTGAGTATGCTCGTTCTTTCATAGTTGGACCGGGGCCAATCTGAAGGGAGGTAAATGTACATAATGTTGGACCTGGGATTCAAATGACCGAGGACCTTGGAGTCATTTGACGATATAATTGTGGACCTGAGAGTACATGTTAGACATGGGAGTCCAATGAAGAAACATTTTTTGATGATATGATTTTGGATCGGGGGGGGGGGGGGAGTCCATGCTGGACCACTTACACCACTCAACTTAACTTTTCCTTAATACAAAATCAACTTTGGAATCACTCTTTATTCAAAATCAAACTTTGGAATCACTTAATCAAATATTTACAAATTACACCTTATACATTGGAAACTGTTTTGTTTTTTTTTGTTTTTTTTGTTTTTTTTCATTCTTTAGCCAAGAAAAGACCTATATTAAACAATAAACTTTTACTCTTAACTTCATCAAAACCTGTTAAATTTTAAAGAAACGCTACAAAAAGACTTACAAATACCTAACTGAATTCCGTCGCCAGCTCCGTCATCTCCTCCTCCGGGTCGTCGATGCCCTCATCCAGTTCAGCTGTTTCCAATCTCTTCTTCACGTCCATGTGGCGCCTGACGATCTTCCCGGGGGATGGGGAACAATCATCCTCTGGGGCTGGGGACTCAGCTCTGCTCGCTAGCAGTGGCATGGACGACTGGGGAGTTGGGGCGAGGTGCCATCATGGCCATCATCCCTTGGGACTGACAACATGGGTTGGCGGCGAAGACTCCCCACATCTGATCAAGGGAGAAATCGGACAGGGGGAAAGAGACAAGACTAATGTTTCCTCTTCTGGTTGCTGATGTGGTGCCGTCCTCGTTGGGATGGGGTAGCCACCCGCGGTATCCACCTGAGCCAACCGGATCTTCGGCCCCTCTGTGCCGAGTCTTCTCTTTCTTTTACCTCCTCCTTCTCGGTGCGGTGGAACTTCTGATAGTGCCTCTCTATGGTGGAGCGTGCTGTGTCCCGGTATCGGCATTGCTTGCAGAACAAGTACTGCCATGGGCCATGATGTGTCTCCACGGCACGTTACTCTGCCCGGCACGTTACTCTGCCCAAACTCCTCTAGGCACTCTCTGCACTTAAATCCTCTCTTCCTTTTCTGTTGTCTCTCTGCCATCTTAATCACTTGTATCTGTGGGTCAACAAAACTAAAAAGTAAACGTTGTTGTTGAACCTCTGTGATAAAGTTTAAATACGTACACTAATCACGATACCTTGCAGGTACCCGATAAGTTCTCTTGGGATACCTCCTACACTCTGGTTCGGATTCTCTATCCCTAATGCTTATCTTTAGCATCTTCCCTTGAGACACTGTCTCCTCTTCCTCTTTCGGCGTCCCTCTCTTGGATACAGATTTCTCTACTAGAGAGTTTCTTTTAACTCCCTCTCCTGGCGTCTCACATGTTCTTTTACTGCCTCACTCTGACAGTTTCCTTCTAGATCTACTTCGTCCTCTTTATGCATTTCACTGATCTCATGCACCACTTCCTCAACCTGAGGGTTCTCTTCCACACCCTCCAGGGTCCAGGGTACCAACTTTGTTTCCCTGTTACGGCTTAAGCCATCGGAATGTACCACTTTGAACTTCGCATTCCGCCACAACTGTATTCGGAATGTTACATCAGACAGTCTTTTAACGATAAGCCAAGTTTCTTCCCATCTCAACTGGAGTTTGGGGGACACTTGCCTTTTCCTCGCCGAGTTGTGCAACCAGTCGAAATTGCCCTCTTTTAGACCTTTCTCGGTTGCTCTTCGGTCGTAGTTTCTCTTTTGCCTCAGGGCGCTCTTCCCTCTGATGGGCACTCTGCATATTACTACGCAGCTCTTCTGCGAAGTCGGTTTTAGTCTCAACCTCGGTCTCAGGATAACCTGTTGTCAACTTCATCGGTTTACTAACTTCTCTTCCCAACATCATTATGTTGGGTGACTCTCTGTAGAGTCTTGTGGAGTGCACCTATAAATAAGGGAGGAATTTATCCCAATCCTTATGCTTCCCTTGCGGATTAATGAGCACTGCCACCATGTTCATTGGTGTCTTATTAAACCTCTCCACCATTCCGTCTGACTTCGGATTATAGGCGGGTGTTCTGGTTTTGGACACACCTAGTACTTGGCACATCTATGAACACTTCCGACTCAAAATGTGTACCTTGATTGGAATGGAGTTCTTGTGGTACTCCCAACCGACAGACAAATTCCTCTACCAACCTGCGGGCTACTGTACTTGCCATTGCATCTGGCAATGGATGAGCCTCCATCCATTTTGTACAGTGGTCGCCAGCTACTAGGATCCACCTGTTCCCACTCTCTATCTTGAGCAGTGGCCAAAGCAAATTTATTGCCGCTCTTTTCATGAGAACTCCCACACGGCACTGTTGCAAGGGGAGCAATCCTTTCTTTGCAGGTGACTGTCTTCAAGCACACAGGTCACAACAGGTCACCGTACCCGGCCAGAAATGTCCATATTTCATCTTCGCCAAGGTTTTCTTTATGCCCAGGTGACCACTGAGCAGTCCACCATGCACTTCTCTGAGTATCTCTTTCCTACTCTGGGGCCCTACTGGTAGCCATCTTACTACTTTGCCATCGTCTGACTCCCATCTCTTATGAACCAACTCATCTCTGACACTTAGGTGGTCCCATTTAGACCAATACGACTTATGAGCCGCCGTCAAGTGGGAAGTCTCCCTCCACTCAGGACGGTCCTTGCCCTCCTCTTTTGCGCTTAAGACCCAACTCATGGTCTCATCTTCTACTTGGGATTTTCTGAAAGCCTTCACGGGGAAACTTGGTTGGGCTACTATACGCCCCTAACTAAAAGCTTTCCCTCCCGTGTATCTTTCCTCTCCAACGTCTCCTCTGACGTTCCATTTCTTCCAGTTCTTCCCTGCCACACTGCTTGCAGGGTCGCCTTGACAACCCATCAGCGTTGCCGTGCTTCTTTCCAGCTCTGTGCTGAATATCTATGTCGTACTCGGAATTTACTTCGAGCCAACGCGCATACTGTCCTTCCGGGTTCTCAAAATAAAGAACACATCTTAAGCGCTGTGGTCAGTTCTGACTGTGACCTTCCTGCCATAAAAGTACTGTTTGAAATACTTCAAATACACTACGACAGCCAACAAATCTCTGCGGGGTCACGCAGTAGTTTCTTTCTGGCTCGCTAAGCTTGCGGCTAGCATGCCAAAACTCTCTTTTCACCCTCCCGAACTTGACTCAACACCACCCAATGCCATCCCCAATAGCATCCGTGACGAGGATGAAGTCTCCCTTTAGCATGGGTACGACAGGATCGGGGATGCTTGGAGTCTACTCTTGGGTTCGTCAAATGCATTCTGGCATAACTCACTCCACTCAAACACTCTTGACTTCTCTGTCAGAGCATTCAAAGGACTAGCTATCTCTGCAAAACCCTGTACGAACTTTCTGTATAGGACGCAAGGCAAAGAAAGCTTCTTACATCCTTCACACTCTTAGGGACAGGCCAATCTCTGATGGTCTGTATCTTCTTCGGATCAGTGGCTACGCCCTCTTTAGTCACTATGTGTCCCAAGTAGGTCACTGACTCTTTAATCAAATGGCATTTGCTTGGTTTTAACTTAAGCCCTGCATGCCTAAGTCTACTGAACACCACTCTTAACCTCTGTAACATCTCTGAAACTGTCTTACCACAGACAACTACGTCATCGAGATAGATCAGCAGGATTTCCCACTGTAATCCTGACATGACCTTCTCCATAAGTCTCTCGAATGTAGCTGGTGCGTTACAGAGCCCAAATGGCATACATTTCCATCTGTATAGTCCATTTCTCACAACAAATGTTGACTTCTGACTGGCCTCATCATCTAATGCGACCTGCCAATATCCTGACGCCAAATCAAGCGTTGAGAACCACTTAGCGCAGTTGAACGCATCGAATGTCTCATCAATGCGAGGAACTGGGTACGCATCTTTTATGGTGACCGCGTTTAACTTTCTGCAGTCTACACAGAAACCCCTGGTCCCATCTTTCTTGTTTACAAGTACAACATTGGCTGCTTACGGACTATCCGAGGCTTTAATCGCTCCTCTTTTCTCTAGGTCAATGACCTGTCTCTGTATCTCTCTTTGGACACAGTCAGGGTGTCTCATTGGTCTCTCTTTTACTGGTCTTGCATCTCCAGTGGTTATTTGATGCTTCACAATACTTTACCAAGCACTCCCTGACTGGACCATGGTACTCGCCTTCTACATTGTCTGTACTTCTTGCATACAAGTCCAGTAAATGCATAGGCTAAACTCTGTTTCGCATCACTGGACTCGTTTGCCTCACCTCTAATCGTCTCAGGTTCCACGGTGGAAATTAATCCCACCGTGATCCCCTTACGAGCCACTCTTTGTTCTTTGCCTGGGTTAAACACCCGTAATGAAACTATCTGGTTCCCTGACTCTACAAGTGACCTTGCTAATACCAAGCCTTTCTGGGCCAAGTCTCCACCTCCCTCTATATAGGCTCAACTATGGCCGGTCCAGAAAACTCTTCATCTCTTCTAGCATAATGCCTGGTACTACTGCCTCATGCCCAGAGGGAAATATGGTTGTCTCTGCAGCCACGACCCTCCCTATAAATGGCTCTCCAAGCAACACCTGTGCACTTTATCCTCTCATTCTCTACCCTTTGGGTCTGGAAATCCAAATTACCCCCGGTGGGCAAGATGAAATCCATCCCTAGTATTCCTGAATACTTCATCTCCGTGAAAATCGCCCTCACTGTGTGTTGTTCGCCCAACATGAACATCAACCCATGCGATTCCCAGTACTGACAGAGGACTTCGTAATACGATTTGCTACTGATACGCGTATCAGTTGCACCAGTGTCAATCAAAAAATGACACTTCGTTTTTCTTATCATGCCATATACGAATAAGCCATAGCGGGGACTAAGGTATGGGCTTGTGACTACCTTTTTGTGACTACCTTTTTCACCTCAGATTTCTGTCGCTTTTCTTCTATGACTCCTTATAGTAACCTCTATGGCGTTTCTTTGGCCCCCTCACATCTTCAGCCTGCCCGCGGGCCCTTCGAGCGGCTGGTTCTCGTTTTCCTGCCTTTTATTTCCTCGTTTGGGTTAATAATAATAATAAAAGGCATTTATATGGCGCTCTACAAAGAACACAGCGCCTCACATCAACAACAGAATTAAATACAATAAAATACAGAAAATGCAGTAAAACAAACTAATCATAAGCTGGGAAATAGGTGACTTTTGAGTTGGCGCTTGAAGGTCGCAGTAGATGTCGCTTCCCTGATAGCACACGGCAGCTTGTTCCACAACTTAGGGGCAACAACACAGAATGAACTGTCCCCAGCCTTCTTTTTGGAGAGTGGAACAATCAGCCGGGTGACATCAGAAGAAGAGCGAAGCCCCCAGCGACCTCCAGGCCCCTCTGTATTATATAAATTTAGAATTTCAGAAATGTAACTAGGAGATTGCTGTTGGAAGGATTTATAAACGAATAGGAGAATTTTGAAAGTGATTATTTCCTTGCCGGGGAGGCAGTGAAGTGAGCGCAGTAATTGAGCCGATGAGAATTGATCTTTAGCGCATGCAAACACAAGACGCGCTGCTTTGTTTTGAAGGCGCTGTACTCGTCTGAGGTCCACTTCACTGGCACCGTATAACAATGAGTTGGCATAATCAATGCGTGAAAGAACCAATGATCTGACAGCATGATGACAAGCATCCTTGGTGAGGAAAAGGCGCTTACGCCACAGATTGGGAAAATGAAAATTAACACTTCTGCAGACTGTACTGATGTTGTTGTTTTTTTAATAACAAGGATGAGTCAAGAGTAACCCCAAGATTGTTTATAGTGGTAGAAAGATTTAAGCAAATGTCTCCAACTCTTAATACAAGATGAGGTTAAGTACTGATGACCTTCGGGGTAAGCTGCAGCTTGTTTTGCACCATCCAGGTATTGATCTTAGAATTACACGTGGACAGATTAAAAAGAGCACGATTGGAATCCCCTGCAACCTTTGGATCAAATTCATTATGTCATCAGCATAAACATGCAAATTGACATTGTATTCTCCTATAATATCACCAACTGGATGAGTATACATGGTAAAGCACTGTGGTCCATTGACGGAGCCCTGGGGTACTGAGAAACTAAGAAAATGCTCCAAAAATTTAACATTCCCAATGGACACTCTGGTACGACGTTCATTGAGATAGGCCCTTAACCAAGATTTAGCCGTACCTGTAATGCCAAAACGAGTCTCTATTCTATCATTAAATATGCCACAGTCAACGGTATCGAATGCAGCTGACATGTCAAGTAATACCATGAGAATAACTTTTTTTGTCAAGGGATTCCAGGATGTCATTTTTCACCTTAAGCAAAGCAGTCTCAGTACTGTGGTGAGCTTTGTATGCTGATTGGAACGGATCACCGAGATTATTGTTATTCATGATTGGTTCCCCACACTCTTTAGCGAAATGGCCGTGCTTTCCACGGTTAAAGCACTTCCAGCCCTAACGCTTTGGTTACTCCTCTTTGGTTTCTTACACTCTCTTGCAAATTGTCCTGGCTCATCACAACTAAAGCACCTCTTAACACTTGTCTTACTCTCTGATGGTATCTGCCTGCTCTCAGTAGGTCTCTCCACTGAGGCGCTCTATAGTCCTGCACTTGTTTTGTTAACTATATGTTAACAATCCAACAGCACTCTTCATTTCTTTCTCTATTTCATGAATCCTCTGTTCCATTCCTGTATCCAACACTCTAGCCAATTTTACTGGCTTTCCGTCAAGATATCTTTTTCAAAGTTCTCCGTCTCCAATGCAGCTTGAATATCCTCGTCCAAATGTGTCGGTCGGGCTATGTTTATGCCCTCCCGAACAGACCGACTTTCGACCGCATCTAGGAAATGACTCTTCCTGTATGTGAAGATACGCTTTGACCGTTATGGATTGATTCAACTCTTGCAATGTCTCTTTTGGTCCTTGCCGGCGATGCCTCAGCTCGACCAAATAATTTACACTCAGGCGACTGGAACCAAATCGCCTCTCTAGTTACTTCACTAGCCCACTGTATGTCTGTGTCTGACCAGTAGGAACATCCCCCAACAATCTAAGGGCATTTCCTTGCAAACTCGCCGATAAATAAATAACGGCTTGCTCTTAGTTCCACTGGTTCAATATTCTACATACTCAAAGTGCCGGAAATATTCTTTCCACAGCACTTTCCCACTGTATCTATCGGGAGTAATATTTGGGCGACGATTAGGCTGCACCAGATCCTTCCCTTCTTTTTCGTTCTCTACATTTACTCTCGGTTCTCTTTTCAGCAGCCAGGGCCCTGCTGAACTATTTATACTCTCTGTTGAACTATTGGCGTGAGGGTCCACCCCACTGGTGGCAAAGCCCAACAGTTCACTATGCACCCTTAGGAGAGACTGTCTCTGTCCCAAATCTGTCACTAATCTCTTCAGTGCAACTCTTGCTCGACAGAAAAGACTGGAGCTCTTCTATTGCACAAATCCTCTAAATAGGAAATCCCTCCACTACTACTCCTAAGGGGAGTACTTTCCCCAAACTACACTCTTTTCTCAACCTTGGGGTCAAGCTCGGGTGACCTTACGGACACAAAGGTACTTGGTTCCCCTTGGGATAAATAACCTGAACTCTCGAAAGGCAAACGGAACTCGATTTCTGAAGCGGCCTGAACTGTTTGTTTTCGCTCTCACACTGTCTCCACCATCTCTTTGGGGAGATTTTTCATAACTCTTTTTTTATGTCTGTCTCAAACTTTAGCCATGAGTTCTCTGTCCTACTGCAGAAATTGGGCCTCTAATCTTAGCCTCTGCAATTCGTTCTCACTTCTGTACTCACTTCTGATCTTTTTGGTTGCGCTCTCAACCACAGAAATATCTCACTCTTTGGTCGCACTCTCAAACACAGAAATTTAATATCTCTTTGGTTGCACTTTCAACCATAGAAATGTCTATCTCTTTAGTTGCACTCTCAACTGAAGAAATTTCTATCTCATTTTATCCTACTCTGAACTCTTCAGTGCCAACTTACCACATATAGGTGGTCTGTCAACATGTTCATAAGTATTATGCAACAGTGTAGCTAAGGCATCTGATACACCACGGTTTGCCCGGTAGGCAAACTGAAAAGGGTCCAACAAATTATTAGTTTCATCTCAAAGTACATCTTTAATAATATGTTCGAAGCATTTCATCACGGTGGCTGTGAGTGCAATTCGTCTTAAGTAATTAAGGTCCTTTCTATATCCTTGGGACGATGTGCAGTCAAAGGAACATTGCGATAGTTACCTTAAGATTTTAGGCAGTTCTTTCAGGCAGCCTTATTTTGTGTTTGTATTTTTGGAGCAGGTGAACTGTGTCATGATCAACATGCAGAGAGGTGCCTTCCCGTATGTCTGATATGCAGCAGCAATGTTCACATAACACTTAAGTCAAGAGTGCGTTGACCTCTGGTGAGAATGTCTACACATTGGAAGTAGTGGGGCGTCACTGGTACGAGATCGCAATGGTTAAACTCACATATTATTATGTTAACAGCATCGGGGGATTTCTTTTCCAGTTCCAGTACAATCCTGGCGATTATGGCCGTAACGCTATTGCCATTAGCTTGAGGTGGAATGTAAACAACAGTCACAAAGAGCTGAGGGAATTCTCTTGGTAGATAAAATGGTCGTAATCCCACCGTTATTAATTCAATGTCGGGCAAGCAGAGTTTTTGTTTAACACAGATATTATTGCACCATTTATGATTCGCATAAATACAGACTCCCACCAGTACTTTTTCCTGATTATTTGGGTTCTGTCCATGCGTTTGCAAGTAAAGCCATCAATATCGGTCGATGTATGCATATCATTAAACCAGGTTTCATTAAAGCACATGAAACTGCATTATCTGTACTCATGTAAGTATTTTGTGTTAGCATTAAGTTCATCGAGTTTATTGCAGCAGTTTACGCCGTCGGAGACGCACTTGGTGTCCGAGACGACATGGTCACAGCCACTCCTCCACTCACCATGTTAGACAATATCGTTTTTATGGTCTTATGCATGCACGTCGTAAGGCATATCGCGGGAACAAATAGTTCTCCAAATATGAATTTTGTAGTAAAGCTTCATCAACGCACGAAGGTCTAGGTAAATTTAAATGTTAAGGTCTGTACGGTCATACAACATCCAAGCAATTAAGTGAAAGCATCATACTCACCACTTTCACAAACTTCAACAGATCCATCTTTGGATGCTTTAATCCACGGAATATATCTGTAGCTGTATTTGCCTTCGGTTGAATAAGTAACATTGGAGATCACCAATGAAGTATTTTGAATGTTGTATTGCTCGTGATTACTAATTTGATGAGTAGTTTCTCCGTGGAAGTATGATATTATACCATGTGCGGAATCTGAACTTCCCTTTGGTACAAAATACCAGTAAATCGCTTCGATGTCGTCTGAAGAATAGCCGTTATCCACCATGGCAGGACATTCTACAATCCCTTTACTGCCCCTCTCAAACTCAAAATACGTCGGGGAGACGCCACTGGTACATGAAGCACATAGCAATACGACGATCAATGATAACTCAATCATGATTGATGACGGATATCCTGTTAAAAAAAAAAAAAAAAAAATGTAGAGCTCAAAAAACAAAATCCAAACAATTAGTTTGCACCGTAAGATAAATGGCGCGTATTTATCCCTCCGTGTCCATACGGTATTACATCTCCCTACGTAAAAACACAGCAAGCGAAATGCACCAAACACAGCCACAACATCGATGTTGGTCCACTAGGGGGTTTCCCAAACTGGGTAAAATGTATAAAAATATGTTTTTCAGCCCGGGGAATTTCAGCCAAAAATCCGTAGGACGTAGCAATAATGGTTAAGTGTCTTCTTGCTTGATGCCATCGAACTGTGGTCAACTGTCCGTTTTTATTTAAATAATCAGTACTCTGCCATGTTTTATACATTTTGTATTAAACAATTCAAAATTCCCCATCTACACCTTGTCAAATAGCGTGGTAAATGTCTTGTAACCATCCGGGGTCTTTTTCACCCAAAAATCCATCAATGACCAGCTCTCCCGAAATTCCCATAAGAATTGTACAGCAGTTACTTGACCTTTGGGTCAATAGCCACTACTGGGTGAAATGAACCATATAGTTTCCAGATGGCTTTTTGCTGTATACTTGTACAAAGGCTGTAAGCAGTGACCTGTTTTTTATTTGGATGAATTGAGTAGGGTCCATATCTAATGGTTTGGGCCATTTGAAAGTGATTGGGTTCTCCACAAAAATTAATTACACGCTAATACAAATGGACAGTTGCCTACTGTCCGATGGCGTAAGCGTGTGATTTTTTTTTTTTTTTTGGTGACACGCAGGGAACCCTCCGATGGCCTACCGGTCTGCAGCCAGTAGACCGAAAACACATTTTAGTTAATTACTCATTAATTTTTTAGCAAAAATAGTTGAAACCCTTAAGTTCTATCCTCAGACAGGCCCGATTGACATAGTCTATGACCCTATAGGCAGTGTGACTCATGTGCTCGGAATCTCCTGTTAGAAAACACTTTCTACATACACTTGTGCACCAAAAGTACTGCGGTTTTACAGTAAAAACACATACTAATTAACACACACAAAATTAAAAATAAATTGTTGTAAAAAAAAATTCAAACTGTATGTACAACATCTGTAAAGGTTATTAGCTTTGAAAAAAAGTATGAAATCAACATTACAAAGGAGTTATACACGTTTCCCGACGGTCTACTGGCTGCAGTACCTAATGGCACTCGTGTAAATCTGACAGGGGTGGGGCATCCCAGGGTTTAAGGGATTGTATACGTTTGCACTGTTTGTTTTGATCTTATACAGTTGTAGATATATACCATAAAACTAACCTGTGAAAATTTCATTTCAAAAGGTGGTAGCGTTTTTGAGATATTGCCAAAAATCTGGAGCGGTATGTCTATGCCGGAAGAATAATCTGCAATTGGAATGGAATACACAATCTGAGAAGCGTTGCTGCAGTAAGGCTTCTGAGATTCAAACTTTTGGGGATAAAAAGTGATATCTTTGTTCATAACCAGGGTATTTTAGTGGCGTGTCATGGCCGAGTGGATTAGAGCACCGGACTCAAGCTCTGGTGATTTTGTTCAGCAGAGTGTGGGTTCGAGTCCCGGTCGTGACACTTGTGTCCTTATAGGTATTATACATGATTGGTAGAGCTGATAATACAGTCGCAAACAAAGTTCATGATTTGTGTGATTAACAATATACATGAAATAACAAACCTGTAAAAATTTGAGCTCAATTGGTCATCGAGGTCACGAGAAAATAGTGTTTTCTGTTTTTCAAACATCGAGTTTATTATCACGCGTGATAAAAACTATTGTTTTACTCATTTCTCAGAAACGATAGCACTTTAGGCAGAAATATTTTAAGGAACCTTTTCTTCCATTACTTACTTTAAATCATGTAAGTTATGTGTGAATATGTGAACATTTGTGTTTTTCGATCTTACCAATAGTGTACAGGGCCTTTAAAGGCACTGAACACGTTTGGAAATTGTCAAAGACCAGTGTTTTCACTTGGTGTATCCCAACATATGCATAAAGTAACAAGCCTGTGAAGATTTGGGCTCAATTGGTCATCGAAGTTGCAAGAAAATGATGAAAGAAAAAACACGCTTGTTGTACAAATTAGTGTGCTTTCAGATAGGAATAAAAACGTCTTGCAAGAAGTTTTTATTATTTTAGTGAGAAATTACCTCTTTTTCAAAAACTACGTTACTTCAGAGGGAGTCGTTTCCTACAATGTTTTATACTATCAACAGCGCTCCGTTGCTTGTTACCAAGTAAGTTTTTATGCTATGTTTTAAGTCATTACCAAACGTGTACGATACCGGGGCCTATAATAAAAATGATAATACTGAAGCCTTTAAATAGCGCCTTATGCAAGGCCACCTAGCGCTTCACAGAAATACATAAATCACCACATACACAAATTTCAATATGCAGACTAAATATTAAAAACACATCAACAATAACATTAAAGAACTTTAGTATTATCAATAAGACTTCCAAGATAATAGTAGGCAAAACAAAAATTACACAAAGCATTTCATTTTAAAAGTAAACAATTTTATGCCCTTGGACTTTGTATCAGATTGTAATTTATAGTGAACCATAAGACAAGTTTTCGTTGATTGTACATGCTTTCTAATTCAGTACAGGTGAAGGGTATAACAGTAAAAATTGACGTCATCATGACGTAACTGAAGCGGTTTCATCTCATAATAAATATCTAACTATATGTGAAGTTTCAAGTTCATGTGAGGTTGGAAAGGGTGTCTCAGTTACCGGACAATCGCGGGGGAGGAGAAGAAAAAGAAGTATGACTAGAAATTTAGAGTTTGTCTTAAGTTTAAAAACCTTGTAATTTGACACCTGATCACGTCATCATGACGTCAATGCAGCGGTTTCATGTACTAATAAATATCTTGCAAATGACAATACTTTTGCAAAAGGCTAAAAACAACACGATGAAGCCTAACATTTGATTGTTAACGAGGTTGCATGGACGGCTGTTTGAGAGACTAACAAAGCATAATGCCAAATCAGGTTGCGTGAACCGTGAACAGAGACTAGACTTAATGCAGGAACGAACTTTCCTGAAGTGTCCATAATCTTGTGGAATAAATTAACCCAACCACAATCGTTGTCAGAAATTAGGAGTCTGCGGAGCCAAGTTAGTGATTTCAAGAGCGTTCATGTAATCTCTAACATCTATCATACGAAGCCCTCCTCGGCTGTGATCTTGAACCACTTGATTTCTACTAACTCGGTCATTTCCCCTCCAAATAAATTTAAATAACATAAAGTTTAAGTCGTTAACAACATTAACAGGCGGATCAGGGATGGTTAAAATAAGAAAAGTGAGCTTTGACAAAAGTAAAGATTTGTCAACCATGATTCTGCCAAGAACTCTAAGATTCCGTTTAAACCAATTCGAACTCAGGTAACGTAATGAAAGCATAATCATATTGTAATTAAGTAAAACCATGGAATATAGATTTGTAGAAAACTGAATACCGAGTATTTTAAAAGTCTCTAAAGGTTCCACCCAGTCGGCATTGATTTCTTCGCATATCTTGTCCACACTACCTTTCGTTGAACCAATCCAAACCACATTCGTTCTATCTACATTGACTTTAAGTCCGGACATATTGGCGAATAAATCAAGGATGTTAAATGCAGTAAGCATAGATTTATCAGAACCATTAAGAAATAAAACAGTGTCGTTGGCATATTGAGACAATCTAAACTCTTTACCGTCTATCTCAAAACCCTTTGAGTCCTTATAATTACAATTATCATCATTGCAAGAACTTCTACACACAGAATAATTAAATACGGGCTAAGACCGCCACCTTGCCTGCAGCCCCGTTCTAATTTAAATGATTCTGAAAGGAAACCATTCACCAAAATCGAATTACAATCAGTTATATCAAGCAAGTCTAACATTAAACGAATATTTTCACCTATGAACCAACCTGCCATAAAACCTTTTTGCCGTTCACATGATAATAAGAGGCAGACAAGATTTCAGTCTCTCGGCGATACATGCCGACGCCAATTTATAAGAAGTGTTGAGGAGAGAGATAGGACGCAATTTTTTGTTAAGAACTGACGGGGTTTGTTCCCTTTTGGCAACAGATTGATAATGCCGTAGGATTTTCAGTATGTAAAAATAGGCCTACATTGTTATTAGAAAACACATTACAAAAAGGCCTCTGGTTGCCTTATAGGTCGAAATGATGGATCTAAATGTTAACACAATATTTTGTTTTAACATCAATTATGTATTTCTTTCTTTCCCTAATATTATGTGAAAGTTAAATTAACCCTGCGTGACACCATCAAATACAAATCACAATCGGACGTCATCATTGACTCATTGAGTAACAGTTAGACTTTAGCGTGTAATACATTTTTGTTGAGAACCAAATCACTTTTAAATCCCCAAAGCATTATATATAGACCCTTTTGACTAATTAATAAAGTCAATTCAAGCAAATTTACTTTAATGATGAGCCCACATATGTCTCTTATAGAGTTTATACCACTTTACCTTATTAGTACCAATGCTGAGTAATTGTTGGAACTTGGAACTTTTTAGAAAAAAGAAAAAAAAATGGACGAGTACCAACTTTTTAATAATAAGTGAGCAATGGCATCATGCAGAGTTAGAAAGAACAGTGCAATTTTTGTTCTAGATAACATGACCTATAAGGGTAGTTTTGTGTGTTGCCTTCACGAGTGGAACAAAACCTTAAACATGATTTCCTTGGTTCAATACGGCCCATGACGTTGGGTTAATTTACGTTTGTTCTGCGTTTTAATCCTGACGTTTCACATAATCCTTCAACCGTCCTTTGACTTTTGAATAAGGTAGTACCAACATAAATTCTGATCGTGAAACTGATGTAAAAAATCGTTTCACATAGAACCACCAACCGTAATTCGACGCATGTCTGACGTCGTAATGACGCACGATTTCAAAATAGTTTAACTGTGCGGTGACGTCGGACTATGAGAGGATACCGGTGTCATTTTTGGTGGTTATACTGACGACCAAAAACATTTGTTTGTATCAAACAACCCATCGAACGTCATCTGACGTTAAAGATCAACTTGCGCATATGCACTAGCCTTTCATCAATGCCCTCGTTGCTTAGACAGCTTGTGTAGCCGCGAAGCGATTGGAACCGAAGACCACATCGCGAGTGAAGAAGCAACGACGCTTTTCACGAATATCTGATGATTTGTTTTTCCCAAAACCAATCATAAGTGATTTGTTCAGCATATTATGCATTGTGATTTTTTAACATTTCAGCACTTTACTCGTATGCATACAAATTATGAAAAAAGGCCAAGTATGCGCAGGTTACAAACAAATAAATAAAAAGAAAACTTACACAAAACCAAGTACATTAAAGGGAACTCAATGAGCTCATGGCCGCTCCTTTCATCATTTTAAATAAATGCATATTTATATTCTTATCTTGTATATATACTTTTTGCAATCAACGTTCACAAACTGTTATGATGTCTATTTGTTTCTCCCAAAAAAAAAATCATTTTTATTTGTATTTTAATTGTTTCTTATTTTGTTATATCAAAACAAATTGTATTGTTTTTATTTTGTTATATTATGGTTTAGTTGTAGTTGTGATCTGTAATTAGGTTTTAATTTGGTTGTAATTAGGTTGATTTCTTATTTTTTGTTTTTTAAACTGTTTGTAATTTGACCGCAATGCAGCCTTTGGCTGCAAATGTCATTTTATTGCAATAGACTGTCTCGCGCATCGAAAACGAGAAAAAACTAAAACGAAAACTTTATTTTTCTATGAAATCAAATCTTCTTTATAAATTATATTGATACAAAATTCATGAAAAAAAATACCCATAGCAAGTTGTTATAAATAAATTTTCAATTTGTATAATACAAATAATTTGTTCAAATTAACATTGAAACAAAATTGAAACTTGGGACGAGGATGCTTATTGCTAGAAACCCCATTTGCCAATCACGCCCGAATATATGCGTTTATCACATAGGTTAAATGACAACATGCCGGACAGTTGGGCAGCATTCTTAATTTTGTACAGGATTCTGGAAACGGAGGTCAAGTCTTTTTCTCGAATTTTCGTCGTTTTTTGTTGAATTGCTTTTACTTTCATAGTGTTTATCACTTACATTCCAAACATCTTTAATTTTCATGGCCAGAAACTACGTTAAACGAAAATAATTGAAGAAACAAAATCTCGCCCACGTAAAACTCCATGGTTGGGACCACATTGGTCCCGGAAGTTCAATTAATTATGCGCGAGACTTGCACAGTCTACAAACCATTTCAAATCTAATCATATCAACAAACCTGCATTACTTTATTGCATGCGTAATGTGTATGTAATCACCCTGGTCACGTGCGTCACGCTAATGGGAATGTGCGTGGGTTGGGCAGTAAGGGTTCGTCTCAACAAAGGATTAGTTGCATATCACCATCTGTTATGCAGTTTAATATGGTACGTATGCGTGTGTACAGTACTTTCTCTGCGACTGTTGTGTAAATCTGAATATAAAGACTGGTGGTCATTTTACAGGGGATCAATGCAGGCAATTGGTGTTTTCAAGGGTGGGTGCATACAACTACATAGAAATGTTTAGACAACACCAGGCAGAAAACGCAAAGTACATAGAAATGTACAGACAACAGCAGGCAGAAAATACAAAGAGCAATTAAAGCAATACAAAATGTGCTGAACCTTTTGTTCGACCTTTTTCAAAACTAAAAGTTGTTCAACATGACCTATACAAAATAATGTGGTGTTAAGTTTTCACTAAATTTAACCATAGCAACCTGGTACTTACTCTGAAGAAGACGGTTTAAGGGGTATTGTAAATACTGGTTGAACGTCCTTGCACCTAACCCATGCGTTGTCTACAATTTGGATGGGCGACGCGCCACAAAATGCATAATGACGATATTCATGCGCCAGGCCTCGCCTCGGAATATTTTTGAATGGATTTTTCATGGCACTTCAATATTGGGAAAGCTGACAAAAATACAAATTTATTTGTGGTTCGGGTGGTTATAATTTAGGTAAAGGGATGACTTTTTTCCTCAAACCCAGCCGAAAAGAGGAGGGAATGGAATTTTCTATCCCTTGTTCCTTAAATTTAGCCGAAATGAGGAGGGGGTAGAATTTGTCTTCCCTTGTTCCTCAAATCCAGCAGAAAAGTGGAGGGCCTGTGTTCCTCAAACCTAGCCGAAATGAGGAGGGGATGGAATTTTCCACCCCTTGTTCCTCAAACCTAGCCGAAAAGTGGAAGAGATAAATTTGTGTATCCTTTGCTGCTCAAATCAAAGTTGAAAGTATTTCGTACGGTTCTTACTTTTCATAATTAGTACATAATTACAAAGCGTTTCAAAAAACAATCACATTCGTTGAAGAAGATAGCAACATTGTGTGTATTTTATACGGTACCTCCCGTGTAAATGTACTCAACAACAATCATTCAAAAAATGGAGGAAAGGGTGGAGGCGCATTTTGCGGCGGTTTGCGTCTGCAAGGGGTCAATATTCTACCCAGGAAAAACAAACTAATGGATTGGCCCATAGGGTGACCGCGGTGCCCATCACTATACCCCATTATTACGTTTCCTTGAAGATCATTACTTTTACGGCCTATACAACAAAAATGAAAATAATCATGACAAAATGTCAGTATAATTTTTTTATTTGAATTTTAGAAGCACAGAGACTTTAAAATGGAGTCTGGTTTATTCTACTTTAAGGGAACCGGTAACCTTGCGTGATGCCATCGAACTGTAGTTCACTGTCCGTTTGTTAATTAATTAATCAGTACTCCGCCATTTTTTATTTATTTTTTTATCTAAAAAATTCCACATTCCCCATCTTTACCTAGCCAAACAGCATGGTAAAAGTCTTGTTACCATCCTGGGTCTTTTTTACCCAAAAAAATCAATCAATGACCAGCTGTCCCGGAATTCCCATAGGAATTGCACAGCAGTTGCTTGACCTTGGGGTCAATAGCCACTACTGGGTGAAATGAAACATGGTTTCCAGATGGCTTTTTCTGTATACTTGTACAATGGCTGTAATCAGTGACCTGGTTTTTTGTTTGGATGAATTGAGTAGGGTCCATATTTAATGGTTTGGGCCATTTGAAATTGACTGGGTTCTCCACAAAAATTAATTACATGCTAATTAAAAACGGACTCTAGGCTACTGACCGATGGCCGCACGGTGTGATTTGTTTTAGCTTGCCTGGAGAAACAAATGAAAGAACGTAGCAAATTGATATTTAGTTTTCCATAAATATTCTTGAATTTAAGAGGCTGGGAGACTTTTTGACTATTTTTCAACATAGTATGTTTAGACATTTTTTTTTGTTTATGAGTGAACCCAACTAATCAAACTCCCATAGCAAACAGTGCAAAATGCTAAATATTCAAAAATACAAACAAAACCGCTGGAAGTAAGGGATGAAATTATCCATTGACTCTTGAACTTTTATTCTCTGCTCAATTTAATATGGAGAATCCCAAGGCCCGGAGAGTTATTCTCCCTCCAACTAAAAACACCCTACATCAGTAGTGAAATTTTTTCAAATGTCCGAGCATCAATCTTGAAAAATTTCCCTACACCTCTCGGCAAATAGGACAATTTGTTCTGGAACTATGTCATCCAAAATACCTGAAGTTGGAAGTCAACAACCCCCAGATCACAATATTGGGCCAATTTTTACACTACTGTTTTCCCCCCTTTTTGGGGGGGGGGGCTCTCAAATCTGTCTTATGTAGACTATTTTGAGGGCCTACAAAATATTAATAAGGTCGACGGTCTGTTTTCTCCCTATTTAGTGGGGTGCACCCTTACAGTGGGTAGGCCTACTTTCTACAACTGTACAGCCCTCAGCATCTCTCTTGCGTAGCATTATGCATTATTATGCAAATGATGCAAGTGACACTGTTTGCAAATAATGTTGTCGGTTCAAGGTTTTAGTACTCAGACTGAGTAAAATAGTGTACGCAGTTTGCAGGCATATGACGTGCATGGCAAGATTACAGTATACAATTGTATACGTCTACAACAGCACGGTCGGAAGTACACAGAACAACAGTACAAGTGAACGGATCGTGTGTCATGGACTCTTTTGCTCCAAATATTCTCTCTTTTAATAAAATACTTGAATATTTGTTTGACACTGCGTAGTCATACGTTTGCGTTACTTCCTCAGATACACAACATACTACCGTGTCATACCATTACCATATACATGTACATACAAGTTGAGGTTACGCAGAAGAAAGCGGAAGTTGAAAATGTAAAATTGTGATGAAGGCTTGACAACAATGCAATCAAATCTGGAAATTATTGTATAACATGTTTTATTCCTCTTACATTTGAATCACGTGTGGCATTGTGGTAGATCGCGCTAAAAAAAATGCAACATCTAGTCTAAATCATACCGGGTACTCTAAGCGACACGTACATACGAGTTTTATTTATAAACCACAATACCTTTTATGTAAGTCATTTTTTAAAGTTCATGGCTGTTTTGAGAACTTGAAAAGCTGTGCTCTCTTGGTGTTGACCTTGAACTGTGAACTGTGATACCCGAAATGCTTTCTCTTTTTTTCACCAGGATCTTTTACAAGATAGGCATGTCTTTCTAGCCTGTTTGCTCATTTAGGGATATCGGTCAAAAATGTTACTAACCTGACAAAAATGCAACGGGAAAGAAAATAGTTTAATGTTTATCAAATAGTTTACATTCACCTTCAAGGGGCTGAGAGACTTCTGAATAATTGTTGAGAATGTTTTGGTATAATCTTAAGTATTTAGTATTGGTTCATATGGGAACCTCAATCAGTGGGGTGAACTCTATAACCGTGGCTTTGTGCCTGTTGTCTGCATGTATCATCTACCGTCAAGACCAAACGAGTCAAATCAAAGGAAAGAGACACCAAAGATCGGAGGGTCGTGACCTTTGGAAATTGAAAAAAAAATCGCCCAATATTGGACCGGGCGTTTGGGTACACCTATATAAATTCCTACAGGCACCAACAATTTGCCCGTATGATTTTCCAACGAACGTAATACTTTTCCCCAAGAAAGATCGATTCTGGGCTGTTTTTCTTCAATTATTTTGTTCCTTTGAAGAAAAAAAACGGCTAACATTCTTTTTATTTTACAACAAAATAAGTTAATTTTTCAGCAAATATTGTTAATTTTCTTTCAAAAGGTTGCAAGGACTTTTTTCATGTTTTGTTTTTATCAAGTGTAATAACTATTTTTTTTATTTAGCATTCAGCATTGGTTGATTTAAACAATGACAAGAGATCAAACCCCATACAAATAATTAGAAATCGGTTTATTCCATTGGAACTATAATACGGCCTACAGTGCATCTCATTTACTGTGACACGTGAACGTAAAATCTTTGCAATCATTGTGCAGTTTCTACAGCAGCAAACATATACAACTTTGTAGAGCAATTGAATATAGGGTGCTTGAATTTTGTTTTGCCAGGAGGTTGTTGAAATTGGGTGGTTTACATTATAGTTATCGAACAATTTTAGTTGTACTTACCGATTTCGTGCAGTAAACGATTTAATACTCCTTCTGTGGTATATTTTTGCTTGTTTCTTTAAAAAATAAACGTGGTGTTTTGAATTTCAGTGGTTGCTGACACAGTGGTTCCTTTTTTTAAGGTTATGATGATTCTCATGAAAACCGAAAGCATAATAGACATGCGTGACACATTGATTGAATCAGCAAATGACAAAACCTTACTATCGGGATGCAAACGAAAAGGAAAACAAAAAACGTAAACAAACATTTACAACCACATGACATGATATAACAAACATTTCCTTTCGTAAACAGTGCAATAAAAGGTGACCTTAAAGTCCGTATTGCTAGTTTCTTCATTACCGTGTTTTTTGTGTTTGGGCTTTTTGTTTTATTTATTTATTTGTTAATTTCTATTTTAAGCACAAAACGTGTGAATGGGGCATATTCCCGGTCCTATGGCCAACAGCGAGGCTTATTGGCTGAACCCAAAATAACTGTTTTCCTTCCTTGAATACTCCGTTCCCTGATGATTTCAAGGGAGAATTCCCATCAAACAGACTCAGCGGGGAATAGTGGGAGACATTTCATGTCTCAAAACTTCACTTGGACTAACTATTTGCTGATAAAAAAAATAAGTTTGCCTATCTTGTTAACTATTAAATCGTGTGACTTTTCCTAACTTTGGGGTCCTATATAGAAGAAAGATAAAGTGGGTATACTGTTATCACAGAATGCGCTTAGTTTGTTTTACCTAATGTTGTACTGTTATGGTTTATACCCTGCAATAATTAGGACAATTATTTGTTTATTTGTTTGTTTTGATTATAAAATATGAGTCTGAAGCATCATGGAACAGTCTTAATGAATATGTTCACAAAGTTACAAGGAATAATTGATGATTTTGGTATATGAAGTATCAAATTTGTCTGTTTCGCCTTGCTGCTGCATTGCTGCAGATGCATTGCCTGCCGCTGCCTGCCTTGCTGCCTTGCTGCTGCTGCAGTTGCTGATGCTGTTGATGTTGATGCTGATCTTGTTGATGCTGCTTATTCTTCTTCTTCTTCTTCTTCTTCTTCTTCTTCTTCTTCTTCTTCTTCTTCTGCTTCTTCTTCTGCTTCTGCTTCTGCTTCTCCTCCTCCTTCTCCTCCTCCTTCTCATGTATTGTGTCCGCTCATGCGATATCAAGCCATGTTCTCTGTCCGATCACTCAGCAGTCTCCTTTGTTATCAAACTTCCTGGCAGTAGCACAAAAAGGAGTGCCTATTGGCACTTTAATAACTCTCTGCTCGAAGACAATGCATACAAGGACATTGTTACCCACTTTTGGACTGATTGGAAATCTAAAAAGAACGAATTTTCTGACCTGGGTGCTTGGTGGGATTTCGGTAAATCACAACTCAAATCCCTCTCGCAAATGTATGGCGCCAAGGTCTCGCACGATAAACGCGAACTTTTCCGTCAAATGAACGACTCAATTGACCAACTTCAGTCTGCGCCAGACCTAACACCGGAAACTACCCGTGTGCTCAATGAGCAGAAAAATAATTTAAACATGTTACTTAAAAACGAGGCCATGGGCGCTCTTGTCAGGTCGCGTTTCAAACACATAACTGAAGTTGACACCAGCTCGTCATACTTCTTTCAGCTGGAAAAAACTCACTCACAGTCTAAAACAATAACCAATGTGCAGCTGCCGTCCGGCACAGTCACTGACGATCCTGATGAGATTAAATCTCATGTGCGGAATTTCTACCGCACACTGTACACCAAAGTACCGACTGACGAGAGCACCCGCGACACTCTCCTTTCGGACTTGCCATCACTTGATTCCACAGACTCGGAAGATCTTGATAGCCAGTTACTTCCTGAGGAACTTGACCTTGCAGCCAAGCAACTTAGCAATAACAAAGCCCCCGGTCTGGACGGTCTCTCTTGCGAGTTCTACCAATGTTTCTGGCCTCTCCTGAAAAATGACTTACTGTCCGTCTTAAACCATGCCATTGTCTACGGCAGCCTACCTCACTCCTTTCAAAGAGGCGTCATCTCTCTCATCCCGAAAAAGGGAGACCTCTCTGACGTCGCTAACTGGCGGCCCGTTTCCCTCCTCAACACCGACTACAAGATCTTTGCTAAGTTGCTGGCCAATAGGCTAAAGGGTCACATGCATTCGGTGATCCATCATGATCAATCTTATTGTGTTCCAGACCGCTCAATTTATGACAATATTCTTCTCACTAAAGATATCATTAACTGTTCCAATTTAAATGACACTCCCCTCGCTGTGCTCAACCTTGATCAAAGCAAAGCCTTCGACAATGTTGACCACGAATATCTATTTAGTACCATGAGAGCCATGGGTTTTGGTAACCGGTTCATATCTTACATAAAACTTCTGTACAAGGGTGCCGAAAGCCTTCTCAAGGTGGGCGGTTCACTCACCGCCCCCTTCGCAGCAGAGAAAGGTATTCGTCAGGGCTGCCCGCTCTCTGGGCTGCTGTACTCCATTGCCATTGAGCCCCTGCTCAATACGCTAAGAAACAGATTGGGAACCAAAGGATTCCCTCTCCCTGGTACCGATAAACACTGTCAGGTCTCGGCCTACGCAGACGACGTCACAATCTTCGTCACCACCAACTCTGGTTTCAGTATCGTAGACGATGTGTACAAACTTTTCAATAAATCCTCTGCTGCCTGCCTCAATTACAAAAAATCTCGGGGCCTGTGGGTCGGGTCCTGGACCGGCAGAACCGACGAGCCCCTCAGCTTCTGCTGGAATAACGAGGGGCTTCCCTTTCTTGGAGTTCACTTGGGGAATACCAATTGCTACCTCAAACAAAACTGGATCGCCTGCAAAAACAAACTCGGCAACACTCTTTCACGCTGGAAAGGTATCGCGAACTCTCTCTCATACAAAGGCAAAGTTCTCATAACAAATCAACTTGCGGCTTCCAAAACCTTCCACTGTCTAGCCATTCCCTCTCCCCCTGACAAAGTCCTGAGTGAACTCCAGGATTTGCTCGTCGATTTCGTCTAGTCCAATAAGAGGCACCTCCTTAAGAAAAACCTTCTTTATCGCAAACCAGAGAGGGGAGGTCTAGGTCTAGCTTGCTTCCAAGCACGCGTGCTCACCTTCAGACTCTCTCTCATCCAACGTTATCTGAATCTATGTCCGCATCCCGCGCACACAATGATAAGTCACAATCTTCACAGATACATGAAACTCAATCTCGACTTCCAACTCTTTCTGACACACACTTCGTCCAAATTTTACACCAGCCTTCCTTGCTTCTATGGTGAGCTTTTGCGTGCTTGGAAGGCGTCCGGAGCTCGCGCCGAAATACCATCGGACTCCATCAATCATGTTATCAATCTTCCTCTCAGTAGCCCTCTCCTCAACGACGAAGCTGACGATGAGGGATTTTTCCCCGCGCGACTCTCTTCGCACGGTATCACGCTTGTCAAACTATTCACAGACACAAACACCGGCACGTGGACAGAAGCTGACCACATTCAACCCCCTCTCCCGGCTCTTCACCGACGCTCTCTCCGACTCCTCCAACTGGATCTTCAATGCTTCCGTGGTAAACTTCTCAAACACTTTCCATTTATTTTCAATGAAAACGGTGTCCGTCCGGCTAGCTTCAGGAACATCTCTGCTTGTTCAACTCTTACGGTCAACTTTTCGCTCTCATCTAACACTAACGGACTCACCGCCTCATCCAAACAAATATACGGCATCTTCAATGACAGAGTCAATTTGCACCCTCCTCAAACTACTACATACTGGCACGAATCTGGACTGTTTGATTCCTCCCAAACCATACAATGGGGAGGAATCTACCAGCTACCGACTTCAAAAAAAGAAGGAGACACTCAGTTTAAACTCCTGCACAACATACTACCTTCTCTTCCAGTACTTCATCATCTAAACCCTGACATATGCTCCTCCTGTGGCTGGTGCGGGGTCAGGGGAACGCTTCTACATCTATTCATCCTCTGCCCAGCTATACAATCCGGTCTAAATCTGCTCTACGCACTTCTTCATCGAATCCTTCCAGACCTGAAACTCAATTTCGACCTCTACTGGACGCTCATCCCGTGCGCTAGAGGCCGCCTCAAAGGGGCAGTACGCCTATCAAACTTCCTCATCGTCAGCTTCAAACACGTTATTTACTGGCTATACAGAACCTCACGCTTTTCCGATCCTTACATAATTTGGCGCAGTCGCCTGCAACATAAAATTCTCATTGATTACAACTACTACAACCTCTGCAACAATCCTGCTGGTTTCATCACTAAATGGTCTTTCAACAACGCCATTTTCACAATCGTTAATAACAAGATAGCATGGTTGATGTAGTCCCCCACACGATATCTCCTCTATTTACTGATTACTTTTTTAACAATGTATATTTTCTGTAATTTACCTACTCTGTATTAGTACAGATTTTATCTCTCGCTTAATTTTGCATCCTTTGTGAGGGGAGGCAGGTTTCGTGTTTCGTTCCCCCTCTGATCGGGCTTGTTGGTGTCGGAGGAGTCTTACATTCCGCGGTCGCTGCTCCTTGAGAGTGTTAGGTTCCAACCACTTCCAAAGAGTGTCTGACTCCTCCGATACCTTGCCTAGTTGGGGGTGGACATGGGATTTGTTTCTTCTGGTGAGGGATACTCGCTTATGTTTATTGTTTATTGTTAACAACGTGATTTCCCTGTAATTTTGTAAACTATAACAAGCAACTTCAATCGTTTTGAAATAAAGATGTCATTGAAAAGTCAAAAAAAGTCTCATCATCCTTCTCCTTTTCCTTCTCCTTCTTCTTCTTCATCATCGATCATCTCCTTCCTTTTTTCTGGGTTTCGGGGTGGTTTTCTTTTACATGACCTCATTAGTATAAGCACTTCAACAATAATAATTCAAAGGGCAGTGCAGTATTTTGTTATGGTTATGGGACCGCTCCCTTAAACCAAGCAACATATATTCATAACAGATTTTCACTCATACGTATATGTATGACTGTCTGCTTTTCAGTCTCGGTATACTAACGTAAAGGTTTGTGCTTGAACTCTGTGTGACCGTGGTAGTATTACTGTTTCGGGTCATGGATCACACAGGCTCACAATAGATGCACGTAGGTAGATGGTAGTGCAAGTTGCTAGCTGCAAGTTGTATTACTGAGCATAATAACATTGCCAAGTGGGTATTATGTCGAACCATTGAAATCACATATACTAGTTGTATATGTCACCATTTTCGTTTTTAACGACATGTAGTGTTGTCCCTTTATAAGATACGCTGAAACTTAAAGGTGGTTATCGTTATAGTTGTTAGCCGTTGAAAATGGGATTTTCTGGGCATGGTGAGAGTCATAAAAGGGCCGGATGCGAACATGTTGTTTCGTCGTAGGCCCTATCATTTGTTTAGTTAGCAACAAACTCGTTTGACTATGTGAGTTGGGGAGCTGTAATTATTGAGAGTTTTCGAATAATATTTAGAATTAACATTGGCTGATGTTGGGATCTTAGTAAGGTACACACTTGCAGGCCTGCACACTTGCAATGTACAACCGTTACCTCACAACCCCATAATTAGTTTGTGGGGTTATGCGTTAATGATGTACTTTTTACTCCATACATCTACTGTGACCAGAGATGTTTAAAAACATTTATAAATGTTCAGGTACATGCTGGTATAAACTTGTTGAAACTACGGAAATATACATATATAGATAGTCATATCAAAGCGTTACAAAAACAAAGTGCTGGAGCTTTTATTTCTATCTTCTTGTTTGTTCAAAGTAGGCTTACTGAAGAATAATACTATTTATTATTTTAATGAAAAAAAACAGGATACTTAGCTTATCTGTTACTTTGTCATTGTAATCACATAAATTGGTCAGCGGCTGGCATTTGAAGGCGTGACGTAACGTGACATTACCAGACAGTGAGAGGGTGTATTCATGCGCCAAGCCTTCGAATGATGATGCGTAATTCATAGGGAATTTCTCACCAACACTAGTATCGTGTTCTAGAAACATCCACGCAACCCGACAGTCATCAAATGAATGTGGCCATAATTTTGCCAGCCTTTAATGGCCATATAAATGAAAGGATGTCCTAACCGTAACCAGGACCGGGGAGCACATCCACTATAGTATCCCTCTTTCGCCTAACTTTTTAGCGTTGCATCAAATTAAAAAAAACAGTGAATTGCTCGAATACTTTGTAAAATGTGTTTATAGGGTAGCCTACTATGTTCCTACAAACCAGTCCCTGTAAAGTCCAAAAAAGCCCGGTCTCGGCAAGCATTAAAACGGGCATTACATTGTTGACCGCTTATATGTAACCTTTTTATGCACTACACTCTAATGTAAACAGTATATGAATAACAATATGTTAATAGGTATGTGCGCGCAGTATAAAACCGAATATAAACAATTAGACATCGGTCTGAAGCATAAAAGTATTCCCATTATGGGAATAATGTAGTAGCCTATGCTGAGAGTGCACCATGAACTACCATCGGAAATTAGTTTTATTTATTTCTCATCAAAATATGGCATTTCAGACATAAATATTTCTAGGGATGTTTTCTACTATCATCATTATCATTAGACCGTGTAAGTTTTATGTAAATCTGTGATCTTAAAGAAAATTTTAATTACCAGTTCTGTTCCTTTAAAGGTGGTTATCTGTAGTTTTTGGCCGTTGACAATGAGATTTTCTGGGCATGGTGAGAATCCTAAACCGGGGGATTCGAATAAGTTGTTTCGTCGTGTGTAGTTATCAACAAACTGTTTTGACTATGTGAGTTGGGAGGCTGTATTTATTGAGTGTTTTCGAATATTTAGAATTTAACATTGGCTGATATTGGGATCTCAGTAAGGTGCACACTTCAATGTACAACCGTTATATACCTCAGAAACCCCATAATATTGTGAGATTTTGTAAGCGTTATAAATATGTAGCTGTTCTGTGACCAGAGATGTTCAAAACATTTACAAGGGAACAATGTTAGCAGGTACATGCTGGTATAAACTTATTGAAACTACGGAAATATACATATAGATAGTTGTAGTAGACGAAAAAAATACGAAAAGCAAAGCATACACAAACAATGTGCTGGAGCTTTTATTTATATCTTGTTTGTTCAAAGTAGGCTTACTGAAGAACATACTTTTTCTTTTTCTTTTTTAATGAACAAAAATACAGGATACTTAGCCTATTCTGCATAACACGTTATTTCGTCATTGTAATCACATAAATTGGTCATCGGCTGGCATTTGAAGGCGTGACGTGGCGTTACCACAGTGAGAGGGTGTATATGCGCCAAGCCTTCGGATGATGATGCGCAATTCATAAGGAATTTCTCACCAACACTGTGTTATAGAAACATCCACGCAACCCTACAGTCATCAAATGAATGTGGCCATATTTTTGCCAGCCTTTAATATTTAATGGCCATTTGGGGGAAAATATATAAAAGGATGTCCTAACTGTAACCAGGACCGGGGAGCACATTGTCCACTATAGTATCCCTTTTTCGCCTAACTTTTTAGCGCTGCATCAAATCACCGCCAAATTGTCTTACTTTTCCAAATACTTATATATTGGGTAAAAATGTGAAAAAAAATTAATGGGCGTCAGTTGCATGCTATTATGGCAACCATTTATTATGTTTGGGGATTTTTTCCAAGAAAGTTGTAGTGATATGTGTGTTACGTGATAGTTTTAATTGCATAAACGATAAATTCCCGTATGCTTCCCAGTACCGGTGTCATAGTCTAGGTTTCAAAGTATAGCCTTGAATGGCCCTTTGAAAACAGTCTTAACCGTATCAGCAACGTGGAGCACAATTTTCACTCCTATCCTATTTTCGGTCCTAACTTTTTAACGTTCCGTGAACCAAGAAATTATGAAGAAAACAATGCTTATGGGCGTCAGCTGCATGCTTTCATGGACAAATTTGTGTGTGATTTTTCACAAGAAAGTGGCAGTAATGTGTGTTATCACGTGATAATTTTAACTGCATTATGGACATTCAAAGTGGCCGTCATATCCGGCGGCCATCTTGAAATGTATGTTTGAGCCCATTTTTAAGGGTTAAAACTTTATCAACATTTCTTTCAAGAATTGTTTTAACATATTACTTGTTATCTTTGCAGTCCAATAAATACCAAAGAATCACCAATCAGGCCTCTTCATTGCAACCTGGGTCTCAATGTTGACGGGAATATTGAATGTTAAGTGAAAACAAGTATTTATGATTGTTTCCCCAATTGAGATAAACCGATGATAAACGCCCCCAACTGTGACCCCACTAATGCAATTTAATGCCATTAATGTCAGGTTATTGATTATGTCAAAATCTACTAAGTTGTCAGTTTTTTACGAAAAAGTACGGAATTGGGAAATGGTACGTTTTTTGCCAAAAAAATGTAAACAATTACAAAATCGTGGTAAATTGTTATATTTATATTTACGTCATCATGCCGAACTTGGAAAAATGAATATTTTGTGTCAAGATTATTGCTCGAATGCTTTGTAAAATATGTCTAGGGTAGCCTACTATATGTTCCCCCTAACCAGTCCCCGTTAAGTTAGGTCTCGGTAGCATTAACACGGGCATTGCATTGTTGACCTCTTAATGTACCCTTTTATGCACTACACTCTTGTACATACGTAAACAGTATAATATGAATTACAATATGTAAATAGGTATGTGCGCGCAGTATAAAACCGAGTATAAACAAGTTATCGGTCCGAAGCAAAACATCATTCCTGTTATGAGAAGAATGTAGCAGCCTATGCTGAGAGTGCATCATGAACTACAATTTTTCCGTCAGAAATCCTTTTTGTTTAAATACAGACCAACTGGAGAATATACTGTTCAGTTTTCCCCTCATCATTTTTAACCAATGCACTTTTAGCGTAAAATTGTGAAGCAGGTTGATCGTTAGCCAGTGCTACGTCACAAAAATGGCGCCAAGCCAAGTCTCATGAATAATGTCAACCGACTTTCTTAGTAATTAATATTATCACACTTTGGGACCCTCGCAAAGCAATGAGACCATGATGAGACATTGACGCATAACAATAATAATTCCCGTATGCTTCCCAGTACCAGTGTCATGGTCTTGGTTTCTTGTTTGTTCAAAGTAGCCTACTGAGTGAAGATCTTTTCCTTTTTTCTTCAAAATATCAACAACAGAAAGGGGATACTAAGCCCATCCTGCGTACAAAGTTATTTTGTCATTGTAACCACATAATTGGGTTATCTGCTAGCATTTGAAGGCGTGACGTGGCATCACCACAGTGAGAGGGTGTATTTATGCAGTAGTGCGAATGATGTTGCGCAATTCATACTGAATTTCACACAAACACTATTGACGTGTTATAGAAACACAACCGCAAGCCGACCGCCAACAAATGAATGTGGCCATATTGTTTTCAAGCCTTCAACGGCCCTTTGAAAAATGTGTCTTAACAGTCATGATCTGGAGCACAATGTCCACATCTACCTTTTTTCGCCCCTAACTTTTAACGCTACATCAAACCACCACCAAATTTCCTTAGTTTTCCAAATAATTGTATCTGGGGTAAAATTGTGAGAACAAAAATGTTCATGGGGATCAGCTGCTATCATGGCAACCATTTCATATGTGTCACGTGATAGTTTTAAATGCACTATGGAAATTAAAAATTGTTTTTTAAGCCAACACAATGAACATTTGTGGCAAGATCATAAGATCTGCTCGAATACTTTGGAAAATACGTCGGTGGCACTTTGTTCCGAAAGTCCACAAAAGCCCGGCCCTACGGAAGCGTATTGCCGCCACATGAAGAAATAATCATGACAAAATGTCAGTATAATTTTTTTTATTTGAATTTTAGAAGCACAGAGACATTAAAATGGAGTCTGGTTTATTCTTTTTTAAGGGAACCGCTTAAAAAAATCCCTAGTTTGCCTGGTGAAACAAATGAAAGAACGTAGCAAATTGATATTTAGTTTTCCATAAATATTCTTAATTCAAGAGGCTGTGAGACTTTTTGACTATTTTTCAACAATGTTTAGACATTGTTTTGTTTATGAAGAGACCTACGAGTGAACCCCACTGAATAAACTCCCATAGCAAACAGTGCAAAATGCTAAATATTCAAAAATACAAACAATATACTTGGAAGTCTCACAGCTTTTTACAGTAAGGGAGGAATTATCAATTGACTCTTGAACTGTTATCCTCTGCTCAATTTAATACGGAGAGCCCCAAGGCCCGGAGAGTTGTTCTCCCTCCAACTAAAAACACCCTACAGCAGTGAATATTTTTCAAATGTCCGAGCATCAATCTTGAAAAATTTCCCTACACCTCTCGGCAAATAGGACAATTTTTTGGGTTGTTCTAAAACCCCCTCGACCCCCACGACCCACGACCCACGACCCCCTCGACCCCCTCGACTTATGCTCGCAGTTCATTTTACATTGCCACGCATATCTCTTGGCCGACCATAGCCTGAATAATGATTATTATCCCAACTGGGAACTTGTGTTTACCGCCTGAGTACGATTACGGCCAACTCATTACGTGATGATCCTACCAATCCATACAGTAACCATACACATGATGCAGCGATGTTTCCTCTTTCCATGCTAGCAGAAAAAATGCAGCGTCTGTTTGCTGCCGCATCCTATAATTAAAGCATTAAAAAAACGTAGGAGCCAGACGATAGTAGAATTCCCGTATAGCTTTACATTACCCGCATGCCTTTGGTTTTGCCGTCGCGCTTTTGGTTTTGCCGTTTCGCTTTTGGTTTTGCCGTGGCGCTTTTGGTTTTGCCGTGGCGCTTTTGATTTTGCCTTGGCTCTTTTGGTGAAAGTACTTCATATTAAGTAAAATAATTAATACAAAGGCAAAAAGTGGTCGTCGGAAGTCGCGTCGCCTGCTAGCTCTGGATCGCACGCTGTTAATTCTTAATCGGGGACTTAATTCTTACTCGGCCGTAAAGTGATGTTTTATGAATTCGGATTTGGGACACGTTTCGAATATGGGGCGGACGTCGAGGGGTCGAGGGGTCGTGGGTCGTGGGGATCGAGGGGGTCGAGGGGGTTTTAGAACAACCCCAATTTTTTCTGGAACTATATGTCATCCAAAATACCTCAAGTTGGAAGTCAACATACCCCCAGATCACAATATTGGTCCAAAATTGTTACACTACTGTATACCCCCTTTTTAGGGGGGTGGGGGGGGGGGGCTCTCAAATTTGTCTTATGTAGAATATTTTGAGGGCCTACAAAATATTAATGAGGTTGACGCGTCGCGACGGTCTGTTTTCTCCCTATTAGTGGGGTGCACCCTTACAGTGGGGAGGCCTACTTTCTAGAACAGTCCTCAGCATCTCTCTTGCGCACCATTATGCATTATTATGCAAATGATTGTGTGGGCGCAGTGTGTGACGCTGTTTGCGAATAATGTTGTCGGCTAAAGTTCAAGGTTTAAGTACTCAGACTGAGTAAAATAGTGTATGCGGTTTGCAGGCACATGACGCGCATGGCAAGATTACAATAATTGTATGTCTATACAACAGCGGTCGGAAGTACAAAGAGCACTCAGTACAACGTGCCGGGTCGTGTGTCATGGACTCTTTTGCTTAAAAAAAATATTCTTTCTTTTAATAAAATACTTGAATATTCGTTTGACACTGCGCAGTCATACGTTTGCGTTACTTCCTCAAATACACAACATAGTACCATGTCATACCATTACCATATACATGTACATACAAGTTGAGGTTTACGCAGAAGAAAGCGGAAGTTAAAAATGTAAAATAGTGATGAAGGCTTGACAACAATGCAATCAAATCTGGAAATTATTATATAACATGTTTTATTCCTCTTCCATTTGAATCACGTGTGGCATTGTGGTAGATCGCGCTAAAAAAAATGCAACATCTAGCCTAAATCATACCAGGTACTCTAAGCGACACGTACATGTACGAGTTTTATTTATAAACCACAATACATTTTATGTATGTCATTTTTTAAAGTTCATGGCTGTTTTGAGAATTTGAAAAGCTGTGCTTTCTTGGTGTTGACCTTGAACTGTGAACTGTGATACCCGAAATGATTTCTCCTTTTTTCTCACAAGGATCTTTTACAAGATAGGCTAATGTCTATCTGGATTGTTTGCTCATTCAGGGATATAGGTCGAAAATGTAAATTACTAACCTGACAAAAATGCAACGGGAAAGAAAATAGTTTAATGTTTATCAAATAGTTTACATTCAACTTCAAGGGGCTGAGAGACTTCTGAATTATTGTTGAGAATGTTTTGGTATAATCTTAAGTATTTAGTATTGGTTCATATGGGAACCTCAATCAGTGGGGTGAACTCTGTAACCGTGGTATTGCGCCTGTTGTCTGCATGTATCATCTACCGTCAAGACCAAATGAGTCAATACAAAGGAAAGAGACACCAAAGATCGGAAGGTCGTGACCTTTGGAAATTGCAAAAAAATCGCCCAATATTGGACCGGGCGTTTGACGCCTATATAAATTCCTACAGGCACCAACAATTTGCTAATATGATTTTCCAACGAACGTAATACTTTTCCCCAAGAATGATCAATTCTGGCCTGTTTTTCTTCAATTATTTTGTTCCTTTGAAGAAAAAAACCGACTAACATTCTTTTTATTTTACAACAAAAGAAGTTAATTTTTCAGCAAATATTTTTAAATTTCTTTCAAAAGGCTGCAAGGACTTTTTTCATGTTTTGTTTTTATCAATTACTTTAAAAGAATGTTTCAAGTGTTTTTATAATAACTATTTTTTTTATTTAGCATTCAGCATTGGTTGATTTAAACAATGACAAGAGATCAAACCCCCTACAACAAATTAGAAATCGGTTTATCGTCACGATGATATTAACTACTCGTGCGGCTGCCGTCCATTGGAACTATATCCTACAGTGCATCTCATTTAAATGTGACACGTGGACGTGAATTCTTTGAAATCATCGTGCAGTTTCTACAGCAGTGCAAGGGTTTAAACTTATACAATTTTGTATAGCAATCAAATATAGGGTGCTTGAATTGTTTTGCCAGGAGGCTGTTGGAATTGAATGTTTTTACATTATAGTTATCAAATAATTTTCGTTGTACTTAACGATTTCGTGCAGTAAACGATTTAATACTCCTTCTGTATAACATTCGGCTTGTTTCTGCAATAATAAACGTGGTGTTAGATATTTCAGTGGTTGCTGACACAGTTATTCCTTTGTTTTAAGGTAATGACGATTCTCATGAAAAGCGAAAGCATAATAGACATGCGTGACACATTGATTAAAGGGATTGTATACGTTTGGTAATTGGAACCAACTGTTTGTTTCAATCCTAGATAGTTGTACATAGGCCTGTATACCATAAAACTAACCTGTAAAGAAATCATTTTAAAAGGTGGTAGCGTTTTTGAGATATTGCCGAAATCTGGAGCGGTTATGTCCACGCAGGAAGAATAATCTGCAATTGGAATACACTATCTGAGAAACGTTACTGCAGTTACGCTGTAACGTTTCTCACATTCAAATTTTGGGGGATAAAAATTGATATATTTTTTCCTTAACCGCAGTACTTCGGAGTAAAAAGTTTATCAAAATGCTTTACATTATCCAAAGCTAATGTACTTCTTACAAGTAAGTTTTTATTGCCATTATAGTTTTCAGAGTCATTACCAAACGTACGGTTAAATCAGCAATTGACATAACCTTACCGCAGGGATGCACACAAACAACATAAACAAACATTTACAAAGACATGACATGATATCATCCATAACAAACATTTCCTTTTGTTAACAGCAATACAAGTGATCTTAAAGTCCTTAGTATTGCCAGTTTCTTCATTATAGTTTTTATTTTATATAGTTTGACTTTTAAGTTTTGTTTAACAAGACGGGCAAACTTATTTACATCAGCAAATAATTTTGAGAGTTTAAAAATGTCTCCCACTATTCCCCACTGAGTCTGCAAGATGGGACTTCACTCTTGAAATCATCAGGGAACGGAATCATCAAGGAAGGATGCAGTTATTTGTTTTCTGCCAATTTGCCTTAGCCATATGAGGACCGGGATTGTGCCCCCACTCACACGTTTTGTGCTTACTTTTAACTATCGAATCGTGTGACTTTTCCTAACCTTTGGTCATATAGAAAGATAAAGTGGAACTACTGTTACCACAGCAAGTGCTTATATGCTTGTTACCTTGGTAGCAACAATGTTGTAACGTTATGTTTTATACCCTGCAATTATTAGGAACATTACTTGTTTATTTATTTGGATTATAAAATATGAGTCTGAAGCATCATGGGACAGTCTTAATAAACATGTTCATAAAGTTACCAGGAATAATTGAAGATTTTTTATAATTATGAAGTTATCTGCCTTGCTGCTGCTGCAATTGCTGCTGTTGCTTCTGCTATTGATGTTGTTGATGATGATGCTGCTGTTGCTTCTTCTTCTCCTTCTTCTTCTGGTTCTGCTTCTTCTCCTCCTCCTCCTCCTCCCTCTCCCCGACTCCCCCTCTCCTCCTTCTCTTTCTCCTTCTCCTTCTTCTTCTTCGTGTGGCACGTATCTCGATCGAGCTCCGTAGTAAGTAGAAACATGTTAGCTTTTAGACCTCGTATGGTCCTAGTTCTTTCACTAGGTTGTAGATTATCGTTTATTGATTAGGCTAGACCGGCCTCCCCTTGATTGGTGGTTTCATTTAGCGGTATTTTAGGGTAATTTTCCCAAAATATCTGCTAAAACGTACAGCTAGGCTGGCTCCCATGGCCAGTCAAGCAGAACCCTCCATAGGGCGTGAGCACGGCTGCCCCTGGAAAGACCACTGTCCATGGCAACGAGCCTTTCAGCAGTGTAACCAGGAACAATGGGGTTGCCTTTAAAGCTATACGGACAATATCCCCATTCAAAGCTACATTGATGCTTTTTTACTCACGTTCCACCTAAAGATGTCGTCCCTGCCTCTCGTATTTTCAATGGCCGAGTTGACATTTATTTGAGCTCGAGAGCGGCAGTCATTGGCGCTACCAACCACGGTCTGAGACTCGGTGATTCCTCTCTCGAGCTCACTCTGCTCAATCTACTCGGCTTACTCTCTCAAATGTGTACCCCGAAATTCCAATTACGTTCTTGCTCACAATTGATCTAGTTTCTGTAAGGTGGTGTCTCAGATCCTACCATGCCCCTAGGCTTCAAAACCTTTATCGGTCGTGTACCTTAATCATAAAATATTTCACTGACTTTATTGGCGCTCAGCAATTACACCAATCATTTCGTTTAAAAATGTAGACAGTTAAAAATTTGAATCCCCAAATTTGTTATAAACCTCATGCCCTTGGACTTTGTATCGATTGACCAAAAGACAAGTTTTCGTTGATTTGCCACGCTTTCTTATTCAGTACAAGTGAAGGGTATAACAGTAACATGTTCAGTTAAAACCCTGCGCTGCAGTATCGAGGTCATGACCTTTGGTCCCCTGATGGTGCAGTCGCTGACTGCACCGTTACGCGTTCGTGTAAGGTTTTTTTTTAGCTCCTCACAACCTCTTCTAAAAATGGTTTCAATAGACTCAGAAAGGTTCACTGATTCCCCAGAACCCCTCAAAAAAGGCACAAACAATTTCCATGTGTGGATTGCAGTCGAAAAAAAACCAAAACGCAATGTTACACAAATCCAACTTTTTGGTCCCCTCATCGCGCAGTCGCTGACTGCACCATTAGACGTTCGTGTATAGTTTTTTTTTTGCTCCTCACAAAATCTTCTAAAATGGTTTCAATAGACTCGGAAAGGTTCACTGAATCCCCAGAACCCCTAAAAAAGTGCAAACAAAAATACCATGTGTGGATTGCAGTCGAAAAACCCCCCCAAAAAACAATGTTACCCAAATCCAACTTGTTTTCGGTTTTTTTGCACTGCTTACCAGTCTACTGAGAAACAAGGTATCTTATTTATTTGGCCAACCCTGGCCTTCTTATAATAAACATCTGGTCCTCTTGTGTCGGCCTGAGGTCTCCAACCACGAAGCCAGAGTGACAGGATGATTGATTGCCTGATAGTAGAGGCGCAAGATCAATGACCTTGTAGGGTGTGTCGTATGTCAATGGGTATACAATTCCCATGGGGCTTTTATGGGGCTTCGAAGTTAAAGGTGACTATAGGTCGATGACTCGCCCCAAGCTAAATATAGCTTTTACAGCGTTGTAGATGGGGGGGGGGGTGAGTCAAGGATTATGAAAAAAATTTGACCGCACCGTTAATGACTAAACACAATTTGTTTACGACGGTAGAGTCAAATACTGCGCGATGCCACGTCGTAGGTTAAGATACGGATGTTTTCATTGGGATCCGGCGAGTCTTCGAACCAAGGCCGGTTTATGTAGGTTCGTATAGTTGCTTCTGGGTTCTGCAATGAGCTTTTTTTGTATAGGTTTGGGAGATTAACCGGGAGGCTACACATCGTCTGACTTCTACCTGTCAACCTTTCTGGCTTGGGCGGCCCTACCAGGAGATCTAACTCCAGCCAGTATAGCTCTTCAGGTTATTGAAGCACACAAACATCCCCACCGCGCTAAGGTGGTAGCCTTGGGGATGAGTTTCATGTAATCCTTGCTTGGAATATGTGATCAGGCAAAATGCCACATGCAAATCAACATTCCGACCGTTATTGCTTATTTTGACATTTTAGTGTGAGTCGTTAGGGACAGCGGACATGTCACAGTTCAGTGTTCAGCTTGTCAAATCCGCAAGTAAATTACTTTCTCACAGTTTCTCAACGTGGGACTTTCCAGAAATTAATCAGCTCGATGGTCTTTCCGATCAACAAAAACAAACTTCACGAGCGGTACAAAATGTTGTTTTACCTACTGCATTAGTGATTTGAACCTCGGTGTTTTGCTATTTCCCTACCAAATTTTGGATACTGTTTTACCTTTTCCTTGTGTATTTTATTGTACACAAGTGAGGGGTACATACCCAATATTAAAAGAAAAACAAAGGTTACACAATATTTGTACCCATCAGTTTTACACAGCAACATTTTACACTTCTTTTTGAGAGTGTAAAACCACTTTTTTATTTCATTTCGGACAACACCATACAAATTAACATTAAAAATTGTTGGAATCAACATGTCGTTTCGAATTTCTGGGAAGGCAATATTTGTACTTTTTTATTTTGTGGAACTTCCTCGATAATCGGCGATATTTATTAAATGCAGATAGTCCGCGGAAAGGTTGCTCGACTATTTGTTTTATTATTTTTTACGAAAAAATGCTCTCTACATTGTTAAACGGTTGGGTACTCAACCTGAGTTAGAAAATGTATGACTATATCAGTCACCATTCGTTTAATGACGTAGTAAACGACGTTGTTTAATGGAAAAAAATTGATCACGATAATTGACCACTATCTGCCCTAAATAAAACAACCGATGGAAGACTTATACTGTTGTAATGACGTTGTTTTATGGTAGCTATTCGGATGATGATAGTTATGTCATATTTAAGTCGATTTTATTTACCAGAGCGTTATTTTTTACCATAATGACGTCTCCCCGGCCTTATTTTCCTAACTGTTGGAACTCTGAACTGTAAGGACCGTTCCAGTTTGCTACATGGGAAAACGTGCTGTAAGGGAATGCCATTTTTACACAATATTTATGACCACTCTGACAAAAATGAAATTGTGTTCGTACCTTATTTTCGACTTTTCATCAGACATAAGTACTATACCCCATGTTCTCAAAGTAAAGTGCTGTGTAAACCCCCACATTGCACTCTTCAATGACTTGTTATTAGACAGAGCACGGAGGGACAGGTTTGCAAATACAATGTCAGATGCCATTACATAACCCTTACAAAAAAAAATCTCTAGAATTCTATAAAAAAAAGCTATAGAATTTCTATAAAAAATTCTATAGAAAAATGTATAGAATATCTATACAAAATTTCTACACAAATTCTATACAAATTCTATACAATCTCTATAGAAAATCTAGGTTTCTTTAGAATTTCTATAGAATTTCTATACGATTGTATAGAAAATTGGGCCACTTTTCTAAAGAATTTCTATAAGAACAATGTATAGATTTCGATAGGACAATGTATAGAATTCTATGTTTATATTTCTATAGAACAAAATGTACATGTTCAATGGAACAATGTATAGAGTTTTATAGAACATAGTTCTATAGAACATCCTGTAGAATAATTCCCCATGGTGTGTTCTGTCACCCTTGTTATTTTCTGTGTATACAAGTGATTTAATTAGTGATGATTGATCAAGTGTCATCACAAAATATGCTGATGACACTGCCTTTTCTGTCCTAATCACCAACAGCTGTGAGATTGGATTTATATAAATATTATCAACAATTTGTTAAACGTTGTGACTAAAAACATTTGGTAATTGTACAAAAAAAACCAAGAAACGAAATTGATTTTCAGAAAGCAACGACCATTACAGAACCTATGGAAATCAATGGTAGGCCTGTCCGAGTTGTCCGTGATTTTAAGTGGGTACAATGGTAGAAGGCAATTTTAACTGGACAGCAAACGGAATCTTAAAAAAAATCCAACCAACGGCTGTACTTTTGAAGGAAAATAAAATACTTTCATGTCAGTTACCAGTTTGTCAGACTTTTTTTATCAGAGCACAATTTAATACATTGTTATTTTGTGTCGTGTCGTGGCCGAGCGGAAAAGAAAACCGTACGCAAGCTCTGGTGTATATGATCAGCAGAGTTTGGGTTCGAGTCTCGGTCTTGATACTTCTGTCCTTAAGCAAGACAATTAACCATCATTGCTGCATCATTCGGATTGGATGTTGTGTAACACATAAACAAAAACCAGTGCTCTTATCGTAAAGAGAAGGAGTTCGCCCAGTTGTTTCTGATTTGATCGGCAGCATATTGCGCCACAGCACCCTGTAAACATTACATTGTGCTATGTAAAGGAATAAGTATTATACATAAAACACGTAGCTATGCATATACCTTGCTATGATAAGAGCTCGGTATTATTAATTTCAAGAAACTCCAGCGAAGAGAAAAGCAAGCCGGGAAGATCATTGGTGCTGTTTTTCAGGATATTCAAGAAATCGCATAGAATCATGTCACTAACAACTTCAATGAAATACCGTCCGACTCAACTCATCCTCTCAACCCTTTCATTATTCAGAACAGACCTGGTAGGTACATCAATTCACATGTCACTGTGTGTGAGACGCATGGCGATACGGTTTCTCGCGTAGTCTTTGATTTACTACTCGGCGAACCCGTGAGGATGGCGCAGGTGAACTAGAATAATTAAACATTAAATTGTCAATTAATTAATTGAACTACGGAACTTAGGTACAATAATAATGAATGGAAAAAAATATGAATATAGGAAAAGCAGTACTTAGTCCGATATCTTCAAGGCACGGTAAAACGATGTTTAACAAAGTTACAAAATACTGACATTACCATGATTATTATATTACTTACTGATTGTTACTGGGGTAATTATCTGTCACACAGGTTTAATACGAGTTAGTTTAATAGGAGTTTAAAGTGGCTTACTTGACTAAATAACGTTTGGAACTGAGCTGAACGCAATCAGGAAACAACTTGATTCGAAACCTCCGCATTCATGGTTCTGTTTTTTTACGGCAGTACCGTACACTTTTCCTATATACAATTAGGAACTGGGCCACTTCGGGTTTCATGCAGTCAAAACTGTACGGTAGTAACATTACAAATACTTTATCGGGTGTGGCAGGGGATTCTGTCTCCCGGAGATTCTGTCCCCCCATACGGCGCCCTCTTTTGAATCATCCTCTTCCAGCCAATGTTAATTTCCCGTATAGGGACAGAATCTCCGGGGGGGGGGGCAGATTTCCCTGGGACACCGGCCTGATAAAGACAAACAATGGTATGACAGTACGCAACCTGTATTGGGCCAGTGCCGGCCTGGTAAAGGCAAAGCGTTATGGTATGACGGTAGAAAACCTGCACTTGACCAGTGCGGGCCTGGTAGGGGCAAACCGTTATGGTATGACGGTACAAAACCTGTAATGGGCCAGTGCCGGCCTGGTAGGGCAAACCGTTATGGTATGACGGTACACAACCTGTAATGGGCCAGTGCCGGCCTGGTAGGGGCAAACCGTTATGGTATGACGGTACACAACCTCCAATGTGCCAGTGCCGGTCTGGTAGGGGCAAACCGTTATGGTATGAAGGTACACAACCTGTAATGGGCCAGTGCCGGCTTGGTAGGGGTAAACCGTTATGGTATGAAGGTACACAACCTGTAATGAGACAGTGCCGGCCTGGTAGGGGCAAACCGTTATGGTATGACGGTACAAAACCTGTAATGGGCCAGTACCGGCCTGGTAGGGGCAAACCGTTATGGTATGACGGTACAAAACCTGTACTTGACCAGTGCCGGCCTGGTAGGGGCAAACCGTTATGGTATGACGGTAAACAACCTGTAATGGGCCAGTGCCGGCCTGGTAGGGGCAAACCGTTATGGTATGACGGTACACAACCTCTAATGGGCCAGTGCCGGTCTGGTAGGGGCAAACCGTTATGGTATGATGTACACAACCTGTAATGGGCCAGTGCCGCCACGGTAGGGGTAAACCGTTATGGTATGAAGGTACACAACCTGTAATGAGACAGTGCCGGCCTGGTAGGGGCAAACCGTTATGGTATGACGGTACACAACCTGTAATGAGACAGTGCAGGCATGGTAGGGGTAAACCGTTATGACGGTACACAACCAGTAATGGGCCAGTGCCGGCCTGGTAAAGGCAAACCGTTATGGTATGACGGTACACAACCAGTAAACACAACCAGTAAGACGGTACACAACCTGTTATGGGCCAGTGCCGGCCTGGTAGGGGCAAACCGTTATGGTATGACGGTACACAACCTGTAATGGGACAGTGCCGGCCTGGTAGGGGCAAACAGCGCCGGCTTGGTAGGGGTAAACCGTTATGGTATGACGGTACACAACCAGTAATGAGCCAGTGCCGGCCTGGTATGGGCAAACCGTTATGGTATGACGGTACACAACCTGTAATGGGCCAGTGCCGGCTTGGTAGGGGTAATCCGATATGGTAAGACGGTACACAACCTGTACTTGACCAGTGCCGGCCTAGATAGGGGCAAACCGTTACGGTATGACGGTACACAACCAGTAATGGGACAGTGCCGGCCTGGTAGTGGCAAACCGTTATGGTATGACGGTACACAACCTGTAATGGGCCAGCGCCGGCTTGGTAGGGGTAATCCGATATGGTAAGACGGTACACAACCTGTACTTGACCAGTGCCGGCCTAGATAGGGGCAAACCGTTACGGTATGACGGTACACAACCAGTAATGGGACAGTGCCGGCCTGGTAGGGGCAAACCGTTATGGTATGACGGTACACAACCTGTAATGGGCCAGCGCCGGCTTGGTAGGGGTAAACCGTTATGGTATGACGGTACACAACCTGTAATGGGCCAGTGCCGGTCTGGTATGGGCAAACCGTTATGGTACGACGGTACACAACCTGTAATGGGCCAGTGCCGGCTTGGTAGGGGTAAACCGTTATGGTATGACGGTACACAACCTGTAATGGGACAGTGCCGGCCTGGTAGGGGCAAACCGTTATGGTATGACGGTACACAACCAGTAATGGGACAGTGCCGGCTTGGTAGGGGCAAACAGTTATGGTATGACGGTACACAACCAGTAATGGGACAGTGCCGGCCTGGTATGGGCAAACCGTTATGGTATGACGGTACACAACCAGTAATGGGCCAGTGCCGGCTTGGTAGGGGTAAACCGTTATGGTATGACGGTACACAACCTGTAATGGGACAGTGCCGGCCTGGTAGGGGCAAACCGTTATGGTAAGACGGTACACAACCAGTAATGGGCCAGTGCCGGTCTGGTATGGGCAAACCGTTATGGTATGACGGCACACAACCTGTAATGGGACAGTGCCGGCCTGGTAGGGGCAAACCGTTATGGTAAGACGGTACACAACCTGTAATGGGCCAGTGCCGGTCTGGTATGGGCAAACCGTTATGGTATGACGGTAAACAACCTGTAACGGGACAGTGCCGGCCTGGTAGGGGCAAACCGTTATGGTATGACGGTACACAACCTGTAATGGGCCAGTGCCGGTCTGGTATGGGCAAACCGTTATGGTATGACGGTACACAACCTGTAATGGGACAGTGCCGGCCTGGTAGGGGCAAACCGTTATGGTAAGACGGTACACAACCTGTAATGGGACAGTGCCGGTCTAGTATGGGCAAACCGTTATGGTATGACGGTACACAACCTGTAATGGGCCGGCGCCGACTTGGTAGGGGTAAACCGTTATGGTTTGACGGTACACAATCTGTAATGGGACAGTGCCGGCCTGGTAGGGGCAAACCGTTATGGTAAGACGGTACACAACCAGTAATGGGCCAGTGCCGGTCTGGTATGGGCAAACCGTTATGGTATGACGGTACACAACCTGTAATGGGCCAGCGCCGGCTTGGTAGGGGTAAACCGTTATGGTATGACGGTAAACAACCTGTAACGGGACAGTGCCGGTCTGGTATGGGCAAACCGTTATGGTATGACGGTACACAACCTGTAATGGGCCAGCGCCGGCTTGGTAGGGGTAAACCGTTATGGTTTGACGGTACACAACCTGTAATGGGACAGTGCCGGCCTGGTAGGGGCAAACCGTTATGGTAAGACGGTACACAACCAGTAATGGGCCAGTGCCGGTCTAGTATGGGCAAACCGTTATGGTATGACGGTACACAACCTGTAATGGGCCGGCGCCGACTTGGTAGGGGTAAACCGTTATGGTTTGACGGTACACAATCTGTAATGGGACAGTGCCGGCCTGGTAGGGGCAAACCGTTATGGTAAGACGGTACACAACCAGTAATGGGCCAGTGCCGGTCTGGTATGGGCAAACCGTTATGGTATGACGGTACACAACCTGTAATGGGCCGGCGCCGACTTGGTAGGGGTAAACCGTTATGGTTTGACGGTACACAATCTGTAATGGGACAGTGCCGGCCTGGTAGGGGCAAACCGTTATGGTAAGACGGTACACAACCAGTAATGGGCCAGTGCCGGTCTGGTATGGGCAAACCGTTATGGTATGACGGTACACAACCTGTAATGGGCCAGCGCCGGCTTGGTAGGGGTAAACCGTTATGGTATGACGGTAAACAACCTGTAACGGGACAGTGCCGGTCTGGTATGGGCAAACCGTTATGGTATGACGGTACACAACCTGTAATGGGCCAGCGCCGGCTTGGTAGGGGTAAACCGTTATGGTTTGACGGTACACAACCTGTAATGGGACAGTGCCGGCCTGGTAGGGGCAAACCGTTATGGTAAGACGGTACACAACCAGTAATGGGCCAGTGCCGGTCTAGTATGGGCAAACCGTTATGGTATGACGGTACACAACCTGTAATGGGCCGGCGCCGACTTGGTAGGGGTAAACCGTTATGGTTTGACGGTACACAATCTGTAATGGGACAGTGCCGGCCTGGTAGGGGCAAACCGTTATGGTAAGACGGTACACAACCAGTAATGGGCCAGTGCCGGTCTGGTATGGGCAAACCGTTATGGTATGACGGTACACAACCTGTAATGGGACAGTGCCGGCCTGGTAGGGGCAAACCGTTATGGTAAGACGGTACACAACCTGTAATGGGCCAGTGCCGGTCTGGTATGGGCAAACCGTTATGGTATGACGGTAAACAACCTGTAATGGGACAGTGCCGGCCTGGTAGGGGCAAACCGTTATGGTAAGACGGTACACAACGTGTAATGGGCCAGTGCCGGTCTGGTATGGGCAAACCGTTATGGTATGACGGTAAACAACCTGTAATGGGACAGTGCCAGCCTGGTAGGGGCAAACCGTTATGGTATGACAGTAAACAACCTGTAATGGGACAGTGCCAGCCTGGTAGGGGCAAACCGTTATGGTAAGACGGTACACAACCTGTAATGGGCCAGTGCCGGTCTGGTATGGGCAAACCGTTATGGTATGACGGTACACAACCTGTAATGGGCCAGTGCCGGTGTGGCAGGAGATTCTGTCCCCCCGGAGATTCTGTCCCCGCATACGGCGAACTGTGTACAAACTACTTTTGATAGCGCCCTCTTTTGAATCATCCTCCTCCAGCCCATGTTAATTTGCCGTATGGGGACAGAATCTCCGGGGGGACCGATTTCCCTGGGACACCGGCTTGGTAGGGGAAAACCGTTATGGTATGACGGTACACAACCTGTAATGGGCCAGTGCCGGTCTGGTATGGGCAAACCGTTATGGTATGACGGTAAACAACCTGTAATGGGACAGTGCCGTCCTGGTAGGGGCAAACCGTTATGGTATGACGGTAAACAACCTGTAATGGGCCAGTGCCGTCCTGGTAGGGGCAAACCGTTATGGTAAGACGGTACACAACCTGTAATGGGACAGTGCCGTCCTGGTAGGGGCAAACCGTTATGGTATGACGGTACACAACCTGTAATGGGCCAGTGCCGGTCTGGTATGGGCAAACCGTTATGGTATGACGGTACACAACCTGTAATGGGCCAGTGCCGGTCTGGTATGGGCAAACCGTTATGGTATGACGGTACACAACCTGTAATGGGCCAGTGCCGGCTTGGTAGGGGCAAACCGTTATGGTATGACGGTACACAACCTGTAATGGGACAGTGCCGGCCTGGTAGGGGCAAACCGTTATGGTATGACGGTACACAACCAGTAATGGGACAGTGCCGGCCTGGTAGGGGCAAACCGTTATGACGGTACACAACCAGTAATGGGACAGTGCCGGCCTGGTAGGGGCAAACCGTTATGGTATGACGGTACACAACCAGTAATGGGCCAGTGCCGGCTTGGTAGGGGCAAACCGTTATGGTATGATGTACACAACCTATTCTGGGCCATACCGGCCTATTAGGGGTAAACCGTTGTGGCATGACGGTACACAAACCGTTTTTTGTGAGGTTTCATGCAAACATCAAGGAAAAGGTCTAGTTGACTCTTCAAAAGACAAAGGACATTGTCTTCCACTAAAACAACATCCAAACAGTCATAGGATTGTTTATTATCAAAAACATACCAAAACCATGTGCATCAAATTCCTCTACGCTTCTCTGCCCATTTATCTTTTGCTGGCTACCGCCTGAAATAGTTTCAAATTTCCTGCACTACCGTCCCCACATCGCTATTTCGCTAAAGACTAAGTGGTCAGAACTTATTCTCCTTCTCTCTCACACCCTCCCTCCCATCCTACCCCCCCCCCTACACCTGTTCTTCTTGTGGTTTTTCCTTTAACCCCCCCCTTCTATAAAGAACATGACGCCTTAAACGTATTATGAAGTTTGTTTTTTAATACATGATTCTCACTCGACACGGGGAGAAGCTTCAGTAAAACAACTTTTTGAACATTTTGAGTGAGTTCCGGTCCTACCATTTTCTGTGCATGTCCTTTATATAAGCTCTCTTTTTGATGCATATATCGAATACTCTCAAAACGTTTTTTTGTGGTCACACTTGGTCTCATCTCATGGTTTGCTTGCACACGGCTACATGTATGATTTTACTCTTCCCTCTGCACACATAGTGCCCTGAAAAATTCCAGTACCGTTTGCCGGTGTCGCATGCAATTATGTCCTGTATGCAATACCCTCAGGCGGACATTATTGCATACGCAATAATGTCCGCCGGACGGTTTTGCATATGCAATCGTGTCCGCCCGGACGCTGCTGCATAATGCAATTGTGTCCGCCCGGACATATTTGCATATGCAATCGTGTCCGCCCCCGTGCAAAACCGTTCTTGCAGTAAATTAAACGCCCTGATAATTGTCAACCTCGGGCCCCTGATGGACAATGTACATAATATTATCTCTCATGATAGCGCGGGGTCGACTCAATTATTGAGTTTTGGATACAAGGTTCCGTTCATCGACTAAAAATGTAGTCAGGATGCCCTGCGACACAGAGAAAAATGCACGCGAAATACCGTTACGAAATAGCTGACTTCTGGGTACCAGTCGCTGCACACTATTAATACAAAAAGATCGATCTACTAGCGCATTGAAACGCTCGCTCACGCACAAAACATGTACATGTCCGCCGGACGGTTTTGCATAGCCCCGGACACGATTGCATATGCAAAAGTGTCCGGAGCGGACAGTATTGCATGGCGGACACAATTGCATCTGACACCGGCACTGGTCCATTGATGCACAACTGGCTAATAAACGCAACTGGGTCAGTACTGGTCCCGTTCCATGTTGTTTGCACTACCCTTTCCCAGCGTGTGTAGCCGTAAAGCGATTGGAACCGGAGACCACACGCGCGAGTGAAGAAGCAAAGAGACTTTTTATGCATTTCTAATATTATTATGATTAATTTGTGTTTAATTGTTATGTTTTATTCCAAACCAATCATAACTGATGGGTTCAGCATATAATGCATTATGATTGTTTAACCTCTCAGCACTTTACTCGTATGCATACAAATTATGAACATTTATGTTTGAAACTTTTTGAATAATTCAACACAAAACCCGATAATCAAGTTGGAAAAGGGCATCTTGGCTTAGCCGATCGTGCACAATCACTTGGTCTCCCCTTCCCGACGCTTCGCGAATACACATCTTTCTCAACGGCACAAAGGCCAAGACAAAATGCCAAGTGTACGCGCAGGTTAAAAACAAACAAGTAAAATAATAATAATAAACTTACACAAAACCAAGTACACTGCTATTGAAAACTCACTGTTTCTTATTCTGGTAATCTTAAAGGCTTTGTATACACGTTTGGTATTGATTCTAATAATTAATGGCAATAAAAACCTACTTGGTAATAAGTATTGCAGCTTTGGATAGTTTAATGCATTTTGAGAAACTTCTCACTTCGAAGTACTGCGGTTATGGAAGAAATATATCACTTTTTATCCCCCCAAAACATTTAAATCTGAGAAGCGTTACCCGTAACGCTTCTCAGAGTGTGTATACCAAATGCAGATTATTCTTCCTGCGTGGACATAACCGCTCCAGATTTTCGGCAATATCTCAAAAACGCTACCACCTTTTGAAATGAAATGTTCAAAGGTTAGTTTATGGTATATATCTACAACTATAGGTTTGAAACAAACAATAGGCTCAAATTACCAAACGTGTACGATGCCTTTAATCTTTTATTGAATTTTTCTCTGTTTTGAGTTCCCTAGTCGTACATATACATTATAACATGTGACATTAGTCGCAATCTTAGATTTTGTGATTAGTGGGTTTTTTTTTTTTTTGGTTTTTTTTTTTTTTTTTTTGGGGGGGGGGGGGTTTGGTGTTTTTTGTTTTTTTTTTTTGTTTTGTTTTGTTTTTTTTTTGTTTTTTTTTTTTTTTTTGGTTTTTTTTTTTTGGGGGGGGGGTTGTGTTGTTGTTTTTGTGTGTGGTGTGTTTTGGTGGGGGGGGGGGTTTCCACATTATTTGTATTTACACCTTAAAAAAAAAAGATAGGAGCGCTGTTGATTCTGTTAAAAGCTCATGGCCGCTCCTTTCATTATAACAAACCTCCTGCTATACTTTCTTGCAAGTGTAATGTGTATGTTTCACCCTGGTCACGTGCGTCACGCTAATAGGAATGTGCGTGGGCTGGAGTAAGGGTTCGTCTCAACAAAGGATTAGTTGCATGCCGCCATCTTTTATGCAGTTTAATATGGTACGTAAGCGTGTGTACATATACTTTCTCTGCGACTGTTGTGTAAATCTTATTCTAAAGACTGTTGGTCATTTTAAAGGGTAACAATGTGGGCAATGGGTGTTTTCAAGGGTAAATACAACTACATAAAAATGTACAGACAACAGTAGGGGGAAATACAGAAGAACAAAGCAATACAAAATGTGTTGAACCTTTTGTTCGACCTTTTTCAAAACTACGTTGTTCAACATGACCTACAAAATAATGTGGTGTTAAGTTTTCCCTGAGATATATTTAACCATAGCAACAACTACTCTGCAGAAGACGGTTTAAGGGTTAATATTGTAAATACTGGTTGGGATGAACGGCATTGGTGTCACCTAAACTATGCGTTGTCTGGCACTTGAATGGGCGAACCACATAATACATAATGGCGTTATTCATGCGCAAGCCCTCGGAATATTTGGAATGGGTAATTCGTGGCTGATAGAGCATTATTTGTACGATCATTGAAATTTGTACGATCATTGAAATTCCACAACAAACGATGGATTACTTGTAGAGGTGATCTGTGGTTGACAGGCACTAGCTCAGTAGACAAGGGCAGGCAAAAAACACACTATAAGCAGGCACAGGACGCATATGGCAAAATTACATTATAGAAGTATACCATTGTATGTCGACAACAGCAGGTGGGAAGTACAAAAGAACAACAGTACAAAACGTGCCGGGTCGTGTGTTTCATCATGGTGCTATATATCTCCATGGTTTCATGAACTATTTTGCTTTAACAAAGCCTGTCTCTTTTAAAATACTTCAATGCTTGTTCAACACTTCTTATAGTCATACTTTTGCGTTACTTCCTCAAATACACAACATCCCATATCACACAATAACCATACAAATACAAGTTGAGGTTACACAGCAGAACGCTGAAGTCAAGTGTAAAAATGTAATGAAGGCTGGACAACAATGCAATCAAACTCAGTACATCTATACTATTAAAGCCGTAACCTGTATATTATACTTATTCTTCTTACGTTTGAATCACGTGGGTCCATCGCAAAAAAGATATATATATAAAAAATATATATAAAATAATAGCCTAAATCATACCCTAAGTAAGCGTCACGGGTGTTATTTATAAACAGAAATACCTTTTCTGTAAGTCATTAATTTTAAGTTCATTGCTGTTTTGAGAATGTGGGAAAATGTGAAATGCTGGGCTCTCTTGGTGTTGACCTTAATAAGCTGTGAAAAGTAAAGCCCCAAATGTTTTCTCTATTTTTCTCACAAGCACCTTTTACATACGGTAATTTCTATAGCATCATTCAGGGATAGGTACAAAAAACCTAACCTGACAAAAATGCAACGGGAAAGAAAATAGGTTAGTGTTCATCGGATAATTTCTATTCAATTTCAAGGGGCTAGCTAGGAGACTTATAAATAATTGTTCAGAATGTTTTGGTATCCCGTATGGGAAACTCAATGATTGGGGTAAACCCTATAACCGTTGTCTGTGCGCCTGTTGTCTGCTTGTATAATTTAACGTCACGACAAAATGAGTCAATACAAAAATCACTCAACACTAAACTTTGAAATAATTTTGTCAAGTGTTTTTAATAAGTACTAATATTTTATTTAAAAAACATTTATAAATCTGTTTATCGTCATGGTGATTTTAACTTCTTGCGCGGCTGCCTTCTATTGGAACTATATACACAGTGCATCTCATGTAAATGTGACACGTGATCGAACGTTTAAGCTTTGCAATCACCGTGCAGTTTCGACAGCAGTGTAAGGGTTCACATATAACAGATTGTATAACAATCGACTATAAGGGTTTTTGAATTGCTTTGCCAGGAGGGTGTTGGAATTGAATTTTATGCACGTCGCACCTATACTCATGCTGTATTACATTGGGTTTCGTAAATAATAAACATAACGGTGTCGGTCGGTGGTTGCTGGGACACAGTTGTTCCTTTATTTCAAGGTAATGACGATTCTCGTGAAAACCGAAAGCATATATTCCACATGTGTGACACATTGATTAAATCAGCAATGGACATAACCTTCCACAGGGATGCAAAACGAAAACAAAACAAACGACATGACATGACATCAACGATAACAAACATTTCATTTTGTGAACAACATAAAAGTGACGTTAGACCTATAGAATTGTCAGTTTATTCATTATCCTCTTCTGTTTTTCTTCTTTCTTTCAGCAAATTGAGTGTTAGTCAAAATAAAGTTTTGAAAGATCGCATATGTCTCTCACTTTTCCCCGCTGAGTCTATATATTATTTTGTATTTCTTTTGATTACAAAATGTGAGTCTGAAGTATCATGGGATAGTAAAAGATAAATAATACATCAAGTTACCAAGAATAATTCAAGAGTTTGGTTTATGAAGTTTCAAATTTGTTTGTTTCTCCTCCCGTAGTAGTAGTACATGGATGTACATGTATGTCCATCAAAATACCACAGAATGTTGCATATTATTTTACGATCCTTAAAAATACAGTCTTTTGGGTTTTGTTTGTGTTTTTTTGCTGTTGTTGTTGCATTTTCATTTTATTTTCTTCAATTACATGGAGTGACATCATTAGTATAAGAACTTCAACATTATTTGAAAGAGCATTGCAGTATTATGTTATGCTTATTGCACCGCTCCCTTAAAGGCATCGTACACGTTTGGTAATTACTCAAAATATATATTAGCATGAAAACTGACTTGGTAACAAGTAACAGAGAGCTGTTGATAGTATAAAACATTGTGAAAAACGACTCCCTCTGAAGTAACGTAGTTTTTGAGAAAGGGTAATTTCTCACTAAAATAATAAAAGACTTCTAGCTAGAAGCCTTTTATTCCTATCTGAAAGCACACAAATTTGTACAACAAGGGTGTTTTTTCTTTCATCATTTTCTTGCAACTTCGATGACCAATTGAGCCCAAATTTTCACAGGCTTGTTATATTATGCATATGTTGGGATACACCAAGTGAGAACACTGGTCTTTGACAATTACCAAACGTGTACGATGCCTTTAAAGGCATCGTACACGTTTGGTAATTCCTCAAAATATATGTTAGCATAAAAAATTACTGTGATACGAGCAACGGAGAGCTGTTGATGGTATAAAACATTGTGAGAAACGACTCCTCTGAAGTAACGTAGTTTTTGAGAAAGAGGTAATTTCTTACTAAAATATTAAAAGACTTCAGGCCTGAAGCCTAATTGTTTAGGCATCTGATCAAAGCTCACAAATTTGTACAACAAGGGTGTTTTTTCTTTCATCATGTTCGTGTAACTTCGACAACCAATTGAGCCCGAATTTTCACAGGCTTGTTATATTATGCATATGTTGGGATACACCAAGTGAGAACACTGGTCTTTGACAATTACCAAACGTGTACGATGCCTTTAAAGGCATCGTACACGTTTGGTAATTCCTCAAAATATATGTTAGCATAAAAAATTACTGTGATACGAGCAACGGAGAGCTGTTGATGGTATAAAACATTGTGAGAAACGACTCCCTCTGAAGTAACGTAGTTTTTGAGAAAGAGGTAATTTCTTACTAAAATATTAAAAGACTTCAGGCCTGAAGCCTAATTGTTTAGGCATCTGATCAAAGCTCACAAATTTGTACAACAAGGGTGTTTTTTCTTTCATCATGTTCGTGTAACTTCGACAACCAATTGAGCCCGAATTTTCACAGGCTTGTTATTTTATGCGTATGTTGGGATACACCAAGCGAGAATACTGGTCTTTGACAATTACTAAACGTGTTCAGTGCCTTTAAAACAACAACCTATTCATATGAAACATTCACGCAAATAATGTATAGGGCTACAGTCTGCTTCCAAGTCTCCTATGCCGCTGCGCCATGCATTCCGTATAATAACTTAGAAGGTTTTGTGCTTGAACTCTGTGTGACCATGGTATTCTGTTTCGGGTCAAGGATCACACAGACTCACAACAGTTATGTAGATGCAGGTTGAAAGCTGCAAGTTGCATTAGCATAATAACATTGTCAAGTGGGTGTCGACTCATTGAAATCACGTAGACTAGCTGTACTGTATATGTCACCATTTTCGTTTTTAACGGCACGTATTGTGGTATTATGCACTGAAGCTTAAAGGACATTACAGAATTGTTTTTTGCTAACAAAACAGTTGCTGGCAGTGTATAAGCACTTTATATAATCCACCATATACATAAACTGACAAACCTGTAGAAGTTTGAGATCGATCGGCCATCTGGGTCACGAGAAAATAGTGAAAAACCGATTACACATTTGCATGTGTTATACAATGCATGAATAAAACGCTCATGCTGAGCGCGATAAACTCCAATGGGAAATTAGTTTTATTTATTTCTCATCAAATATGGCATTTCAGACAGAAATATTTCTAGGGATGTTTTCTACTAACATCATCATTAGACCGTGTAAGTTTTATGTAAATCTGTGATCTTAAAGAAAGTTTTAATTGCCAGTTCTGTAACGTTCCTTTAAAGGTGGTTATCTGTAGTTTTTAGCCGTTGACAATGAGGTTTTCTGGGCATGGTGAGAATCCTAAACCGGGGGACTCGAATAAGTTGTTTCGTCGTTGTATAGTTATCAACAAACTGTTTTGACTATGTGAGTTGGGAGCTCCCCAGCAAACACGTAACGTCATCGTAACGTTACTGTAAAGTTGTATTTTGGTTACGTTATTTCCCAACTAAAACACAACTAATTTGCAATGTTGCAAAAAGTTTGCAGTTTAACATAAATACAACGTTATAACAACGTTATATTTTAACCCTCATCTAAAAACGTCTTGTGAATATTTTTTTGCAACGTTGTCTGAAGGTTGTGGTTCTGTCACGTTATTTGGTAACGCATATACAACGTTGTCCAACGTTGTCCAACGTTGTATTTTGACGTCGTATACAAACGTTTGGTGAATGTTCTTTCAATACGTTACCTGAGGGTTGTGGTTTTGTCACGTTACTTAACAACATCAATACAACGTTATGACAATATATTTTCACAACGTCTTAATAAAGTCGCAATAACCTATTTTTGCAACGTTGCTTGAAGGTTGTAGTGTTGTCAGGTTACTTTGGAACGTTATGACAACGTATGACATATACAAATTAGTAGATTGGGCTTAAAAGTTGTAAAATACCTACAACTAATATCAAGAAGTTTGCAAAATTTACAAACTAGGGTACTCATTTCTTAAATTATTTGTCTTAACTATTACAGGATTTAGTGACAAATTAAATGTAGTGACTAAACATGTAATTTTACTTTCAAAAATATTATTAAAATGGAAAAACTTAAGAAAAAATATACACCCATGACTGCCAAAGTCAAGAAATTGATCTGTATAATAGTACATGCTGTACGATGTATAGTATGCAGGTTCAGTGAAGTCAGGCACCCGCAACGTAGAGGCCTATTGGAATGGTAAGTTTGTATTGTTGAAAGTAATTAATTTATCATGTTGATATATCTCTAATATTAATAATCATGAAACTATTATGAAATATAAATAACTTGTATTAAATTGAAGTACGTCACAATCACGTCAAAAAATTACTTTATTTTAAGTGCAGTTTTCACGTTGTCAGAACGTTATTATATAACGTCAAAACGCAACGTCCTCTGGACGTTGACAAAACTCCACACTTATCCGTCCATACGACGTTAAATAAAAACGTTCTCTGAACATTAAAATAACGTCCTAGCGACGTCGAGTGGACGTTATTTTGTTTGCTGGGAGGCTGTATTTATTGAGTGTTTTCGAATATTTCGAATTTAACATTGGCTGATATTGGGATCTCAGTAAGGTGCACACTTCAATGTACAACCGTTATATACCTCACAACCCCATAATATTGTGAGATTTTGTAAGCGTTATAAATAATGTAGCTGTTATACTCCATACATCTACTGTGACCAGAGATGTTTAAAACATTTACAAGGGAACAATGTTAGCAGGTACATGCTGGTATAAACTTATTGAAACTACGGAAATATACATATAGATAGTTGTAGTAGACGGAAAATACGAAAAGCAAAGCATACACAAACAATGTGCTGGAGCTTTTATTTCTGTCTTGTTTGTTCAAAGTAGGCTTACTGAAGAACAATACTTTTTTCTTTTTCTTTTTAATGAAAAAAAAGAGATACTTAGCCTATCCTGCATAATACGTTATTTCGTCATTGTAATCACATCAATTGGTCATCGGCTAGCATTTCAGGGCGTGACGTGGCATTACCACAGTGAGAGGGTGTGTATGCGCCAAGCCTTCGGATGATGATGCGCAATTCATAAGGAATTTCTCACCAACATTAGTATGGTGTTATAGAAACATCCACGCAGCCCGACAGTCATCAAATGAACGTGGCCATATTTTTGCCAGCCTTTAATGGCCATTTGGGGGAAAATAAATGAAAGGATGTCCTAACCGTAACCAGGACCGGGGAGCACATTGTCCACTATAGTATCCCTTTTTCGCCTAACTTTTTAGCGCTGCATCAAATCACCGCCAAGTTGTCTTACTTTTCCCAATACGTAGGCCTATAATATTGGGTACAAATCATGGTAACCATATGTTTGGGAATTTTTCCAAGAAAATGGGTAGTGATATGTGTGTTACGTGATAGTTTTAATTGCATAAACGATAAATTCCCGTATGCTTCCCAGTACCGGTGTCATAGTCTAGGTTTCAAAGTATAGCCTTGAAACCTGGCCCTTTGAAAAAAGTCTTAAACTCGTATCAGCAACGTGAAGCACAATTTTCACTCCAACCCTATTTTCGGTCCTAACTTTTAACGCTGCATCAAATCACCACCACATTTTGTAAGTTCCGTGAACCATAAAATTATGAAGAAAGTAATGTTAATGGGCGTTAGCTGCATGCTATCATGGCAACTAATTTGTGTGTGATTTTTCACAAGAAAGTGGCAGTAATATGTGTCATCACATGATAATTTTAACTGCATGGTGGAAATTCAAAGTTGCCGTCATATCCTAGGGCCATCTGGGAATTTCAATTTGTTTCAATACAATTGTTTTAACATGCTAAATGTTTTTCTTTTCAGGCCAATAAATACCAAAGATTAACCAATCAGGCTTCTTCGTTGCACCCTGGGTCCCCATGTTGACAGGAATATTCATCTTTAAGTGTAAAACCTAAGAAATACCATTGTTTTCCCAAAAAGAGATAAACCGATGTTTATATAACGCCCCCAATGTTGACCACTTATGTAATTTAATGTCACGTAATAAATTATGTCAAATTGAACAAAGTACGTGCACGCAGAACTGATTATAAACAAGTCATCGGTGCGGGCGAAGCGTAAAATCATTCCCGTTAGTATGAGAATAATGTGGTAGCCTATGCTGAGAGTGCATCATGAACTGCCATTTCTGCTTCAGAAATCCTTCACCCATACACTGTGCTGCAAACCAATTGGAGAATATACTGTAAAGTTTTCCCCGCATCGTTGTCAAACATTATTTTAAAAAAGAAGCTTTTACTTAATTTGCAGAACTATATCAGCGTAAAATTGTGAAGCAGGTTGATCGTTAGCCAGTGGTACGTCACAAAAATGGCGTCAAGCCAAGCCTCATGAATAATGCAAAACGACTTTCTAAGTATTTATTAACATTTTAGAATGAGACATTCACGAATACATAACGTATTTTTTGTTTGTTTTATAAATCAAAATATCAAAATATCAAGAAAATAAGAAGACAAAAAGGGGATACTTAGCCCATCCTGCAAAAAGTTATTCCTTCATTGTAATCGCCTAAATATGGAATATCTGCTATAGCATTTGAAGGCGTGGCGTGTCATTACCACAGTAAGAGAGAGTATATTCTTATAGTTACTTCCACGCACTCCGTCAGTCAACAAATGAATAGAGCCATTTTGTTTCCAGCCTTTGGCCCTTTGAACAAAAGGTCTTAACCTTATCAGCGCTGGGGAGCACAATTTCCACTCCTACCCTATTTTTGATCCTAACTTGTTAGCGCTGCATCAAATCACCACCACATTTTCTTACTTTTCCCAATACTTATTATCTAGGGTAAAATTTTGAAGACAAAATTTTAATGGGCGTCAGCTGCATGATATCATGGCAACCATTTGCTTGGTTATTTTTCCCAAGAAAGTGGTCACGTAGTGATGTGTGTCACGTGATAGTTTTAAATGCATTGTGGAAATTCAAAGTGGCCGTCAGATCCGGCGGCCATCTTGGAATGTGTGTGTTTGAGCCCATTTTTAAGGGTTCAAACTTTATCAAAATTTCTTTCAAGAATTGTTTTAGCATATTACTTGTTATCTTTGCAGGCCAATTAATACCAAAGAATCACCAATCAGGCCTCTTCATTGCACCCTGGGTCCCAATGTTGACGGGAATATTGAATGTTAAGTGAAAAAATGTATTTATGATTGTTTCCCCAATTGAGATAAACCGATGTTTATAACGCCCCCAACTGTGACCCCACTAATGTAATTTAATTCCATTAATGTCAGGTTATTGGATATGTCAAAAAAACGACATAGCTGTCAGTATTTTGACCAAAAAAATGGGATTGGGAAATGATAGATTTTTTTGACAAAATAATTGCGTGAACAATTAAAAATAAATCCCCTTTAATGGTAAATTTTAAGATATATGTTTATGTCATCAGTCAGAACTTGGTAAAATGAACATTTTGTCTCAAGATTATTGCTCGAATACTTCGTAAAATATGTTTATAGGGTAGCTTACTATATGTTGCACTATATAACCAGTCCCCATAAAGTCCAAAAAAGCCCGGTCTCGGTAGCATTAAAACGGGCATTACATTTTTGACCTCTTAATGCAGGGGCGTCAATCCGTCTTGAAATGTGGGGGGGACATCAGGATCATTTACGGCGTGGGGTCCAGGGGCCCGCTCAAGGGCCCCTGGTGGGGGTCCAGGGGCAAAGCCCTTGGCGGGGGTTCAGGGGGCGGAGCCCCCTGAACCTGTTGGGCTTTAGCATGTTTGAACGACCTAGAAAAGCTCTCCTTGATATAATTATTTACATATCAAACTTGGACTTGGTTCAGAGAGAGATAGAACAAGCGATACTTAAATAAAAGACCAACATACATGATATAGGCCTATTATTCTTATGGGCAATTCCACTGTGACTCGTGCTACAATTCAAGGTGTCTTTCTACATACTATATGCTCCAGGTATTAAACAACCAACATTCAAGGCTAGATCCTCATAGTATTTTGACATTTTTTGTTGTTTTACTTTTGTATGCATGGGACAGCGGCGAACATCGGTAACTCGTGCTACACGCAGAGGACATGCCAATTTTTTTTACTCATTTTCATTTTGATGGTGTCCTATTTAGAACAAAAAACAATAAACTCTCCAGTGGCGGATCCAGGATTTTCCAAACGGGGGGCGTGAAAATGTACCAAGCAGCAAAATTAAGGGTGAATGCAATTTGTGGCGCCTGAGAACGCGTAACTCGAAGCCCTAACGGCATGGGTTCAGGGGCCCGCCTACATGCTCCGAAACAGTTAGGATTCTAGATGCTCTGTGGTGCGATCTCATGCAGGATCTGACCACTTTAACCAATTTGTTTTTGCAAGATCATTATTTAATCATCATTTTCGAGTCATTGGGAGTCATCGAATCAGCCATCCTGAGTTATAAAATAATGCAGTCTACAATTAATATTTATTCAGGGACAAAAAAGTGTTGGGTCAGGAGGATCCTTCCTCCATGGTGAGACAAACGATATGATGGTGCAATTTTCAACATAATTAACCAAAAACAGAATAGAAACACTTTTTAAGCACTTCTGATCCATTTCACTCTTCTAAATTTACTGGAAAATGTTACTGTAACATTAATGGTGGGGTCTAGGGGTGAAGCCCCGATGGGGGTCCAGGGGGCGAAGCCCCTGGCGGAAGCTCTGAGCTTTTGGCCTTTTGAGGGGTGAAAAATCAAGCCTCTGTTTGCCTAAAACAGAGAAATAGACACACTTTTTATAAGCACTTTCGATCCATATCAATCTTCTAATTTTACTCAAAGAAAATTGTAATACCACAAATCTCACGTTTGGATCTGGTCGCTGCATTATCTGGTTTCATGCATATTCACATATTCACTAGTGGGTAAGATCGTTTTTTCAAATTCAAGCTATGTCGTATTATCCCGGACAAATTGGCACATCAGGTTTCGAATGTTACTTTACTGTTGCAAATCTAAACAATTACAAGTGACATATCATGAAAGATTCATTTTGGCAGAAAGAAAAAATGTGAATGGTATAGTATGACAAAGAAATCCATCCTGCCTCTGGGGGGTAAATTAACACCACACACACTTGTGTTTATTTTTAAACAGGCAGTACTAAAAAAGAAAATAGAAAAGGTTTTTTTTTGTTTTTTTTGGGGGGGGGCTGACGCCCACGCCCCCCACCCCCCACCCCCTGTATCCTCCCTGCTCTCATGGATTGTAAAATTACAATTTTTGCTTTGGTTCAGGAAACTTGTAAAGTCCATGGTTGTTTATGATAGGTTCTTTCGCTTTTGTCATCTTTGGATTTTCAGATAGAAAGTTTTATCATCCTTTTTTTAAGGCCACTTCCAGTAACATACATTTCCACCTTTGTGCGTAACAATACAGTAAGCGATGAAAAGAAAAAGAAAGGATGTTGATTAAAATTTGATGAATATTTCTTGTAGGGCCTATGCCATATTATTTCAAAGATATAAAATGTATCAAATTTTAAGGACAACTGCTTAAGCTTAAAACAATGGGCCGATTTATAGAATATCTAAGTTATACAGGATGTTTCTACTTTAAAATACTCTATCAGAACAAATACAAATCTTTTACTAACAAACTGTTAAGCAAACTCAGAAAAAAAATTAATGAGTTGTGATCCTGGCATGTGTTTGGAATAATATTGCTATTATTGTTGTTAATTATTCGACCTCAACAACACAAGAACAACAAATACAACACAAGGCAATAAAAGGAACAAAAACAACAAAAAACAGACAAAAACATAGCACCAAAAAAATAATAAATATATAAACAATCAAACAAACAAAAAAACAAACAAACAAACAAGCGTCTTGCTGGAAATATCAATCCGGTCTTGTTGTCATCCCGTGTAATCATCCTAGCAGATGACTAAATATAAAAATTTATCATGGAGTAGACTGCTTGCAATGTCCAGGCAGTGTATACGCCCATTGCTTTGTGCTGATATTCATCGTTCAAGTACATCCAGGAAATGGCAAAATTACGTTAGAGGGTAGAGCGCTCAGCGTGTAAAGAGTGGGAGGGTCGGCGTACAAATTACAGAATTAATCTAAGGTCGATCTGAGCACTTTGAAAAATGTTCGTCTCCAATCACGCTGAGATTCAAAGTAGCAGGAGATATAGTATGCGTTTTAGTCCACTTGTCCGGCTTTTACACTAATGTAATAACGGCATGGGCGAAAAACATGGGGGGACATTTGATATTGTGTCCCCCACCCTTGAAAACTTGGGGGACATGTCCCCCTGTCCCCCCCTGTCCCCCCCCCCCATCTGACGCCCATGTAATGTACCCTTTTTATGCACTACATTCTTGTATGTAAACAGTATATGAATTACAATATGTTAATAGGTAGGTTGATCGTTATTAGCCAGTGGTACGCCACAAAATTGGCATCAAGCCAAGTCTCATCAATAACTTCAACCGACTTGCTATGTAAATAATACCACTTTAGGACCCTCGCAAACCAAAATTTTTATATGAGACATTCACGCATCTATACGTCTAATTCCCGTCTGCTTCCCAGTCCCGATGTCCGATTCTTGGTTTTTTGTTTGTTCAAAATAGCCTGCTCTTTTTTTTGTCTTCTTTTTTTAGAATAAACCAATCATTGGAAATAATTTATGCTGACAGTACACCATGTATGCTGAGAGTACGTTGTGATCTACCTTTTCTCCGTCAGAAATCATTCACATATTCGTTACACTGTTTTAGTTACATTCAGACCAACCTATATACTGTCAAGTTTCCCCTTATCATTGTCAACCATAATAAGAAACAAAGAAGCTTATACTCACTTTGCAGAATACGCTTTTAGTGTTGAAATTTGAAGAAGGTTGATCGTTAGCCACGGAACGCCAAAATATGGCGCCAAGAAAAATGAATAAAGTAGACCGGGTTTTTTTTTTTTTTTTTTAAATAGTACCAATAATAAATACAATAATAAACAAGAAAAAAAATACAAATTATGATAAAATACAAATACATATTGCTCAGTTTCAAAATTCGATTTTAAGCTGATAGACTTTAGGGCATTACGGGTTTTACTGGGGAGTGAATAGTCCTAATTGAACGAGCGTAGGTTTTTTTTTTACTCATGCGTGAGTGTGCTTAACTGGGGAGTGAATAAAATTGTCCTTATTGCTTATGAGCGTAGGTTTTTTGTGGGGGGTTTTTATGCTTGAGTGTGTTTTAAGATTTATTGACATTTTGCAGAGAAAAGGAAGATTAGTTGTCTGCCTTTAATATTTGATTTCAAGATCGTTAGGGCTTTTAAATATTATCGGAGTATTTTTAAGAAAACAAAATGAGCGTTGGTTGATATAACGACCTTTCGCAGAGGATCTATTTTATCAAGATAAAACATTGGGCGCGTATGTCGACGTCAGTGCAAGCCTAGAGGTCATCTTCCTCCATTTTGCTTTATGCGAACACATGTATAATACACATGGTGGATAGTCGTTGGTGATCAGCGGGCGTGCCGATCAGTAAAACACCAGTCTATGCTTATAAAAACTGCTCCAGCCTAAAATCCGTCCATGTGGAAAGTCATTTCATGTGTAAAACTATCTGGTGATTGTGTACTTAACTTGGAAATTAAGTGGAAAATTGGCGTTAAAAACATCAAGTGCAACCATTGGATTCATCGGTCAGACGTTGACGACCAAGGAGATTGAGCACACCACATCATGTGTCCTGCATTTCTTTCTCCCCCCTCCTCTCTCTCTCTCTCTTTAGATCCCAGCAGCAAAAATGCCGTGTGCCTATTTAACTCAGCCTTTCTGAGGAGTTTGTTTATTTATATTATCAATATATTTATTTTGTTTATTAATAATCTTATCTGTGTAGAAAGATTTACAGAATGTACCTAGATGAACAGGCCGCTTTGAATTATTGCAAAGTGTCGAAATCGTGGGGAAATAGGCCATATCCGGATTCAGTTGTTTGGGCATGTGAGCTCGGGAGTTAGGTCGAGCAGTGGAATGCCCACTTCATTACACTTTCCATTTTATAACACGGTATCGGTATAACATTTTGAGCAATCAAGTTTGCCCGTGATTGCCCCTCTTGTGAGTACTTGAATGGGCCAGCCAACAAGTGAAAATTAAGTACTCGGTCCTTGTTTAATCCGTCAACCAAACGCAAACAGAAACCAAACTTCATTTCTTCCCTACAAGTTGAACCAAACTGGTTTATTGATGTCAACAGCAGCAACTTTTTATTCAACTGCTTATTCATTGAATTGAACTTCACTCCCCCGCAATCAAGTACATGTTATGTCGTGTTACACATAGGAAAACGTGTTTAGTTCTCTTCGTAAATATAGGCATTAACAGCAGCCAGCCACCAACCACGGTCATTGCCTCTCAGTCAAGAAAGGTCCCTCACATTGTTATTGCCATTAATAAATACTTTTCACGAAAATATGGTAAAAATCTTTCAATTTTGTTATTTGTTGTTTTTTTTGTTTTTTTTGAAAATGGACCTAATTTCTTCCATAAATTTAACTAATTGTACGCATATTTTCTAGAGCCAGACTAAAAGCTTTGAAAATTAACTGCACCTTCAATAGAACTACGGTACTTTGGTTGAGTGTTTGGCTTTAGGCATAACATTATTTTGGTTTCAATGCCTACCTCGCGTCGAACATATTTAATATGCTAGACTTGACCAATCCACATATCTAAAGGTACGGGGATCAGGGAAAAAGTACCTTCCATTTATTACACCGTGCATGTACAAAATCTGCCACGTGTCTTAGCGTTAGGGTTATATCACTGGACTTCCCACACATATCCAACCCTCTGATAAAGTGGAACCATTCCAGCCATCTTTGTATTGTATCAGGCTTTGCCTTTGATGCATGACCACCACTCATCAGCATGCACTGTAGTTTCAGCTACACCCACACCACCAGTGACAAGGTAGAATATATATTTGGGTAAACCTGTCTCGCTTTTGTAATAGATGTTTGGCAACGCCATGATGGCGGTTATAGTGCTATCTCATCATGAAAACCGAAAGCATAATATTTGACTCAGCAATTGATAAAACCTTACAATGGGGAAATGCTGAACGAAAACAAATTGAACAAACATTTACAAAATGCAATAACATTACATCAGCGATAACAAACATTTCCCTTTTTTAACAGCAATGCAATAAATTGACGTGAGACTTATAGTATTCCTAGTTTCATTATTATTATAATTTGTATTTGTATTTAAAGTTTTTTTTTTTTTTTTTTTTTTTTTTTTTGGGGGGGGGGGGTTGGGGGTTTTATTAGCAAGACTTATTACCATCAGCAAATAGTTAGTCCAAGTGATATTTTGAGATCAAATGTCTCCAATGTTAATTACTTTTCCCCTGTGAGTCTCTATATGTTGGATACGAGTCGAATCTATGTGTCAACCTCAATGGTCACTTCTCCCTTGAAATCATCGGGGAACAGAATCATCAAGGAAGGAATGCAGTTATTTGTGTTAGGCCGAAATGCATTGCTGTAAGCCCTTGAGGACCAGAGAAAGTGCCCCCACCCTCACGTTTTGTGCTTAACTTTCAAATATTGTGACCTTTCCTCTAAATTACCTTATTGAAGAAAGTTAAATGTGGGTTTACAGTTACCAAATCAATGGGTTATATTTACTTCGGTAAGTATGTTTTAACGCTATTTGTTATGGTCTACAATTGTTAGTAATATTATATGTTTTCATTCAGACTCACATTATGTACAGATTGATTACTACAAAATGTGAGTCTGTGGAGTATCATGGGACAGTCTAAAATACTATATGGGAATGTTGTCATTTGATATACAAATATATAAAGTTACCAAGAATAATTGATGATTTCGGTATATGAATTAAATTATGCTGTGTCTGTTTCATGTACACGTACATGTAGGCTACATCAAAGTATACAACAGAATGTTGCAGTCAAATTTTACGATCCTATAGGCTCTCTATTTTGTTCAATTACATGACATCATTGTAAAAGAACTTCAATAATATTTGTTATTTATTTTAAAAGCAGGTCAAAGAGCATTGCAATTGTTTTGTTATACTTATGGAACCGCCCCTTGCAAACTACCTATTCACATGAGACATTCATGCATGCGTACAAAGTATACAACAGCTTCCCGGTCTCGGGTGGGCTATGCATTACCGTATACGTAAATGGTATGTGCTTGAACTCTATCTGACCATGGTTTGGTTCAGGGATCGCACAAGCTCACAATATTAGCAAGGTGCAAGCTGCAAGCTGCTTAGCATAATACTGGCAAGTGGGTATGTCGTATTATTAAAATCACATAGACCGTGTAAGTTACCATTGCTGGTTTTTTTTAACGGATTGTATAGTCCCTTATACACTGAAACTTGCAGGTTTGTATTGGTAGTTTATAACCGTTGACAATGAGATTTTCTGGGCATGCTGAGTATCCTGAGGTGGGGGTTGCAGACATGTTATTTCGTCGTATTTTTTCATAGTGACGAATCGGGGGGGCGTAATTATTAGGGCGCCCCTTGTTATATATTTCTCATTTCAGCCCATTATGTTGGGTGGACTTTAATATATATGTCGATAATCAAATGTATCTTGTTTGACAAATGTATATAATTTATTAAGGGACTATTTATTAACAGTCCATTTCAGCCCATTATGTTGGGTGGACTTTAATATATATGTCGATAATTAAATGTATGTTGTTTGACAAATGTATATAATTTATTAACAGTCCGTACATATCGTATTACTTCAACAAATGCATAGACACAACAACATAATTTAAATAATAGCACAATGAACCTTTACAAAATTGTTAAGTGTTCGTTGGTAGGCCCTAACCAAGTGCTTAGTATCATAGTAAATACACAACAAACAAACACACTTGTTGAAAACGCTAACATTATTTATGTTGGTGTCTTATCTTAAAGTCTAACTGACTTGGAGCTACGTTTTTAGACGTGTGAAAATTATGTATGCATGTTTTGCTTCCTGTATTATCTCATTGGCATAATAATAGGCTGGATATTAATGTAATTAGTTACCCATTGTTGTTCAATACTGTCCGTTTATATTTATGTTTTTTAGTGAAATCATGTATTATATTCACATTCCTTTGTACCCACTCTAAGAGAAGCAGAGAATATTGAATAAGATGTTATTAATAATAATAACTTGAATATTAATATAGTTATATATAGCGCACGTATCTACTAATAAGGTACTCCAGGCGCTTGAACAGACTTAATATAATATATAATATATAATAATACATTTATAGAGCGCAGAAACTATATAGTCTACTGCGCTATGTATACAAGAGCTCCTGATATGCTTAGATTTACAGTTAATTGAAAAGATGTGCTTTCAGTTTTGGTTTGAAGATATTCACAGATGGTGATTTCCTGACCTCAAATGGTAAGTTATTCCAGAGTTTTGGGGCTGCACAAGCAAATGCTCGATCACCTAGCGTTATTTTTGTTTTGATAGATGGGATCTGCAGCAACAAAGTATCTCGGGAACTGCGCAAGTTGCGATTGTGTTGATTAAGTTTGAAATTTAACAGTTCTTTGATATAAGTGGGAGCTTGAACAAGAAGTGCTTTATATACAATTAGCAAGATTTTGAATGTTATTCTCCGGCGTACTGGTAACCAATGTAGATTTCTTAAAATTGGGGTGATCTGTGTGAATTTTGAACAACCACAAATCAGCCTTGCACAGGTGTTTTGAACCCGTTGCAATCTCACTATTTGAGAGTCAGGGATCCCATACAGTAGACCATTACAATAGTCCAACTTATTGGTGATACATGCATGAACATCGTCTTTCGTAATGTCCTTATCTAAATATTTCCGAATACGTCTGAGATTATAGATCATGTAGTATGCTGATTTACAAACATTTGTGATGTGTTCTCCCATATTCAAATGCGCATCGAACTGTACTCCGAGATTTCTTGCACAGATGGTTCTATTACAGAATCTCCGATTGATACACTGTTTAAGTTGATTTTGGATGTCTGTTTAGGTGTGCCAATGATCATCAATTCAGTTTTACTATCATTTAGCATGAGCCTACTTTGCAACATCCATTCACGTACATAGTCAACACATGTTTCTAGGAGTGAGACACATCGCTCTTGAGCATGTTCACAGGTCTGAATCATACCTAAAGCTGTGTGTCATCTGCATAGCAGTGGCATGATAGCTCGGGAAAATTCGTTTGAACATTTGAAATGAGATTAGCAGTGTAAAGAGTAAATAACAAAGCACCCAGCCGAGAACCTTGTGGAACTCCAAAAGGCACTGGGAAATCATCAGAGATCACATCATCTATTTTGATCTTTTGAAATCTATTCGCCAAGTACGACTCTATCCAATCAAGAACAACACCATTTATGCCGAAACAGGTCTTTAAAGTTTCTGATAAGCAAGAATGATCTATGGTGTCGAATGCACTACTCAGATCTAATAAAAGTAAAAGAATGACTTTCTGGGAATCAATAGCCATCAATAGATCACTCTTTAAAGCATTCTAGGTTTCTGAATGTTTTGAAATTATTAGACCAAATTTTATGTAGCACTGGTTTACAAGGTGCTGCGGCGCATTCAGCTGCAAGTGTAACTGGGTTATTTTAAGTGCATTACACAACACAAACATGGTTAATATTGTCTTGCTTTAAGACACAAAAGTGTCGTCACGACCGGGACTCGAACCCACACTCTGCTAATCAGAAACACCATGGCTAATTGAGTCCGGTGCTCTTAACCGCTCGGCCACGGCACGCCAATGCTTTTTAATCCACTGCAGCCGCTTTCTTTTCCAATGTTATTATCCAACCTACACCTGCGATGACAATTTTCCCGCACACCATCCAGTCTGTGTAAAAGTGATGGCATAATATTTTGCTTTTGAAATTATTAGCCCAGAAAATAAAAGCACTAAGTTTGATTTCATGGGGCTAAAAGCCTTTTTACAAATATTAGAGTATTTTCGAACTATAAGAGTTATTATTCGATGATGTGGCGATTATAATAAGTTGTAGCGGACATTGTGCATTGTTTTAGTTTTTCCTTGTTTCTGTTTTTTGTTTTCAATTTATACCATTTCGGTCATTCTCTTAGAAATTATTTATCCCTTACCTGTATAGCTTATACCACATAGACCTGATCACATAGACCACTATCCCAGCCTGGGTGGCAGTTACCATGGCAACCTCTCCCAACTCCAGACCCAACATCCATTGGGCATCGTACGAAGTACACTGTCTAGGTGTTGGCCATAAGTATTACCTATAGTTTTAGTTCCATTCACCATTATTCTGTTGCTAGTCATTGTACACACACGTATGTGCTTGAGCTTTTAGATCACACCATATTTACTACAGTTTGACACCTATTTTCTTGCAACGACCCAGCGTAGTAAGTACCTATTTTATTTCATTTTGATTATTAGACCTTCTAGATTTCTACTATTTTATCCTCTTTTATAGCTAGGCTATTCCCATACAAGGCGATTAAATCTCAAGTCTTACTCTTACTCTTAGGGACTGGCCAAACTGTTTTGTATTGTTGCCCTATGTGTACATGCACAGTGTACACTGCATAGAGTTTTATACACAGCCACTTGACTTAGTGCTTAATTTTTTGGTTTATTTTTATACTCCCTTGCATTGAACCATACATTTCCTTCTAGCCTGGCCTACATGTGCTTGAAGTAAATTAGTCTAGAGTTTATTCTTAAGCACATGTGTTTGATTTATCTATGATTTTATGCTTCATGCTTATTTAGTTAAAATTGCCATTTTTGTTAGTTTTTATACGCCTATAGTTTATTTTACTAAATCACATTTTATTATCGTTGTTTACAGCAAAACCTTCCGAATACACCTTCTAAATATCCTTACGTATAGTACACCTCCAATCTTCTGAATACACCTCAAATCTTCCGATTATACTCCCGATAATACTCCTGATTATCCAGTCTATATTCTGATATTTCCGATACCTCCGAACTGTTATCTACAATAATTACGATCATCAACTTCTGTATTCAATTTATCTTCTACATTTTGAGTATTCTTCAATAAACAATTAGTTAGCAATCAAAAACAAGAACTTGAAGGAGGCGTATTTGTACCATGGGACTCCATATTATTATTTCATCATCTGTAGCTGTAGTTGGCTACAAAGCTGTTGGCACCCTTGTAGTCGACAACCGTCCAACCTCTTAATATATTTACCTTTTTAGGCATTATACTCTTATAAATGAATTATAAAATGTAAATATGTAAGTGCGCGCAGTATATCACTGAATCTAAACACGTCATCAGTGTGAAGTATAAAATCATTCCCACATAAGCATAATGTAGGCAATGGTGAAATATTGTAGTATATGCTTGGTAGCATAGTATGAGTTTCCTTCTTTCCTTCAGAAATCCTTCACATTTGTTTCTGACTGCATTGCACTGTTTTGTTTATCTGCAGACCAACTTAAGAGATGTTACTGTTCAGTTCCCTCATTAGTGTTTATCCATTATAACAAAAACAAGCTTATACTCACTTTGCAGAATACAGAATTGGTGTAAAATTGTGAAGTGGGTTGATCGGTACTCACTGCTGAAGAATTATAGCGCGCAACTGCTCAACGATTTTAACGGCGCGGTTCAATTACACGGGCGGGAAATCACTGGGAAATTCCCTCGGCATTGTAAAGTACAAAGGCCCACCTGTATATTGCTTTTTCAAACAATTGTAATTTTCATTTAATTAGGAAACAGAAAAGAAAGGCACCTTTTGATGCAAAAATTTAATTTTGACAAAAATTATAAGTTTTATATGGAGGTCACACCACTTTTGGTATTTTTTCCCACTTAGTTGAATGGCAAACTCGCTCACAAGCCTTCCACCCATGTAACATACTTTTGGATTGTGGACGGAAAGAGGGGCACTTTTTGTGTCAAATCACGAAACCTGTGTGGGAGAGTATGACCTTCATAGTCTGGACTACGATCCGTGTGGTTTATGGATTATGTGAGCGGAAACCAAACCTGCTTAAATCGCGCAAAAAAACGTTCAATCGGAAGCAGAATTCATCGTTTGCCAAAGTTTGTTCCTGTTTTAAAAGTCGTAATTCTTTTCGCCTAAACAATCATTTGATATTTTAAAAAACCTTTTGGTTAAACATAATATACCTTTTTTAACACCAAAAGTATATTTGATTTGTGGTATTTTATGTTTTTCTTCTACTCACTGTGACTGAAACACTACATTCAGTTGATAGGATAGTTTTTCCAGATGTGTTGGATGCCCAAAAATGCTACATTTTGTTAAGAAACTTGCCAATTAAAGTAGGTCTACATATTACATTACAACAACATATTCTCAAACAAAATATCGTAAAAAGGGGTCATGGGTTTTTTTTGTAAAATGATGTACAAAACAATCATGAAGAATCATGTCTTGTTTTCGAGTTAGTCATGACTTCAGTCTTGTCATCAAGTTAAATTATGTTTAATGTTTCTTTTCTGTTTATAACCTACTCTTTATTTGTGTGACTTTAAAATATTATCAATTGAGTTATTATTCTTTACTTGTAAGCTTTTTTTAAATAAACCTCTTGCTTTCTACCATTTTGTATTTGAACTAGAGGTTTGTTCCCTATAATGTAAATGGATTATTCTGGCTGCGCAATCAGCCTCATCACGGTCAGCTCGCACAGTTTGAGGGATTATCTGCACAAAACACGGATAAAGTTATTCGTATTATAAACGTGGTACTAACAAAAAGGTGCCAATCCTCATGGAAAATGTAAACAACAATAAATAATACTTATTAATACCAATAATAATGAAAACAATTTGAATCTGGCATTCCATCCTACATATTGAGCACAGGCCTATAATGACATGTGTGAATATCAATCAAAGAACAAAAACATGTTTGCGCTGCATAATTTGGCTTTAAACTCCTCGACAACTGTAGTAAAATGAAACAACATGTATTTCCTCAAAAGAGAAGGAAGTTCCCTGAAAAATGGTTTCGGTTTGCTGAGCCCCCATGGAACCTTGACCTAGCTAGCTTTAGTCAAGTTACCGGTATTGTATCTGTTGTTATAATTTACAACAAAAGTGGTAGATTTTCAAATAAACAGGAACAAGGAAAGGGAACCGTGTATATTTTCAGTGGCAACTGGTGCCAAGAGATTAAAAGTGGTCAGCATTTTGCTTCTAGAGAGAGAGAGAGAGAGCCAATTCATATCTAGGACTAGGTTTAAATGAGACCACTCACACCAATTATAGTTTTAAATTTGACTTAATTGTTTAACTGGTCATCCAGGTTAGACTTGAATTTGAATTATCTTATCAAAGGTGAAATACAAAATATCTCTAAAGTTTAATCTCCGAATGAAACAACAAACCCTTTAGTGTGTGCCTCTTTTAGAAAAGGTTCCGAAAATGAAAAAAAATAAAAATACTTTGAGGAAAGACATTTCGAATCTTGGTTTTGTGTTTACGCGCAGGAGCTTGTCGTTGTAAGAATGGTTTGAAACTGACGACTTTAAACAAAACGGACAGTCTACTATTCCTAAACGCAGAAGGAACAGTGGTATTAACGTTAGGCTAAAAAGTGGGTGGAAAGGGAAGGTCATCGATTTGAATCCTTGTATCAAATGGGAATCAAAAGTCATGATCCGATGTGAGGTGCTCGGTTTGGATATTTGCACAAATCCATTAAGACGTTTGCTCCCAAAAGTTGGTGTATGAAAACAACATAGATAAAACGTTGACAATTATTGTATTATTTACACCAGTCATAAGCGTGAATGTGTACCCGTCAAAAACTGAGAACTTTAACCAAATAAATCCGACTGGTTTTACAAACCGAAGACGTACTCGGTTGTAAAACCAATATGGGCATCTCACGTGTGTGTGTTTAAGGGGCATGAAAAAATATCAAATGCTTAGTTATTTGCATGGAAATTATCGTAGTTTTCTTAATATCACCCAATAGAGTGACACACAAAATATAGAACATCAACAACGAGAACAAAGCCCAGCAGACACTGTACAAACATTTCGAAAATCGACCCAGTGAAAGCTGTTCAGAAATAAGCAAAACTCCTCGATTTGAAGTGTAATAAAAGAAAATAATTATTTCCTTACAAAGAGAATGAAGTTCCCCGAGGAAATGGAAGTGGTTTGCTGAGCGACCTAGCTGTAGCCAAGTTTTTGTATGTTGTTATAATGTACAGTTATAGTTATTTGCATGGAAATTATCGTAGTTTTCTTAGTATCACCCAAAAGAGTGACACACAAAATATAGAACATCAACAACGAGAAAAAAATCCCAGCAGACACTGTTCCCAAATGTCGAAAATAGACCCAAAATTTGAAAGCTGTTCACAAAATGCTCATCCCTGTATTAGAACGTTAATTTGTCGACTACCCAAACAGAAAGACCCAGAAACTTCTGCATTTTGATAAGCACGTCAAATCTCGAAATTACAAAGCTACCCAACACCAGAAGTCTGTGATCGAAGGTTAATGTCCGGGTTAGTCCACAAGAGGGCGCTATTACAGGCAATACTGCAGAGCTGTGTATTGAGAGAGTTGCCACATGGAGGGACCAGCTTTCTCCGGTCACGTGGTTGCTGGACGCCATTTTGTTCCCAAATGCAGCACAACCCAATGGGCAGACTAGTCTGGCACCCTGTATTCGCCAATGCATTTTTTGGAGACAAAATGGCTTCTAATCGCAAGTTGTCGCAACTCTCTCAATATACGGCTCTGCAATACTGTGTTGGCTATCACCAGGTAGACAAAAAACAACAATCACAGACTCGGAACCAAGTCTACAAAATCTAAGAAGCCGAAACCATTTTGCTTTATGAACGCTTATGATGGGTGCACCACACTAAATAGGCGAAAATTCTGATATGAATAATAACCCTTTGGGGGTCATGCAATAGATTGTGTAATTCTGAAAAGTTATCACAACCTGAGTTAGGGAGCTCTGTTCTTCAACTTTTGGGGAGATTTGATAAATTCAAGTTTTAAAGGTGGTCCGATTTGGCACATTTTCTGGGGTGTTTTTTCTGGGGTAATTATCAAAATTCCCAAACGGTTGACATACCAAAAATTGAAAAGAAATGTGAAGTTTAGTTGAATGAAAATATATTTGATTGGTTTTCAAGAGGATGAGAGACTTTAAAATATGTTTGAGTATTTTTAATGTTTAGCATTTAGCATTGGTTGCTATGGGAGTTTATTTAGTGTGTGCACCCTTATTACAACTTAGATCCAACAGCGCCCTTAATAGACATAACAAAGCTTTCTGAGTTTAGCCGTAAAAATAATTTACATAAAACTTTTCACTTTGGGCGGGTGTCTACGGAGCTTTTAAAGGGACATAGATGAAAACAATTGGGAAAAAAACTTTCGACCGAAACAAAGTCTTCGTTCGACCGAAACAAATCTTCGTTCGGAATCTTCGTTCGAACAGACACCACTTTTGATGAAGCTGCAGGCTCAGTAGCGTACAGGGCCCAATTTCATGGCTCTGCTAACCGTAAAGCAAAGAATCGGCGCTTTAAGAAGCAGGGAATTCCGCGCTTACGTCAAGCGTATTTCACGGGTTGGCAGGGAATGCTTTGCTTGTGCGCGTGCGTACTCCACGTTACTGGGCATTCTTTGCTTACTAAGCTAGCGCAGAAATTCGGCGCTTGCCCTGTAAGAGAAGAATGGTGATTCGCAAGCGCATAATTCGGTGGTAAGCAGAGCCATGACGTGACTGTAGCGTGCCTCCACGTCGTCAACAATGGCTTCTGTATATCTGGCAGCACTCTTGCGCGCGCGGGTTTAATCCTCGTTTGAACGAAAACAATGTTCGCTCAAACGAAGATTTGTTTTGTTCGAACGAAGATTTTTAAGCAAACCCGCGCCCGCACGTAGGCCCTACCGGAGACACAGTCGCCATTGTTGATAGCCTTGATGATCAAGGCGTTGGAGGTTTTTTTATAATTTTTATTGTAATGTTTTAATTTTTATTTTATTTGCGCCGCGCTACCCGCCCGAGCTACCAGCTACGTGCATGGACGTGTCTGTGTGCAGTGTCTGTGTGCAGTATCAGTGTGCGCATGCTCATATTATCCCGTTTACTATACTCACCGAATCAACGCCTTGATGGGTTTGTATTGAAGCCAATGACTCATTACTATAATGCGCGCGAAAGGCGAGACTCCATTGGTCAGTGGCGGAAGTCCTGTTTACTCATTCTTATGAATATGCATGCAGTATCCAGATGTGGCTACTTGCATGCACTGGCGCGCCGGTTTGAATTTTGGAATTTTTTGTTATAATAATATCTATCTGAAAATGTTGCGTATTCTACACAAATTGTCAGCTGAGCGAGACAATGACGGCAGGAATATGAGGTTGAGTGGATCGATTTAGTACATAACATGTATACACCATTTCCCGTCAGGAAGACGCTTTTCTGACGTTTTATTTTATTTTATAATGGCCTATAAGCCCGATTGAGCATCTCCTGTCTCCATCTTGCACCATTAAAACAGTGATTTAATCATTTTTGGTGCATTCATTGGAAGTAGAATATACAAAACAAAGACCTCAAATAACTACAATATTGTTGATTGTTTCATCATGGAGGCAATTAATAGCTTATTGCACTTTTTATATCTTGTGGGCCGCCCCAAGAGGTGCCCAGTTTCAGAGCTGCCTATTTATTTAAAGCACATTTCCCAAGTACACTTACTACTACTAGAATAAGGTAGCTAAAACTCTTATTCACATGTATCATGTGTGACTGTATCCTTTCAATTTTTGCTTAGCAGTAAATTCTTAAGACCCTGCCCGATAACAATTCAAAAGTATGAAGACGGTGTGGCTGCACAGAGTTAAGTCGGACTTCGAGAGGACATGTAAGGAAAACACAAATGCAGAAACTACATCAACTCCAGAATTAATAACCAAAAGAATGGCGAATGATCAGGGTTGTCCATATCCTTGATCAAGGCGCTCCAGCCGGCCGCGAGCGGCCGATCCGCGTGTACAGCGTATTTACATAACCAACACAGTCGTCATGGATTGCACGCTAGAGCAGCAGTAATTATGCAGCCTTGTCGTTCGGGTCAAATACGTCATTCTCAATCGCGCCTGTGATTGGCCAATGTTTAGAATGAAACGCCCACATCCTGCATAAGCGCTTTTATTAGATTTCCAATAAAATATAAAGAAACACATAAGCTTTCAGTTACAAACCGGTCAAGGCTGTTGTTTGGGTCACGCGTTCGAGGTTGAAAGAACGACCGTACTCACGACTTGGCTATACTGTTCTCGCTGTACAATGTATGTACATGTATTGTACATGTACATTACAATGTACACTGTCTATGCACTGCAGTTGTTGCCGAATCGTGCCGCACCGGGCCGGGTACACTACGCCAACAGCCTTGAATCAAGGCTACATTGTTGACTGCGGAGGCACGCTAGCAGTCACGTATTGAAGTGTAATAACATAAAATAAAATAAATACAGCCTGGGCCCAATTTCATGAAGCTGTTTACCGGTAAGCAAATTTTTGTGCTTACTGTAGCAGAAAAATGTGCGTAAGCATAAGCGTATTTCACCATGATTTCTCAAGTTAGCAGAAAATTTCTTGGCGCGCATGCACGTTCACCATGGATTTGCATTGTTATGTCACTCGTGTGCTAAACGCGGGTTAGCCAGCATTTACCCTTGCTTACGGTAAACAGCTTTATGAAATAGAAATTCTGCTAAGGGACGCTCCGTAAGCACAAAACGGCTGCTTACATGTTTTATGAAATTGGGCCCTGCACGCTAGCAGCCTGCAACGTCGTCAACAGTAAGTTGTTTGTATATTACAGGCGCGTGCGCGCGCAGCGGGTTTGTTAATATTTTCGTTCAAACGAATATTTGTTTTCGTTCGAAAGATGTTTTTCCCGATATTTTTCCACCTATGTCCCCTTAAAAGCTCTGTAGGTGTTCCATGAGTATTGTCTTTAATATTTAGGCTTTGGTGCTCCAACTATAGTCTGGTTCCCAGACCCAAAAATCTCCGACTAGGCTTTGTCGAATTTAGGGTCCGGTATCACCCAAAATCACGTGACCAAAAAGGAGGAATTCCTCCTTTTTCGAAGTTATCCGAAATGTTCCGAACGTGTTGTCGTCAACGTTCGGACATTATCGTTGATGGTCGGACATTTCCGGGTGTTTATGGTTGCATTGTAAACAGAATCCATGGAATCATAATGTCAGTCCTGTCGGTCGTAGATCCAGGAGTTTTTGAGTTTTACGCTCAACAAATTTTTTAGTTTTTTTGTTGTTGCATGTTTTAAGCACTTATGTAGGTCTCCTAGTGATTCAAATAAAGAAACTCACCTGCTGCAACCTACCTCCATGCTGCAAGTGAATGTAAAAATAGCTTCCGATCAGGTGCAGACATGGTTTCCCTGGAGATGACCCCCGACCCTGACAAGTTTCGTCATGCTCTATTTTTAACCGTGGGTGATACCTGACCTAAGATTTTTAACAAGAGACGTCAAGGAATCTTTGGTCAGGGAACCAGACTGCTCCAACTATATAGACTTACCCTTTATATCTCATTTGACAACATAGTCGTCGAATATTATAATGCATTTATAGACTTTTAAAAACTACTAATAAATTGAAGGATCTACGTGTTTTGTAGTTTATTTAGCTGTTTCGACCTACTGTCGGAACAGGTTTGTTTTCGTCGAGATTTGTATTATTTTTAGTATTATTCTTATTCTTTGTGTCCACCTAAATCCCATAGCATTAGTACACGATTTTTTCTTTAAGCCTAATGTTCTAATGTGTAAACATGAAAAATCAAATTGAAGCTTAGTACATAAACTGAACTCTTAATGTAAATTTTTTTAACATTCTTAATTAATTAGCCACTTTACAGAGGTGAATATTTATTTAGCCAATCTTGAGATCACTATATCTCGAAAGGTATACGACCGATCGTCAAACTTTTTTCGATTATATACTTATGGGATACAGTATAACTGTTTGATGGCCTAAAATGCCGGACGACGTCACGATGACGTCATTAATTGCGATTTTTGTATCTGTGTACAAAACCGATGACTCTAAGATCCTTCACTCCTCCAACAGGTTACACTCAGCAATCCCTGAGGTCCCCGTGGTTGCATTCCGCCGTCCTAAGAACCTGGGTGACATCCTAGTCAGGGCCAAACTTCCCCCAGGTATGTTTTATGCCTCTGAAGAAGGTCCGGTCTGGATCGAAAGCTAAGGCCATCTACCCTACTCATTATATATATATATGGCATTGTCACGGATGTTTACAGTTTACAGTAAACCCACCGACACCCACCAGTACCTTCTCTCCAACAGTTGCCACCCTAGTCACTGTAAGAAGGCAATTGCTTACAGTCAGGCCTTACGTATCAGACGTATCTGTTCCACAGATACCCTGTACAAGAGGCGCTCATCAGAGCTAAGGAAACACCTTGTATCTAGGGGCCACAGCGAACGCAGGGTCCAACTTGCAATCAATAGGGCTCTCAACATACCTCGTCATACTCTGTTGACTAACACGGGAACTAAAAAGCTCCTACCAATAGAGTCGCCTTGGTCACCACCTTCCACCCCGAACTACCTAAACTTTCCTCTATCCTCAAAAATAACATGACCATCCTTCACTCCTCCAACAGGTTACACTCAGCAGTCCCTGAGGTCCCCATGGTTGCATTCCGCCGTCCTAAGAACCTGGGTGACATCCTAGTCAGGGCCAAACTTCCCCCAGGTACAGTCCGAACAGAACCCTCAACAGAAATACTGGGCTGTCACAAATGTACCCGTTCCAAATGTAGAACGTGTCTGTACATCAAGCCCTCACTTAAGGTAAAGAGTTATATCACTGGCTCTTCATACAACATCAAGACCGACTCCCAATGTAGCACACATAATGTAGTCTATGTCATATAATGTAAGAGATGTGGGCTACAATATGTGGGAGAGACTAAGACTAAACTCAGTCTTCGCTTTGCGAATCATGTCTCTTCCATAAAGACCAAGAAACCGTACCCAGTCTCTATCCACTTCAACAGCCCCAATCATAGTGTCAAGGATGTTGAACTTCTGGTGATTGAAGCTTGCAATGGTGATGACACACACCGCAAGCATAGAGAATCACACTGGATTCACCAACTCAAGACAGTCAAACCCTTTGGACTAAACATAAACACTGGTGTTAAATAACCTCCCATTACCCTCCACTTCACTCCTGCCTGATAATTGATGTGTTGTATATATTCTGTAAATAAAGTGTAAATACACTTTTTTTTATGTCAATAAGTTGTTTTTTATAAATTTCTTACTATAAATATCTCATGTAGTAACCCTTTTTTTCCACAGGTCCCTCACACCTATTTTTAATATCATCCTACCTTTGATCTTGCTATTCTTTAATTGACCATTGTTAGTTACATCATGATGCAACTTGCTCTCCAATCCTACCCTTTCATATTTCCCTGCATTGTTATCGAACAATGCATTTACCACTTTTATGGTCCAGTAATCCATCCTTTCATACTATACATCCTTTGTCCTCACCACTTTACTCCTATTGGTTCATAGCCACCAATTGTTTCTGAAATAGAAACTTTGATTGGCTATAACTTTCCCGCTTCTTTCGTGATCCTTCCCTTAATCCCTTTCCCCTCTCTTTTTCTATAAATGGATATGTATTTGTTTGTACTTGTTTTATGCCTCTGAAGAAGGTCCGGTCTGGATCGAAAGCTAAGGCCATCTACCCTACTCATTATATACATGTATATATATATATATGCGGTTGAATGGCTTTCTGACTGGCACCCCCCGAACAAAGATATTGACAAAATAGGGAGACCGCCAACATAGGGCTAGATAGCTCGGTTGGTAGAGCGCCGGCACGTTAAGCCGGAGGTCGTTGGTTCAGGTCCCACTCTAGTCAATTTTTCTTTGTTCAACCCAAAATCATTTAATATTTATCCAGTCAGTTTCCCTTGTGGTCCATTACTTGATATATGATATATATAAAAAAAAGTCGCATCCCCTTAAGGTGATCCCCGGCTGCCGCTTCCCAGGTTGTATCGTATGGGTGTGATCCCTGGCCACACGGCAGTTTGCGGTTGAATGGCTTTCTGACTGGCACCCCCCGAACAAAGATATTGACAAAATAGGGAGACCGCCAACATAGGGCTAGATAGCTCGGTTGGTAGAGAGAGCGCCGGCACGTTAAGCCGGAGGTCGTTGGTTCAGGTCCCACTCTAGTCAATTTTTCTTTGTTCAACCCAAAATCATTATATATATATATATATATATATGAAGGGCTTAAGTGAGGGCTTGATGTACAGACACGTTCTACATTTGGAACGGGTACATTTGTGACAGCCCAGTATTTCTGTTGAGGGTTCTGTTCGGACTGTACCTGGGGGAAGTTTGGCCCTGACTAGGATGTCACCCAGGTTCTTAGGACGGCGGAATGCAACCATGGGGACCTCAGGGATTGCTGAGTGTAACCTGTTGGAGGAGTGAAGGATGGTCATGTTATTATTGAGGATTGAGGAAAGTTTAGGTAGTTCGGGGTGGAAGGTGGTGACCAAGGCGACTCTATTGGTAGGAGCTTTTTTAGTTCCCGTGTTAGTCAACAGAGTATGACGAGGTACGTTGAGAGCCCTGTTGATTGCAAGTTGGACCCTGCGTTCGCTGTGGCCCCTAGATACAAGGTGTTTCCTTAGCTCTGATGAGCGCCTCTTGTACAGGGTATCTGTAGAACAGATACGTCTGATACGTAAGGCCTGACTGTAAGCAATTGCCTTCTTACAGTGACTAGGGTGGCAACTGTTGGAGAGAAGGTACTGGTGGGTGTCGGTGGGTTTACTGTAGACATCCGTGACAATGCCATTAGGGGATTTGGTTATGGTAACATCTAGAAAATTCACACTTGTGAGAGAGTATTCGGTAGTGAACTTTATGGTGGGGTGAAATGAGTTTATATGGTCAATAAACTCATCCAAGCTGTCCTTGCCACCACACCAGATGGAGAAAATATCATCAATAAATCTCCACCAAACTAGTGGGCGGTTGGGGGCAGAGGACAGGAGTCTGTCCTCCAACTGAGACATGAATAAGTTAGCATATGAGGGTGCCATTTTGGTACCCATGGCAGTACCCTGTACCTGTAGAAAGTGCCTGTCAGAAAATGAAAAATTATTCTTCATGAGAATGTGGCTGATGAGTTCCTTAATATGTCTCACTGACGGGCGGGATTGTTTACTAGCATTGAGGGCAGAGACACATGCACTCATGCCTTCATGATGGGGTATGTTAGTATACAATGATGAAACATCAAAAGTAACCAGAATGGCAGAGTCAGGTATTTGGTGCTTGACCTCATCTAGTTTGTGGAGAAAGTCTTTGGTATCCTTGATGAAGGAAGGAATACGGCAGACTAAGGGTTTGAGAAAGCTATCGACAAACTCAGAAATGCGCTCTGTGGGGCTACCATTCCCAGATACAATTGGTCTACCCGGGTTATTGGGCTTGTGTATCTTGGGTAGAAGGTAGAACCTTGCTGTACGGGGGTCATGTGGGAGGAGATAGTTAAGTGTATCTTTCTCGATACCATTGGCATTATAAATTCTAACCAGGGTGTCGCTGATATCTTGGGAGAAAGATTGAGTGGGATCAGTGGCACATTCAATGTAATGATCAGTGTTGCTGAGCTGTCTGAGGCCCTCAGCAATATAGTCATGTGTGTTCATGACTACAACTGCGGACCCCTTGTCAGCCCGTTTAATCACTATGTCTGGTGATTGGCGGAGTTGTGTAAGGGCGTGTCGCTCATCTTGGGGGAGGTTATTGGAAGTAGGGGTATTAGGGACATTAAGAACCTCGGAGTTAACCGAATTGATGTATGTCTCTAGAGACACATCTCGGTTCTTAGGGGGTACCCAAGTACTCTTTTCCTTGAAGCGGTTGCGGGTAATTGGTTGGGTCTCCACAGATGACTCTTCATCCATGGAGGGCTCTACATGAAAGTATTCACGTAGGCGTAACCTACGATTGAATTGGGCCATGTCCTGTTGGAAAATAAGTTGGTTAGGTTCTCTGGGTGTGGGGCAAAACTTAAGACCCCTTGAGAGGAGTTTAACCTGTGGGTCAGTAAGGACCATGTCAGAGAGATTAACTACAGTATTAGTCTCTGGCGACCTAACAGTAGGAGGAGCAATGGTGGTTCTCCTACTGTGGAAACGTCTATGAATGTGTTTCTTATGGTTAGCTTGGACATTCATACGTTTCTTGTTCTGTTTGTCCATTAGGGTGGACCTTAGATGCTTGACGTTAGATAGTATGGTATCTTGTAACTGTTCATACTCTTCAATAGAGCATGACTCCTGGAGTTGAGACTCAGTGTCTGTTATCGCAAGTAACTGGTTTTCAATGAATTGTTGGCATTGATTTTCCAGTAACTTGATCAAACGGAAAGACGTGTTAGTTAGTGTCTTGTTCCATTTCTTCAAAAAGGATGGGTCAAGGTCCCCAAAGGAAGGGGTACACTTGATCTGTAGCCCCTTGGGAATGAATCGGGACAAGCGATAAAAACGGTAGTTATCAAGATGTGACAAGACGGGTGTGCTTTTCTTTAAGCTTACGAAGTTTACGGAAAATGCACTTGGTGTCAGGAGCAAGTGCCATGATGGATAAGGGGGAATACAGTAAAGCGAAAATATGTTAAATCATTCCTGTGTAGAGAACGGGTTATAGATCCTGGACAAAAATGATAATTAATTTACAAACCTGCAAGGAAAAAGTTAACACAAACCTGGGAAAAGATGGGGTTAACACAATCCTGTAGAAGAACGGGTTATCTAACCTGAAAGATTAAGTTATGTACAAACCTGAAAAGAAAAAATGGGTTAACACAAACCTGTGAAAAAAGTGTGGGTTAACACAATCTTGTAAAGAGAACGTAGTTAAAAGTTTAGAACCTGCACAAAAAGTAAATTATTTACAAAACCTGTGAAGGAGAAAGTTAAAACAAACCTGCGAAAAAATGGGGTTAACACGACCCTGTAAAAGGACGGGTTATACAACCTGCAAAAAATAATTAGTTATGTACAAACCTGAAAAGAAAAAAATGTGTTTACACAAACCTGTGAAAAAAATGAGGGTTAATACAATCCTGTAAAAAGAACGTAGTTAAAAATTAGAACCTGTAAAAATAGTAAATTATTTACAAACCTGTAAATGAAAAAGTTAACACAATCCTGTAATAGAACGGGTAACACTAACTGCAAAAATAAGTTATGTATAAACCTGAAAGGGAAAAATGGGTTAACACAAACCTGTGCAAAAAGTGGGGGTTTATGTATAAGAACCTGCAAATCAAGTTATGTACAAACCTGAAGGGAAAAGAAGGTTAACACAAACCTGTAAAAAATGGGGGTGAACGCAATCCTGTAAAAATAGGGTTATAAAACCTGCAAAAATAAGTTATGTACAGACCTGAAAAGGAAAAACGTTAACATAATCCTGTGAAAAAACGGGGGTTTAAAACACAATCCTGTAAAACGAATGGGTTAAAAAACCTGCAGAGAAAGTTAATAAGTAGTATTTAAAAACCTGTAAGGTAAAAAATAATGATTTATTAATTATCTGTAAATGAAAAAGTTAACACAATCCTGTAATAGAACGGGTAACACTAACTGAAAAAATAAGTTAAGTACAAACCTGAAAGGGAAAAATGGGTTAACACAAACCTGTGCAAAAAGTGGGGGTTAACACAATCCTGTACAAGAACGGGTTATAAAACCTACAAAATCAAGTTATGTACAAACCTGAAGGGAAAAGAAGGTTAACACAAACCTGTAAAAAATGGGGGTAAACGCAATCCTGTAAAAATAGGGTTATAAAACCTGCAAAAATAAGTTATGTACAGACCTGAAAAGGAAAAACGTTAACACAATCCTGTGAAAAAACGGGGGTTTAAAACACAATCCTGTAAAACGAATGGGTTAAAAAACCTGCAGAGAAAATTATTAAGTAGTATTTAAAAACCTGTAAGGTAAAAAATAATGATTTACAAACCTGTAAATGAAAAAGTTAACACAATCCTGTAATAGAACGGGCAACACTAACTGCAAAAATAAGTTAAGTACAAACCTGAAAGGGAAAAATGGGTTAACACAAACCTGTGCAAAAAGTGGGGGTTAACACAATCCTGTACAAGAACGGGTTATGAAACCTGCAAAATCAAGTTATGTACAAACCTGAAGGGAAAAGAAGGTTAACACAAACCTGTAAAAAATGGGGGTAAACGCAATCCTGTAAAAATAGGGTTATAAAACCTGCAAAAATAAGTTATGTACAGACCTGCAAAGGAAAAACGTTAACACAATCCTGTGAAAGAACGGGGGTTTAAAACACAATCCTGTAAAACGAATGGGTTAAAAGACCTGCAGAGAAAGTTAATAAGTAGTATTTAAAAACCTGTAAGGTAAAAAATAATGATTTATTAATTATCTGTAGAGGAAGGAAAAATGTTAGAAATTGTTCTGAAAAGAACAGGTAGGGAGTGGGAAAAGATAAAATGGATATGGTTGTAACACTTAAAAACAAGAGATAGCTCAGTTGGTAGAACGCCGGCACGTTAAACCGGAGGTCGTTGGTTCAAATCCCACTCTAGTCAATTTTTCTTTGTTCAACCCAAAATCATTTAATATTTACCCAGTCAGTTTTCCTTGTGGTCCATTACTTGATATATGATATATAAAAAAAAGTCGCATCCCCTTAAGGTGATCCCCGGCTGCCGCTTCCCAGGTTGTATCGTATGGGTGTGATCCCTGGCTACACGGCAGTTTGCGGTTGAATGGCTTTCTGACTGGCACCCCCCGAACAAAGATATTGACAAAATAGGGAGACCGCCGACATAGGGCTAGATAGCTCAGTTGGTAGAGCGCCGGCACGTTAAACCGGAGGTCGTTGGTTCAAATCCCACTCTAGTCAATTTTTCTTTGTTCATGAATATATATATATATAATGATTTTGGGTTGAACAAAGAAAGAACAACAAAGAACAAAGAAAAATTGTGGTCCATTACTTGATATATGATATATATATATATATATATATATATATATATTGACAAAATAGGGAGACCGCCAACATAGGGCTAGATAGCTCAGTTGGTAGAGCGCCGGCACGTTAAACCGGAGGTCGTTGGTTCAAATCCCACTCTAGTCAATTTTTCTTTGTTCAACCCAAAATCATTTAATATTTACCCAGTCAGTTTCCCTTGTGGTCCATTACTTGATATATGATATATAAAAAAAAGTCGCATCCCCTTAAGGTGATCCCCGGCTGCCGCTTCCCAGGTTGTATCGTATGGGTGTGATCCCTGGCTACACGGCAGTTTGCGGTTGAATGGCTTTCTGACTGGCACCCCCCGAACAAAGATATTGACAAAATAGGGAGACCGCCAACATAGGGCTAGATAGCTCAGTTGGTAGAGCGCCGGCACGTTAAACCGGAGGTCGTTGGTTCAAATCCCACTCTAGTCAATTTTTCTTTGTTCAACCCAAAATCATTATATATATATATATATATATATATATATATATATATATGGGTTTATGAATTTGTTATCTATTTGTTTTTAATATATTGTAAACCTTTTTGCTTTTTTTCAATGCTTAATTTGTATAGGAAAATCTTCAAGACTGGATGAAGGATTAATCCATCAATAGCTTAACATCAAGTGCTGGACCATCAAGTGCCGACTCTCGGTGGCTAAACCCTCTACATTAACTGCACAAACATATTGTTTATCACAAAACATGAAACAGTTGTTCTTTTAGTCTGAATCAGTATTTGGGATTTCATTTAAGGATTTATAAACAACTACAGCTTCCTATATTAATATTGGGCCACGAAAAATCATGAATGAACAAGTCCAACAGTCTAATAATTTGAGGTATTTTCTTGAGTGTTGTTTTATTTATCAAACACATTGTGTTGTACTTCCATTGGTATACAAAGGAGCAGTCTCGAAACTATATAAAGAGTTTCAATTCCGCTTCTCCCTAAACAGACGGCAAGAATCTTAAAATGCCCCGTTGTTTTTAGCTTCGGTCTTGTTCATATCTTTCCGGTCCAGTGAAAGTTCATAGCTATTAGTCATGTGGCCTGGTAAATTTGTTCCTGAGATTTGTGCCCTAATGAAACCAATCAACGATGCTATCTCTATATTGCAAAATAACATTAATGTCTGCCATCTATTACCACAATGATTCATGATAATAATCCACTCAATCATTTTGTCTTTATTGTTTGTATTTCTACACATTATAAAACTGATGGTCAAATTGACACCTTATCAAAGTTTTGTTAAGATTTGTTCTCAATTGCTTTTACATTGCTAATAAGTAGGGATTGTACACAACATAAATAACCATTTATTTGTATACATACATGAATAAGATACAAAATTGTATCGAATATTATATTACTCATAATAAGGCAATTTGTAATCATACGTGTGTGCTTATTCAACTGTTCCAAACTTGTGTTTTTATCAAATTATTACTTCTTTTTAAAGACACATAATTATCGGAGTCCTTAAAGGGACACGTTGCCTTGGATCGGGCGAGTTGGTCTAAAAAAGGCGTTTTTAACCGTTTGTTATAAAATGCATAAAGTTAGAAAGACGTTATAAAAGTGGAATACAATGATCCACACAAATATGTCTCGAAATTGCGTGGTTTTCCTTTTACTTTGTGAACTAACACGGTCGGCCATTTTGTGGAGTCAATTTGACTCAACAAAATGGCCGACCGTATTTGTTCACGATGTAAAAGGAAAACCGCGTAATTTCGAGACATATTTGTGTGGATCATTGTGTTCTACTTTTAAAACATCTTTCTAACCATATGCATTTTATAACAAACGGTTACAAATGCTTTTTATAGACCAACTCGCCCGATCCAAGGCAACGTGTCCCTTGAAGAAAGTGGGAGAAAACATAAACATTTAGTAAACTTCAAATTATTAAAATAGTTTAAATTTTTTGAATTTATTTGAATCTTTCAAATTTGAAAAATTATTTCCTTTGCTACCATCAACAAATGGGCGTGTACATCCCAATCAATAATGTTTGCATCAGTCGAAGGTCAAATTCAAAGTCATTTTGATTATGGATCATCTAAATTAAGTGAAGATTATTTAACGATAAAGATCATCCAGTTCCTCTTCATTATTGTTCTCATACATATAACTCCCCTTGCACTTTTCAAGAGTTCAATTAACAGGTTCATATTTAACTGCGTTTTTTCATATTCAAATTTAATGCTTAAAATTGTCATTATAGTCCGATAATTGCAACCAAAACAGGATTTTAAAGCATCAAATTGTTCTTTTACCTTATTTTCCTCCAAACTGTGAAAAACATGCTACAGATTTTACAAATCAATAAAATTTTTCTAAGCTAACATTTAAAATATTGAAAAATTCGAGGTTTTTTTGCAATATAACGCACATTTTTTCATGTTTGAGGTCCAAGGGATACAAAAATCTATCCCTTCCTCTTTTTTCGCTTGGTTTGAGCAGCAAAGGATACACAAATCTATCCCTTCCACTTTTCGGCTAGGTGTAAGGAACAAGGGATAGAAAATTCTATCCCCTCCTCATTTCGGCTAGGTTTGAGGAACAAGGGATAGAAAATTATATCCCCTCCTCTTTTCTGCTCGATTTGAGGAACAAGGGATAGAAAATTCTATCCCCTCATCTTTTCGGCTTGGTTTGAGGAACAAGGGATAGAAAAATCTATCCCCTGACCTAAATTATAACAACTCGAGCTACAATTAAACTTTTATTTTGTCAGCTTTCCCAATAGTGAAGTACATATTAATCATATTAATTGTAAATAAAAAGGTGTGCGTATTTTTCTTTGATGTTATGATGCAACAATAGTTATGAGTACGCAATTTGGAACATTGTTTTGCAAACAAAAATAAATCAATCAAAAGACTGTTAACAATATTTTTTTAAGTGCACCAGGTTCTAACTTTGTTCCTCTAGCAATATTTTATGAAGAAAAATAGCATGATTTTAACATTTAAGAGACAACTACAAGAAAAAATGCTATATATTTCCAAAAAAACGGTGAAATGTGAAAATGTGTAGTTAAATGTGAACCTGTTAATTCCTCCACGTCCTTCAACAGTGATGAGTAATTGGAAATTTTGTAAGTTTTACTTTTATTTTTCAATTATTTGATTTCTTTAGACAACAAATAACTGTCAATACGTGTGGACTCTCTTGTTCACTTGTCATTACATAGGAATTACTCTTTTCTTGTGTGTCTAACCATTGATCAAGTGTTGTTATTGATTTTTGAGTGTACTTTGGGTTAGCTAAAACCAATCTTTGGTTACTCTTACTAAAAGCTTTGAACACTGTTGAGGCTTAACTATCGTATTTTATGTAGCACCACTTCACTCAGTATTCCATGTCTCATTAAATGATAAACACAGTGCGTGAAGAACTACAATTTTCAATTTCTTTTCAGTTATAGATCCGTTGAGCATTGAAGATTGAATTTGGGTTACCGTGACGCCATGTTGACCTTAACTTCGGGGTCAGCCGGAAGTTTGACCATATCTCATGAAGTAAACGCCCGATTTTGAAGCTTTTTTCAGTTATAGACCCTTTGAGCATCGAAGATTGAACTTCAATGTTGGCCCTAACTTCAAGAGCAACCAGCGGGAAGCTGGAATATATCTAAAGAACTTAAAAACAAGTAGATTAAGACTCAATAATCGGAACAGCTTTGATTGTGTCCTAAATACAAAATCTTAATGTCTTGTTATTTATGTATTATCTATTTTTATTGGGGGGGGGGGGCAAAGACACAATTTGTATTTGGGATGGATATTTAATGTATTGAGCCATTCATTTCCGCAATTTTCAACCTCATTATTTCTCAATCTCATTTGGGTCGAACGTTCTGAGTGGGGGTCCCGTCTCCTCCCCTCTGGTTACACCACTGTATTTAGCTGGTGCATGGACAGCGGGTTTTGACATTAATTGATAGCCGATTAATGTTCTTGTTTTTTATACCAGGGAAAATGTTATTATTTTCTGAAGGCACCAAGACAACTACACACCAAAGGGGCACCAAAGGGTGTGGAAAGAAGGGGCACCGATATCGAGTGTTACTTACCAAAGATGTGTTGATGCCTAGCGTTGTAAAGACTGCATAAACTTCACTGGTGACAATCAGGTGAAAGACGATAGAAAAACGAGCCTTTTCCTTCCAGCTTTAGTAGGGCTATACTAATATAACTCCTACGTAATAACCCGTAAGTTAAAACTGATAACGGGGTGGGCGCTTCCAAACTCGTGTCACCTGAGCAGCTGCATCGATTATTGTGATACCAATCAAACAAACAAAAGTTTGTTTAGTTTTATGCGGCATTGTTTTTATAATCTGTCTTTTTTATTGTAATCATGTTTTAGCTTACACAATGCTATTTCAAATAGACATCTCTGTGAACTTGAACTTGAACTTGTATAAACAGAACATTACACTGAAGTGGGGAATTTGTCTGATGCAATATTGTGTAAGTCCCCTATTGAACATTCAACCCACTAACTGCGTAGGTAGGGAGCATGAAATTTTCTAAAAACAGGGACCCTAGCTGGTGCTAATTAACAAACTCTGTCACCATTTTGTTTTATACCTTCCCAGTCGATCTTCCTTCGTAAAAAAAAAATGAGGTAAAGCCAGTCTATTTCACCAGCAGTTTTGTAGGCATGTGCTTTAATAATAATAGCTCAGTGGTCTAAAACCCAATATTTATTGGCATAACCCCCCCCCCCTTCAAAACCTTGCTCCTTCCCAAAATCAAACAAACAAACAAACAAACAAACAAACACCTCACCCAACAATTACCCCAACAAAGCAAGACAGACACACATTGCAGACACTCGCACATACACACGCAACCTTACAGTTCAGGTTTGTGAGGTCCTGCTATTGTTGTTATATAATTCCCTTTTCTAAAGAACTCCCTTGTGGGTTCCAGGTTGAACAAAGAATTCCCTTGTGTCGTCTATTGTTCCATTGTGTAAAAGACCCCACAAGGGCACTCCCGTAAGTGTACTCACACACACAACCTTATGGATCCAGTTTGTGGGGTCCTGCTATTGTTGTTCTATGATCCCTTTTCTAAAGAATTCCCTTGTGGGGCCCAGGTTGAACAAATAATTATATTGTGGGTCCATTGTTTCAATTGTGTAATGTGCCCCCAAGGGCACTCCCGTAAGCCCACACACACACAGACAACTTTGTGAATGGTGTAGACCGAGGACACCCCTTTGTTCTCCCATTGTTTGGACTTATTTTGTTTAGCGCTGTCCCCGTTAGTTTCGTACACGAAAGCAAAGCGAAAACTGTCCCCTGATATCATTTTCTTGGATCCCTTTTGTTAAAGTCCTCGGTTTAAATGCGTAAACATGTTCACAAAAACCCGACACACACGAAAATGTCTGGTTACGCCACTGTCTATGTCCCAATGGCATCAGCAAATAATATCAGTACAATAAAGGTCAGTACTACGTATGCAATACACCATGTATGTTTAAACGTTCTCTTGCTGCACAGTAGCCTAAGTATTGCTGTAAATTAACACTCATACGGAAGCTTACAGACCACCTGCGGTTTCCTGGTTCTCATATCCGAAAACAATGCACTTCTAATTTGATTGGTATGATTTTCTCGATCTGGGAACATTTATTATGAAAATCCAAGTTGCAAATCGGGTAGGGTCTTTTCATGATATATGAGAACTCGAAAGACATCATAATTATCTACTCTCAAGAAACCTAACCTTGATAAAGAACACCTGTCGAACTATCGTCCAGTTTCAAACTTGCCCTTCATTGGAAAGCTCCTTGAAAGACTAGTAAACAAGAGGCTCATTGACCACTTCAACATCAATAACCTCAATGAAGATCTTCAGTCGGCCTATAAGAGACACCACAGCACAGAAAGCACTCATCTAAAGGTTCATCATGACATATCTACTGCTCTGAGTGTCAACAAAGCGTGCCTTCTTGTGCTGCTAGACCTGTCCGCCGGTTTCGACACTATCGACCAAGATCGCCTTATATGTGTCCTTGAAAGGCAGTTTGGTGTTGTAGGCAAAGCCAACGCATGGTTTGCATCATATCTTTCTCATCGCTCCCAGTTTGGTGTTCCACAAGGGTCAGTTCTTGGCCCCATACTGTTCAATGTATACACTGCACCACTTGAAGCCGTCATCACATCCCATAAAATACACTACCATAAATATGCAGATGACATCCAGCTATACGTCTTCTACAATCCAAACCTCGACGGTGATCTTGAACGAGCAAAGCATCACCTCTCTTCGTGCACGAGTGCAATTCGTAACTGGATGACCAAAAACCTTCTCAAACTGAATGATACGAAAACAGAGTTTCTTCACATAATGTCCCCACACCAACTACGCAAGTTCGGCTCAACCAACATCGTCATTAGTGAAACAATAGTCCATACATCTTCAACGTGCAGAAACCTCGGCGTAACACTCGATCGCCATCTATCCACGAGTGCTCAAGTATCAGCCGTTTGTAAGAAGTGCAACTTTCACCTCCGCCGAATAAAGTACATAAGGAAATACCTGACCACATCTTCATGTCGCACAGTTATCCAGTCTCTGGTTGTCTCAAACATCGACTACTGTAATGCCATCCTCTACGGAGCCACAGGTTGTCAGATTGCCAGACTTCAACGAATCCAGAACCATGCAGCCCGCTTAATCACTGGAACTAGCAAATTCCAACACATCACCCCCATCCTTCAACAACTCTATTGGCTTCCGGTTTCGGACAGAATCAAGTTCAAAATAATGCTCTTTGTCTGGAAATGCCTTCACTCCTCAGCACCTGTCTACCTCAACAATCTTCTCTCCATTTATCATCGCGACAGCCGACTCCGTAAACTGCACGACGCAACTACACTTAAGAAAGTGGTTGGTCAGGGTGCCTTCGGTTATAGCGGCCCCAACCTATGGAACAAACTCCCTCCAGAAATCCGCCAGTCTGACTCAATCATGACATTAAAAAAAACTGTTGAAGACTGAACTGTTCAGAGCCCATTAATTTGTTTATTGTTATTTCTCTATTTGTTCAGCGCCTTGATCTAGTGTCTAGGATATGTGCGCTCTATAAGAACTTTGTATTATTACTCTTTTACGTCTTTCTAAGTTCACGTCAAAAATACTTGTTTAAATAATATTTAAAAAACTGTACACTCTAGTGATTGTAGGGTCCAATGTGTGAGCTCCAATCAGCATAATAAAGGCCACTTTAACCAGCAATATTGAAAAAATATGGAAGTAGGGGTGGGCGTTTGAAGTGGAAATCAACTATTAAGAGGGGGAGTCCCCATATGACTCGTAGAAGATAAGAACTGTTTGGAAGTGGCTAGCTTTTAGGTATGATGCACAATGTATACAAAATTAATGCGGGTCCCCAAAATGCAATTCCCGTGATCCGAGACCCTATAGATGCATGTCCCCATATTTTCAGGTAACGAGTCAATGGGGATCATGTCCACAGGATTTGAGGCCCGGGACGCTATCATACAGAATCAATTGTCTGTACTAGTTAAAGAACTTTGGACAACGATAATTGTTTAGGTCTTACCTTAAGCAAAAAAGAAATAAACAAACAAATATAAACACATCACACGACTAAAGTCGTCAGATTCCTTGTTTGTTTGTTGTTGTTTTTGTTGCTTTTCTGTTTACAAAACTATCGTAAGGAATAAACTCTTTAATTTTCACGGATTCAACGCAGAAACAAATCCGTATAAATATAGCAAACTGGGTTGTTGGTTTTTTGTGTTTTTTTGTTTTTTGTTGATTTTTGGGTTTGTTTTTTTTTTTTTTTTTGGAGGGGGGTTGTGTTAGGTAACATTCGTATAGTGTACGGACTATTATAATTATATCATCGTAAACTGGATCCTGTGTCGTTTCGTAAACGTTGGTGTGAACCCTTGCTACACGGCGGGCACATCACAGCTCAGGTTGTCTGAAAGTCACCTGCGGCTGTCTAGAAAAGTTTGAGCGGCAACACATACGTAATGTCACAATTCTAAACCATGTAGAGTTTTGTTTTTGTTTTAACTTATTTTCTTTTTGCAAAAAATAGTTAATGGCCTGACGTTTCAACCCTAGCAGAGTCTTGTAACTAGTAAAAGCAACTCAGGTTGACACACGTGCCTCTTGGGAACACAACTAACAGTATTCAAGAGTGCATTTGTGAGTGGTTCGATTCCACTGGTGCTTAGTTCAAGATGGATAGGGAATCTGACAACATGATGGAAAAAAGAAACGTCAATAGACCGTGTAAGTCTCGCGACGATAAGATCACCACTGAGCTTCCGGGTACCTCTGAAAAGAAAAAGAAAAAAAAAACATTAATTATGACTGTGTTTATTTATTTATTGTTATTATAGGTTTTCCCGGCCAATTATTATTATTATTATTTATTTATTTATTTTTAATTTTTATTTTATTTATTTTTGGGGGGAGGGGAAGAGTGGGGGTTCAAACTACATATTTGATTGTCCTTTACCCTTCTTGTCTTTCAAGGCGAAACATTAAATACTTTCATTGTTTTCATTGTTTTTCTACTTGCGATGCCAAGAGCGAGTCGAACATTGGTTATGCTAGACTGAACCAATCCAGATATCTAAGGGTTGGGGGATCAGTGAAAAAAGTACTTCCTATTTATTTCAACCGTGTACAAAATCTGCCATGTGTATTAGCGTTAGGGTATCAGGGGTCGATTTCACAAAGAGTTAGGACTCGTCTTATCTCGAGTTAGGACGAGTAACTCGTCCTAAATCGGGACTCGTCCTAGGAACGATTTCACAAAAGATAGGAAGGGTTGAACGCGTCCTAATTACCTTGGAAACGACCCCGAACCCGTCCTAACTTAGGATCGGTACGAGGGTCGTCCTAGCGATCGCGAAAAATTGACAAACTCTCCGTTGTTTTTTTCTTGTTATTAAAGCCAAACCTATTGAAAATGAATTTAAAAGATCGAACAGGCAAGCGAATTAAACAAGGTATTGTTTATTAAGCCTTTTTTATTTATTGGAAAACATCGGAAATCAGACTGCAAAAAGTTACGAGATCGTCACCGTAGAGACTAAAAAATAGAATGTACATAGCGAATACGACGGACGGAGGACATCACATTCCCGGGCACCTTTTTTACAGTTTTTTTCGCCCAAATTACATTTTCTCCCTCCTTTTAATCAACAAATATGCACAAACCAGCTTACCTCAGCTCTATATAATCACACTCATTGATTGTTCACTCATAAAGGCCTAAAATCAACCGTAAACTATCAACATTTTGTCGCCAAAGCGAAAACAAAATGGCGACAATTTGTTTTTTTCTTGAATCTGTGCTGCAGAAGGTTCAGACGGCCGTTTCATTAACGAAGCAATAAAACAACCAAACAGCCGTGCATACTTTTGGCTGACCACGATGGTACAGACGGCCGTTTCATTAACGAAGCAATAAAGCCATCAACAAGCCGTTGCCTTAGCATTTTCAGCCTCGTCCGAGAATTGTATTGTGGTTTTATATTATTTACGACTCGTCCTGCTTATGACGGGTTTTGTGAAATCGATCCTAGGATCGATCTTAGCTAGGATCGATCTTACGGCTGGGACTCGTCCTAAGTCCTAGGATCGATCCTAAGTTAGGATGGGTTTTGTGAAATCCACCCCAGGACTGCCCGCACATATCCAACCCTCTGATAAAGCGGAACCACTCCAGCCATCTTTGTATTGTATCAGGTTTTGCCTTAGGTGCATGAACTGAGCACTCAGCATGCACTGTAGTTTCCAGCTACCCCCACACCACCAGTGACAAGGTAGTATATATATTTGGGTAAACCTGTCGCACCAAAGGGCTGAAATGGGTTTGTAAAGTATGGTTAATCACTGAAGAATATGCATGTTTATTTAGGGCGCAAGGCCACGTTCCTGAATAGAAGTTGTCCTTGCTCAAGAAGCAGTGAAGTAGCATTCTCAAACCCGCGTCCTCTTTTTAGACATCAATGTTGGCTTCTTAGTGTAAACTTTGGTTGTCGCAAATCTCTGAGGGTGCACTACTATACACTAAGTACAGGGAAAAACCACGCGCCAGGCTACCTAAATAAAAATTTAAACCCACAACTTGTTTTCTGTAAACCAAGATTTGAAAGTCATGGCTTTTATGGATTGTAACCAAATCTGGTTCCAACCCTGGGGTTGTCGGCTTTCAACCAGGAGCATTTTAGGTAAATTAGCCCTCTACAAATTTGCCTTTTACTTACAAACGTTGGGCCCTCTTCACAAGAAGGTAGTCTCGCCAGTAAATTACTTCTTCTACTGGCGTTTTTTTGTTTTGGATGAACATAGCTCAAACATTCAATGGCTATTAAGCCTATACAAACAAATAATAATAATAATAATAAGTTGAATTGTCAGCAAACATATTTGATTTGATTTCAAGAGGCAGAAAGACTTTATACATGTTTTAACGTAGAGACATACTTTGATACTGACCTTCAACAAAAATCTATTAATTTTCACATAAAGGCCTATTTTGATATTATGGGGTAGTAGGCGTCCTGCAAAACTATTTGACCTGAAGTGCCCCGGTTTATTAGAAACAAAAAAAGTTGGTCTTTGTCGACAAATTTAAATCTCCGAAGATTGCCTATAGGGCAATTTTTTGAAATTTTAATTTCACTGATGTCTGTTAGTAACTGATGCGGACACAGATGTGATTTGTACCTCTCTAAACCAGGTGGATTCAAAGTTCCTGATGGAAATACCCCGATTCTTTTTTTTCCCGAAATTTCCCAAATGACTCTTATGGTCTCTTTCTTGGTAATTTGGCACATAAATCAGCATTACGTTGACAAATAGCATAGGTCGAGATTGAACGTTCTGTTAAACCCCCTCAACATTGATGACAATGTATGGCACCCTCTCCGGTAAATTATGTAAAGGGATTCATTTCGCTCGGACCCACCGGTCTCATCTAGCCTGAACATCTGACGTCACACTTCGAGACTCGTGAATAACGCCAGGTACCTGCCTGACCGGATGCTGCCAGATGTACCTTTGACCTCGCATTCATTTCACACGTACATTCGTAGTCAATTCACACGTACATGTTCACATAGTAATCAAAACAAAGATTATGCACACGCTGCACGCAGACGACCTAAAGCGCAAGCTAACAAACTACATCATCTCGGACCAATCAACAGATTATGGAAAACTTACGTCACTGCACGTTTATCCAATGAAATCATTGTATCCAATGATATCATTGGGCCCGGCCTGTAAGACCAGTGCCTGTCTTTATCCTGACAAGTCTAGTCTCATGCAGGACCGCTTGGATGAGTTGATGAATGTACATGGGGCGCAAGGACCAAGCGAAGGAAAACGTTTACATTTTCATGAATTGACCATCCATGATTCGCCAGGCTAAGCACTGAAACACAGCACGGGGGCTGGTCTCAAAATTAATTGGTTTGTATACAGCTCTCTTCGGCACGTCTCAAGTTTGCCGAAGAGTGCTTTATAGCTCAGATGGTAGAACGCCGGCATGTTAATCCGGAGGTCGCGGGTTCAAATCCCGTTATATTCATTTTTTTCCCGCTTCACACCAAAAAAGAAAGAAAAAAGAGTTGAATACTTGTGCCCGTTATCTGACCTTCTAACTAGTCAACCGCACTGAAGCCTTGCAGAAAAATAAGTATCGTTTTATTTCACGTGCGGGTTATTTAAATAAAGTAACTGTATACACTTTAAGTGATATGTGATAAATGCTGGTCCATACAACAAGTGATGTTTGTACTCTGTCACCTGCTCTCTGTACTATATAATATAGTATTATAGAGTACGCGGTCTGGAAAAACAATAACTATTAAACCTTGCTTTGCTCTAAACATCTAAACATGAAAGCCTGGAAGACAATATCCGTTTTAACTGTAGCCGTTTGCTTGTACATTGCCATTGGCGGGGTTGTATTTATTTACTTGGAGCAAGGAGAGTCACAGGCAGCACAAGCAACGTTTATCGCCTTTATACAGAAATTTGTGGCGAACAACAGCGAGTGTGGCTTAGGTTTCAACGCGACTAGGCGACTGCTTAAAAAAATAGAGACAGCGTCGGTAAACAGAGTGACGTCTGCTGTTCACGGTAACCCAGCAGGAGTTGTGGGGGAGGTTTGGTCCTTGCAAAACGCCTTTGTGCTTTGTTTTACAATAGTTACCACAATGGGTAAGTTGGATTTCTTCGGTCGCAATTTTCAGCAAAAGGTACACAAAGTGCGTTTGTGATTTGAATTATCTTCTAATGTACATGAGGAAATCTGCGGTCTGAGAATAATTATGATAACTCTCCTTTAACTACCGGTGGAGAGTGTGGTGGCTGGGTTTGTTTGAATCCAAGCCTGGCAGGTCACGATGCTTGTGTCTTTGAACAAGAATATTCCCGTGTACTAAGATATAGGTAGGCCTACTGCGCGTATAAAAGAACCAAGATCAAGATGAAAGATTTGATGATTTACCTCGGTGTTACTGGTTCATTACAAGGTGCCCACAGGTTTCTTCAGGCTTTCAAGTTACATTGCTCGTCTTTGAGACATCCTTGGTCACCTGAAATAATAATGGTCATCATAACAATACTACCAATACCAATATAAGAAGAACGTTATACAGCCTAGCTATAAAACCATGCAGAAACTAAATTAATATTAGTATCATTTTTTACAGGATTCGGATGGATCACCCCACAGACAACAGGAGGGCAAATATTTTGTATATTCTATGCTATAATTGGAATTTTTCTGGAGGGATACATGCTATCTGTTATTGGCAATACATTCCACGTCTTCTGGTTGAAATGTTCCAATCTTTTTGCCAAGGGTGTTGCGTGTATCAAGTCAAAACGATGGCGAAGTTTCTATGGTGCAGTTGCAATCCTAGTCATCATGTGGGCCATCCTCATAGTTATTCCCGCAGTCATTTTTATTCAAACGGAGAACTGGTCCTTCGTGACGGCGCAATATTTCAATGTTGTTACACTCAGCACCTTGGGCTTTGGTGATGTTGCCCCTTCGCATGCAGCTCTTCCACCAATGTATCGTAGCATTTTCAATGAATGGGCGTACAGGCTTGGTGTCATGCTTTACATGTTCCTTAGTCTGGCGATTATTTCCATCGTCTTTGTTGGTGTCTGGCGCTCTCAGAGGAAAAATATGAAGAGGGCCGTGAGCAGCACTCGACTACTGCTGAAGAAACACGGGATAGGAAAACAAAGCATCAGTCAGAACGTTGAAGAGGACGTCGAATAGACAGGACCATTGTGGACCAAGAGAAATAGCAAAGAGCAGCGAACAAGAGAGACGTATTGAAAACATGGCTGCTCTGATTTTTTGAATTATTTATTTTCCAAAACTCTAACGGACTTTTTTTAAGTTTATTTTTTAAGAAATCCAAATTATTAACCCCATGTTTATAAATCCTGTCAATGGGCACGGCAAGTCACTGTTTCATTCTTGAATGACGAGTGAAAACTGTTTAATTTTTAAACGGGAACTAATTTATGTAACATACTCTTTGTGAATAGCCATTGACAAAATTATGTTTACTATTATTTAACGACTCTTTTGTCTGTTTGCTATAGTTGATGTTTTGTCTTCATGTGCTCCACTCTGTAACATTGAATGTGTGACTGGAATAAGATTGGCTTTGATATTAATCGAGGTTTTAAAAAGGGTTATATCGAACATTGTGTTTGCAAATTTCATACAACTTTCAGTATCGAAAAGGTTAAACAAGATAACTTGTTTTCAATTTTCAACACACAAATCTTTATTAACATGACAGAGTACTTTTTAAGCAAACCAAAAGAAAATTATTTTGAGCATTGAGTTTGTTACTAACTTCAAAAAGACAGAGGAGCAATATGCCTCGCCTAAATGTCATAAATTATAGGCATAACATGAAGCGTATTATGTAATTTTACGCCGCAGTGCAGTCTCGTTCCGATATCACTCTACAAACCCAGCGGATTGAGTTGTACCAGATTCCGGGTCTTTTTAGAGCCTGACCGGTTCCTCGGTCGTTTTGAGCCGGAATCTGTGTCGAAACGACCCAGAAATTGGTAAACAATACTGGAGAATCCAAGTTAACATCCCATTTTAAACCAGTTTTCGGGTCAGCCCGACTCAGACTGGGTCAGCCTTCCTGAACTAGGGTCAATTCTGACCACTTTGTTTGGAAGCCATTTTGTTTTCTGATGTATAACACGTCTGTTTGTTTGTGGGTTTTGTTTTGTTATTTTGTTTATTTAGGGGGGGTTCTTTTTAAGTACAGACAAAAACAAGGAATCTCGTCACTTGCCCCTAGGTGGTGACGTCATTTTGCGAAACAGCCGTTGCTATGAGAACCTATACTTTTATTTGTGAATGCACTCTACGCCAAAACGTGGAAGCAGTTTTTCGCGATGGTGTCATTGTCTTAAAAGTCGCTGGAAATTTAAAGTTAGTTTTAGCACTTTCCAGAAAATATTAAAAATCCTTTGTATACGGGCTAGGAAAAATTTCCGACATGACACAACAACTCACGGCTGGTGGAAGCTGCAAGACTGCTGTGAACAGGTTCATATTTAACTACAGGTTTTCATATTTGGTTATTTTTCAAATTTACAGCTTAAATTGTCGTATAGTCCAAACATTTCTATCGAACAGGATTTTAAAGCAACAAATTTTTCTTTTACCATTTACCTTTTTTTCTAGGCTAACAATTTAAAAATTGATAAATTCCAGTTATTTGTTAGCAATATATCGCACATTTTGTCATGTTTGAGATTCAAGGGATAAAACAATCTATACCTCCTCCTCGTTTTAGCTTGGTTTGAGCAGCAAAGGATAAAAAACATTATCCTTCCACTTTTCGACTAGGTTTGAGGAACAAGGATACAAAATTATATCCCCTACTCTTTTCGGCTGGGTTTGAGCAGCAAAGGATACCAAAATCTATCCCCTCCTCTTTTCGGCTGGGTTTGAGCAACAATGGATAGAAAATTATATCCCCTACTCTTTTCGGCTGGGTTTGAGCAGCAAAGGATACCAAAATCTATCCCTCCTCTTTTCGGCTGGGTTTGAGGAACAACGGATACATAAATCTATCCCCTTACTTGAATTATTACCACTCGAACCACAAATAAAAAGGTGTGTGTATTTTCTTTGATATTATGATGCAATAAAAGTTTGGTGTACAAAATGTGGCAATTTTTCTGCCAACAAAAGATATAAACCAAAAGACTGTTAAAAATATTTTTAAAGTGCAACCGATTCTTACTTTTTTCCTCCAGCAACATTTTATGAAGAAAAACAGCATGATTTAACATTTTGAAAACAACTTCAAGAAAAGTTGCTATAATTACCAAAAAAAGTGAAAAAAGAAAAACTGTAGTTAAATATGAACCTGTTTGTGATTGTTTTTTACAACTCACCAGAGCATTTTAAGAGAGTTCGCTTTTGACGGAGTGCAGTGAAGAGCTGAATTTAATCCCGGAGGGACATCTTCGAACTAAATCTACACTTCGGTGTTTTGGGATCTTCTTCCCAATATTTTGCGATGGGTTTCATACTTGCGTACCCGTTGTTGTCTCGTCTACTCTTTTCTTTCTTTTTTGCACATTTTGTCGGTGTGAATTCGCCCCGTGATAGATCATATTGTCACATCGGCAGAAAACTGTTTTTCGCCCTTGGGGTTGTTCGTTTGTCGCAGTTTACTTGATCCTCACTATATCTTCTGTTGCGAAAGTCCTCGCCTGCTCTCCTTGTTGACGTATTCGCCCGTAAGATATTCTCATTTAGTTTAAGATCTGTTTATAAATGTACATTTTTTAACCTATCATTGTATGTTTGTTAAACTCAATCGGTATTTGAAGTGGTTGACAGTTTCATTATTAGATCATTTTGATTCTTTATTCTTTATATCAGTGTGTCATCCTTGTTTGATTTATTTGTTGCATCTGAGAAAATTCAGGCTTTGTTAGTGATTTATATTCACGGATAGTTTGGAGATTTTAGGATCATAACACCGTCTAAAATATTAACCAAAAAAGTGAATTGCAAACTGTTTTTCTTCAATCCTCCATCTTTTTACCCTAACGAAAAGCTTCTTCTTCTTTTTTGATGAACAAAAAACCGGACGGTCAAGGACAACATGTGATAATGAAGTTTTTAACATAGAGTCTAACTAGTGATTTTAGGTTTTGAACGTACGTCGGTCGGTTGACTACGTCAGAGCCAATGAACAGCTCTCACAGGATAGCTCCACCCAAAATTTCCATGCACGACGGTCGATGAATACGGTGCCTTTATTGTGAGTCATTAGCAGGGTGAATATTCATGCAGCAGCCTCAGCGATGACGAAACACCTGGCATGCTTAATACCGCGCTATTCAAAGGCGAATAAATAGTTAGCATGTGTGTGTTGTGACCAAAGATTATAGAGCTAGCTACTCTTTTTATCCAAAAATGTATCAGTGCAGGCAATGATCAATGCTATTAATTATATAACAAAGCATTTGCTTGCTGAAATGTTGCTCATGCATATTTCACGTTCCAACTATAGGTATAGCTCCATTTCCCATCTTGCACCTTCGGAGCTCTATAATCTTTGGTTTTGACAGGATCAACTGTTGGAACATCATTTCTCTTTTCCTGACACACTCCGTGTTTACACATTACTCATGCTACCATGGATCCAGTAACAGTGGCAGTGGCTTCGTTGTATTTTAACAATTGTTACAGTTTTTTTGAGATTGTTAAGTGTGCCAACAAACAATTTGTATTTGAAGAAGAGATTGGTTTGGCTACAAGGAGAGCTGATACAAATTTTCACAGTGGGGTAAAATTTACAATTTAATTGTGGCCCCCTCCCTGATCCCGATACGGTTATATAGAGATACGGAGTCAAAGTCATATCATTCTCACCTGCCTACGTCACGATATTGATGATGTTCCGAACTCTTCTCCGCAACCTTTCATTTATTTCGATGCAGATATATCTCTGCAATTGGCCCTTCCGGGTCGCAATTCCCAAGCACGTACGTCACAATACGTCCCAAATGAGCATTGTGGATGTCTTCTCTCCTCAGCAGAGACGTGTGAACTCTGGGAACATTCGCCATTTTTAGAAGATGAGATGTGGCACCACCAACATCAAAGACTGATCTTACTTAAAAAGCCATCTTTACAAACCTCTGGAACTCCGACGGTGGAGACTATAAAATATCTTTACGAACCTTTGTAAATCCGACGGTTGAGAGTATAAAACATCTTTACAAACCTCTGTAACTCCGACGGTGGAGACTATAAAACGTCTTTACGAACCTCTGTAAATCCGACGGATGAGAGTGTACAACATTTTTACAAACCTCTGTAAATCCGACGGTGGAGACTATAAAACATCTTTATAAATCTCTGTAAATCCGACGGTGGAGACTATAAAACATCTTTACAAATCTCTGTAAATCTGACGGTGGAGACTATAAAACATCTTTACAAACCTCTGTAAATCCGACGGTGGAGACTATAAAACATCGTTACAAGCCTCTTTAAATCCGATGGTGGAGACGTTAAACAATCTTTTCAAACCTCTGTTATTTCGAGGTCGAGACCGACGTAATAATAATAAATAATTATAATAGTGGCTTCTTATATAGCGCACATATCCGTTACTCAGTGACGCTCAAGGCGCTTCAACATTCAGTATTTTCCTGCAAGGTATTGAGGTACGTTTCTGAAGTATGAGACCTACTCCTTTCCATGTAACGATGTACAGGGTGCTGTGGCGCAATATGCTGCCGATCAAACCAGGAACACCGGAGCGAACCCCTTCTCTTTACGATAAGTGCACTAGGTTCTTTTACGTGCATTACACAACACAAGGGACCAACGGCTTTACGTCCTATCCGAAGGACGAAGCATGTGGTTAAGTGTCTTGCTTAGGGACACAAGTGTCACGACTGGGATTCGAACCCACACTCTGCTGATCAGAAACACCAGAGCTTGAGTTCGGTGTTCTTATCCGCTCGGCCACGACACGCCACGTAAAGTTAAATATGAAACAACAGATCAACTGATGTTTTTTATGACCACCACTGAATTCCTGTCCGAATTTTACTGCATCCACTAATAACTAATTCGCGCTGCCCTGGGCAGTGTTTAAATATATTTTTTTGAACATTCATTAGGCGAGTAACTAAAAAAATGCAAAAACCTACCGGTACTATAAACAGCAGTAACTCCCTTTTCCTAAGACATTAATTTAGGATTTGCCGGCACGTTCGATCAAGTAATTATGCAATCTCACCTCATAACAGGCGTAATACTGGGGGGGTCGAAAGATATATCTTTGCAACCCAGTTCACGAAACATGTTTGCACGCTTCCTTATAACAAACCACAAACTTGTTTCAAGAGGGAGCGTGAAAGTCAAGAGAAAAACCACCTACATTTCAAACCATATACTTGCTCAACAGACACCTCTGAAATACTGAGAATGTATTGTTACTGTCAAAAAGTATTTTTGAGAATACACCGTACCAGAGAGCATTTTTAAAAGTCTCACATAAGTAATGTATCAACATTTACAAGCACCCCCCCCCCCGTTTTTCAACACGGATCTACGCCACTGCATCTGATGTGACTACATCAGAAAGCCTTTATGTTATGTCTCATAGCCCAGTGTAAGACTGTCGTCGGTGTTCACTCACGTTGTCTTTTGTGGGACTCTTTATGTCATTCGGTATGTCACAAGGACACTATGGGTCGCCGTTTGTCAATTGTGTAGCGTATTTTTGACATGTTTTTACCATGGTTTGTAACAATTAGATGTAAACCATGGAGATTGAATCGTCTCCAAAACATGGTTTTTAAACCATGAAAAATTAAGCACCTTCAAAACATGGTTTATAAACCAAAACAAATTTAAGCATTTTCAAAACATGGTTTATAAACCATGAAATTTTAAGCACCTTGCATTTTCAAAACATGGTTTAAAAACCATGAAAATTTAAGCATCTCCAAAACATGGTTTTATAAACAATGAAAATTGAAGCATTTTCAAAACATGGTTTATAAACCATGAAATTTAAGCATCTTCAAAACATGGTTTATAAACCATGAAAATTATAGCATCATAAAACATGGTTTACAAATAATGGTTTATAAACCATGAAAATTTAAGCACCTTCAAAACATGGTTTACAAATCATGGTTTATAAACCATGAAAACCGTGTGTGTTCAAAAACATGGTTTATAAACCATAAAAAACTGTGTGTTAAAAAATCATCTCTTTATAAATAGCCGTGTATGTTATTGGATCTCCTCCCTGGATACCGCATCAAACCTCGCCAAAGTTACACGGAAGAAAGGAGTTGGCTTCGTCTAGACACTCATTTATTTTTGAACAAAATCCGTTCAGAATTGACAGATTTATGAGCAAAAAAACACCAACATTTATGGGTTTTTGCGCGCCGTTATCACTGTTGCTATGGGCCGCGCGCGCGTACAGTGCAAGCAAAGAACTGTTGCTTTGGGCTGCGCGCGCGTACAGTGCAAGCAAAGAACAATGCCAACGCACGGGATCACGGGAAACGGAGGCAGGCACGGAGGCGCGGGTTAGTGGGATGGGAGAGGAAGGGGACGGGGGAACGGCACCTTTTATTTGTTACGGAGGGACGAGGGCATCCTCTCCCCCAACACGCATGCGGCTCCATTTTTTCAGGACATGCATCCATCCTCAAGCATATTATGACAAACTGAATAAAACACGCCTTAAAAGTTTACGCATGGGGACATTAATTTTTATTTTAAACCTCGCGGCATATACACCTCTTTTGTTATCCCCCTCCCCTACACACGATTTTCTTTGTAATTCGGAAATGCCGGGAAGCAAATTATTACAAACTAAATAAAACACGCCTTAGAAATGCCAGGAAGCAAATATGATAAACTGAATAAAACACACCTTAAAAAAATTACGCTAACACGTTTAAGGAGATAAAACACAAACACAATATTTAGCCTAAATTTCAAACTGTTTTTTATTATTACGCTAGCACGTTAAACCAGATGGATTTTAAATTTCTTAAAGTCTTTGGCTTTTTTTTCAATTTCAAAATTTCAAACTGTTTTTTGTTATTACGCTAGCACGTTTAACCAGATGGTTTTAAATTTCTTAAAGTCTTTGACTTTTTTTCAATTTCAAACTGGGTTTTTTTATTAACCAGATAAAGTCATACTAGAGAAATTTACACGGAAGAAAGGAGCTGACTTCATCTTGACATATTTTTGAACAAAATCCGTTCAAAATTGACCGAGTTATGGGCAAAAAACATTTTATGGGGTTTTTTTCGCACCGTTGTCACTGTTGCTATGCGCCGTTTTCACTGTTGCTATGGGCCGCGCGCGCGTACAGTGCAAGCAAAGAACAATGCCAACGCACGGGATCACGGTAAACGGAGGCGGGCACGGAGGCGCGGATTAGAGCACGTGGGACGGGAAGAGGAAAGGGCAGGGGTAACGCATCACGCCCTTGCACTATGGTCAGATCATCATCAGTGCACACAGTTGACAGTAAAACTAACACTAACACTGATGTCTTGATGTGATCTGATGATGTCATCGCAACTTTACTGTCGTCACGTGGTCATTGTGTAACGCATGACCCCTTGCACGATGATCAGATCATCAACAGTGCACATTGTTATGCGTAGCAGTTACTGCCCAGTTTACCTGTCTAGCGGGACCCGCAGTACAGGAATTTGCACAAAACAAAGAACATTGCAAAAACGCGTACAAGTGCGCAAACGGGGATAATGAACGGGACGGGAACTAAATTAATTCGACTGACAAATAATACAAAATGGGAAAAAAGGGACGAGAAAAATAATAATGAACAGGACGGAAACAATTAACGGGGCAGGGGAAATAATACGGGAAAGAAAAAAAGAAAATGGACTAATAAATGATACGGGAAAGGAACATAATAAACTGAACGGGAAAAAAGTAAACGAAACGGGGTACAAACAGGGACAGGTTAATTTGTAACGTGACATCACACTTTGCTTAGCAATTAAGATTGATACAAAGTTAAGATCAATCTTAGTGCTTTGTGAAATCGGAACAGCGCGGAACTTTAGCAGGACCCGCGCGTAGCGCGGGTTTCCCGCTAGTGGTTTATTAACCATAAAAACCGTGTGTTAAAAAATCATGGTTTATAAACCATAAAAACCGAACGTTGTTTCATCCAACCTCCTTCCCAAGCACCGAACTGAAGCTAACAATTTTTGAACACACGGTTTTGTGGTTTATAAACCATAATTTTTGAACACACGGTTTTTATGGTTTATAAACGATGAATTGTAAACCATGTTTTATTATGCTATATAGAAACCGTGTGTTTATTTTGTCTATAATAAGCATTGATGACCATACCGTAAAACTAAGATTAATTAAACACAATAGTGGTTTATTTCTATTTTGCGGTTTATTTCTCTTTAAACTATTACACAATTCTCACTATAGCTGTGTATTTGGTTATATGAAATTAAATAATTTCTGTAGCTTTTCTTATTATTTTGTTTTTAAATTTAGGAAAGTTAATTTTGCATCTTTTGCAAAGCTTGTCACTCATCATAATACTGTAGCTGTGAAGTTCACTAGCTTTTTCTTATTATTGGTATTATTATTTTTTCTCTTTTCTCTTTTTCCTTTCGTTTCTTTGTTTATGTCCTTGGTTTGTTTGCTGTAGTCTTGTTTTATTGTTCCTGTTTTGGTGTAGTTCTTTTTTGAATTTTGTGAATATTTTTTTGTTTTATTTCACTAAGAATATTCTACTAAGGGTTTGTAAAGTCATATGAGTATATATAATTAACGGGTTATTTGCACAATTGACAGTGTCCAGTTTACAGAAATAACATGAATTATTCATTTAATGAAACTTAATCGTGTTATTTTTTCTTTTCTTTTTCATTAGCGAAACTTTCATTTGTTCAAGATCTCAATAAAGGGTTGACAGATCTGGTAAAAGGAAAGCTCTTCTCCTAGCTGTTGGTTTGTGTTTCGTGTCCATGTTTCCTAAGCATCATCGTAGCAAGTCTTCTTACTGTACGAAAACATGGCAAACGAATATTTAATGCATGAGTCAATATAACAGAGTCAATATAAAAAGGCATAAAATATGGTTTTTTTTGTCTGCTATATACAATTATAAAACTACTAACCAGAAATACTATGGGTATAAGAAGTCAATGTTTAACATTGAATCATTGTTATTATTTTTTCAATAATTGAACCAAAAAGTCCGTAAAGGTAAATCGAACAATAGTGAACAAACTCACTTTATTTTGTATTTTCCCTCCCTCGAGATATAACCTAATTAGGTAGGAAGATACTTGTGCGGTGATAATAGTATAGTCATAACACATTAATGGTCTTACCCAACAAAAGCACAATAGTAGTCTCTGCTGCATGTAGACCAATCCCTGTACACCTTGTATTTACTGACGTTTGGATTCATAATGTATTTATCGGGACCACATTCAACTGGTACATCGTGCTTCATCGACAGGCTGCGTAAATAAGTATGTAAATAAAATATATTATAGCCCTAGCAAATACAACCGAATACTCCAAAAACTCCGGGGTCAGAATTGACCTGGAATCCCGGACCCGCGGAGCTTGACCCATTTTGGGTCAGTATGACCCGGAATCTGGGTCAAAATAGGTCAAACTTACGCAGAAACCGAGTTTAATCCCATTCTTCAACCAATCAACTTGACCCATAAATAGGTGTGGCCTCCGTGTGACCCGGTACCGGGTCAAATTTTAGAACAACCTAATACCAAGTGTTTGTTGAATTCTAACGCCTTTTTTTTTATCGTGAAACAAACAGCAGCTCTGTATAGAGCAGATCACCGTTTTATATTTTCTACCTGAAGTATGGTTGCTTATTACGGCAGGTAATGATGTGCTTTGGATCCGAGTTCCTGTTTCGTCAGCCATTTTAAAGCCACGAGTTGACTGTATGGCTAAAAACAAACGAGGAGTTTCATCTTTAACATTTTGCTCGGTCAGTCATTTTAAATCTACATGATTGTGTCTGTTTTGTGGCATGATTAATGAGGGCACCTCCGTAATCCACTTTACATACCCATAAATTAACTGTTTTACCGGCTATTAAATAAAATAATGAGGAGTCTGGGATCCGACATCTGCTCCGTAAACAATTTTAAATTCCTAAGTCATCTCTGAAAGTTGAGTCTCTTTGACTAGATAGCACCATGGGGTACTTTTGGGACGCTAGGTGGCAGCAGACTTACCAGGTAAATCCATATGTTCTCGGTAATGTGCGCATGCTCAGAACTTCGTAAACAATGGAAATTTACCTGCAAAGTCTGCTGCCACCTAGCGTTCCAAAGTTTCTCATTAAGAAAGTTTGACACAAGTCATGGTAGGTAAAGTCCCACAGCTATTGATCAATCTTATGCTAATGATTACATGTGACGTACTTATGACCGATCTCGTGACACATGGTACCTGCGATCGATGACACTGCCCGATGTATTGTGACAGATACCGAGGATTTCTTACCGCACGACGCGAGGACAGCAAGTCCAGTTTTACCTTTAACGGGATATCTATTGAAAACAAATACATTTATACAAGATATTACAAAACAATTGTTTCAAGCGACAGACATGTGATGTTGTAAATAATTCAACAAACGCTCAAATCATTCCAGACTTATTTCTACCATCCCTTACATAAAGATATTCAATAACGACCAAAGGTGGTAAAAGTGACTAAGGGGAAGGGGGTTGTCACACGAGGCAACTTTTACAGGCAACTTGGAGGCAACCAACTGCAGTGCATGCTATGGGATCACTTTGGTAGCACAGGAGTAATTTTTAAAACAATGTCTTACGATCCCCAAGAATAACATGTGCACATTCAAATGTGAATGCGTTCTCTTCTTGGAGATTTCCTGCAACTGGATACCTGTAAATTGTCTCGTGTGACATGAAACTTAGACCGTCCTCATGCATTGACGTCATCACACCGCCATCTTAGAGGTAAAACTCTGACGAAACGATGGAAACGCGCATCTTTGTATGCGCGGCGCACAGGATGAGCCAATTTTAAACTAGCTTTCTTTTGACCTCTAGCCGAAGGAAATGACGTCATGTGCAGAAAGTCTTTAATGATGTGAACGACTTACCCAGAAACAAATGCAGCATTGTCCCAGTGTTGTGGATCAGACTTGGGTGGATTTGCCGTGCCGCAGTAATCTTTAGCCGCCCTCAAAGTCGCTCCTATACTTTCATTTGACTTGAATACTGTCTACATATTAAGGTACAAATCAAAGGTAGAATATTATACAAATAATGAATGTTTATGAGTGCAATGGTAAGAATATTTTCATGAGTTGAAAGATTGAATGTTCCATTCAACGAGGCGAAGCCAAGTTGAATGGAACATTCCATCTTTCAACGAATGAAAATATTCTTTCTATTGCACGAATGAAAAACATTCATTATTTGTTTTATATAACATCCAAGTACATCTTTGTCATTTGATTGAAGGATACCACTATACTACTTCTTAGTGTACAAAGTTCCGTCATCTTTCCTCAGACTACCATCAAACCGCAATAAGAAATTATCAAGTTCTACATCACCGTAAGCTTCCACTGCTTCCAATGCTGTTCTGGAACTCTTAGCATATGAATTTAGTCTTCCTACGGCGAATTTGATTTGTTTCTTAGTATTTGTAGCATCAGACGGATCAATTAAATCAGGAATTTCGCCGTCGTTAAGCAGCACAAAATTATTTGAAGCTTCCGCCATCTTTAATCGAATAATCACTTTCGTCAGTGGAGGGCGGGCGAGCGTGCAATAGAACAAATCGGATGGAACGAAAAATTCACGGTGAATGGCGTAGCGTGCAATGGTACGTTTATTTGCTATCACGTGACGGACATTCCTCCAATCAAATGGTAAGGATCTGCTTGGGTGTTAAATAAAAAGCACTAACAGTTAGTTTAACACAGGCTTTAATAATATCGTTTGCACGTTAGCTTTGGGCCAGTACTTTGCTTATTCTTATCAAGAACAAACAAATAATGCATTACCTTACATAAAAATTCGTTTATTTATTAAGTTGAAGATTAGATGAAGTAGTGAGTATTGAACTGGATGATGCTAACTTTTGTTTTAGTAAAACGTTTACTTACCAGCCTTCAACCATCATAATTTAATTTATAATAAAAACTATAGTTGTAATTAAATTACGGCTTCACTGCAAAAACTGGGGTGTTGAAATTGACATCACGAGTGTTATCACAAATAATCAAAATTTACTCCATAGGGTGCTATAATAACACTAATTTCTGCCAAAACAATTACACTGGTGTTATTTTAACACCATATTATTAGAATTTTGATTTTCTCTTCGGTATCTATATGTGGCAACACCCATGGTGTCAATTTGAACACCCCCGTTTTTGCAGTGTAGCAAGTAAGTGTGTCTATATAATGTATGCAGTTAACAAACTCCTACCTCGTCGGCAAAATAAGCCGCATAAACTAACTTTGGAACCAAGTTCGTTCCAACCAGAGATGGCTTTTGGAAGACGCCTTTTACCTGCATTTCAAAAAAAAATAGCAACAACACTCTCAATTAAAAAAAAATGATGTCATAGATTGTTTGTTTGTTTGTTTGTTTGTTTGTTTGTTTGTTTGTATATAATTAAACACGGACAAAGTGCAAACAGGAAAAAAAAAACTATGTAGTATTGGTGGTTAGAATTTGTTTATTTCCTCACCAAGTTAAACAGGGCCAAATATTCCGAATAGAAAGTGTCTCCAGCTTTCTGCCAGGCTTGGTAGTCATAAAACAATGCCAGCTCAAGATATTTGGTTGACTGTCCTTCACACGAGAATGATTCGTTCTCAACTTCATCTTCCTGCAAATCATCCAAATCTTCGTCCCCTGTGAAACATCAATGTATAATTGTATTTTAAATCAGTGTAAAACGGGATGTTATTTCCATTCAGCAAGTAATGTTAGCGTAAAACTTTGTACACCTTGTGACTGTGGAGCTGAACATCAGACGGCTGTGCGGCCCCTAAATGTAGCCCGAGCCCTAAATGTCACCCGACCTAAATGTAGCCCAAACCTGTACCTAAATGTCGCCCGACCTAAATGTAGCCCCAAACCTGTACCTAAATGTCGCCCCGACCTAAATGTAGCCCCAAACATGTACCTAAATGTCGCCCCGACCAAAATGTAGCCCCAAACATGTACCTAAATGTCGCCCGACCAATGTAGACGCAACGTTGTACCTAAAGTTATAGTGTGATTTTAATTTATTTATTTATTATTATTAATATTTTTTGGGGGGTGGGGGAACGGGCTGTAAAAGTTTGCTTTCTTATAATTATTTGTTCTTAGCCATAGACATGAACCTATTACTAAATTTTCGTCGTAGGAAGTCTGTGGATGTTCAATCTAAGCATGGAGGTAAGATTTACTTCAAACTTTTACTGAGGACAAGCCGATTGCGTTGTTTCCATTGTTCGACACCGCTACCGACCCCCCCCCCACCCCACCCCCATAAAAAACTTTGAACACTCTGGATGCTGCGGTTCCAGGACTCTTTCCGGTATATGTAAGACGGAGAAGGACTTCTGGTGTCAAAAGTCCTGCAGCGGTAGTGTGCTCGCTCACAAACTGCCTTAATCGCCAGTGAAATTATGGTTATAGTTAGTCTGTCCATGTCCTTGCTCTGGTATTTAAATACAAATGTAATTATTACTTCATGATTAAGAGTTAAGAATTAGGTAGGCTTAAAATCCTTTTCTTTAAGGGAAATGTTAAGTGAAAATGACATTTCAATCAGTTTTAATTATTTTATTTTTTTCGAGGGGGTAGCATAGAAATTTCGTCTACAATTTTGTTGATATGATTCATCCGTAAACTTGCCAAGTGTTTCTTTTTTTTACTTACAAAAAAAAGATTATTATTAATTTGATCATGGTATGATTTCTATTCCGTCGGATTTGAATTGATGCTAACCACCGTTCAGATATTTACATTTACTCTGTGTGCAAAAATCATATCTCGTGAACCAAAAAGGGTTTGGACTTTAAGCTAACCATGTACTTAAACCCAGTGTGTCGATGAAACCGCAAAAGTTTTCGGGATGATGACGTCATCGATGACGTCATCATCAATGTTTAATATTTAGACCAATCATATCTGGAGAACCATAATTACTACACACAAGATATTTGGACCATGTGAAGGCCTAATGAATGAGTTGAACCCGCTATGTGGGCATGTTCTTAGACACGGAGTCCCCATACACTGTGCACAAGCAATGGGTACAGGAATATACCCATATCCCGGATCAACCACGGCGCAGTGCTCAGTGCACAATGCAATGGGTACAGGAGTATGGCCATATCACGGGTCCACAGCACCGCGACGTTGATACAAGTTGGGATGTGTTGTTGTTACACATCCAAAATTTACGCGTCATGCCGAACACCTTGTTTTTGTTTTAACAAAAATTTAAGTCTAGTTTTAAATGTTTTTGTTTGAAGCGAGTCAAACAACTCGCCTTAAAATTCATTGTGGCTATCATTACAATCATGAGTTAGGTCGGGCGACATTTAGGTACATGTTTGGGGCTACATTAGGTCGGGCGACATTTAGGTACATGTTGGTGGCATTTAGGTCGGAGCGACTTTTAGGTACAGGTTTGGGACTACATTTAGATTGGGCGACATTTAGGTACAGGTTTGGGGCTACATTTAGGTCGGGGTGACATTTAGGTACAGGTTTGGGGCTACATTTAGGTCGGGCGACATTTAGGTACAGGTTTTGGCCTACATTTAGGTCAGGCGACATTTAGGGCTCGGGCAAGCACCCAGAGATCTAACTATTCCCTATGGGTTTACTGGTTTCAGAAACAAGAAGAAGAAGAATCTTTTTACAACCCGTGGTCGCATAACTTACGGCATAGCTGTCACAAATGTAACACTTACTTTGGGTAGTATACAATACATTATAATTATCAGGTGCTTCACCTTTACGTATGTTAAAGTTGGGATGATAGACAGTAGAACCCTTGCATATGACGTCACAAGTCCAAACAGTGTTCTCACTGGGGTCATCAAAGACCTTTTATCATCGGATGAGAGTGTGGGCATCGCGTACACGCGTGCACGTTTCTATTGTTTGACCTCAGGGCCCAATATCATAGAGCTGCTTATAAGCACACAAGGTATGCTCAGCAAAATTAAATGATGCTTACCACAATAAGGTCACCAGCCAAAATGACACGTCACGTACGATCTCTGACTGGTATTCTGTTCATTCTTGCTTAGCAGAAATGTGTTAAACAATATTTTCTGCTAAAGCGGCTCTATGAAATTGGGTCAGATGAGAGAGTGTGCAGCGCCTACACTACACGCATACATGTTCTCATTGTTTGACCTCAGCTATAGAGCGGTCAAGGGGTTTGTTATTCCTTACCTACTCCACACAAAACATCGTCGTCACTGCCTTTGTACACGACATGTGGTTGACCAAGTCCTAACGTTTTCATCTCCAGTGCATACTTCCCGCTCACGGGTTGGACTACCATCGTTCCCTTTTCATAGAAAATGATTGCAGTCTACAAAAGAGTATAGAAGTACAGTAAAACTGTTAAACATTCTCAACATAACTAACTGTAACACAGCTGTACGTGGATTACTGGGACATGGTCAACAAATAAGTTTCGATATTTAATTGGTTTTTTTTTAATAAAGCTTTAGTTTCTCTCCTAAAGTAAAGGCAAATAGAAAGAGGTATCCACCAAAGCACCAAAATAACTTTTTAACATTCCGATTTGCCGAGAGAAGATCACGTTGGCAGGAAATCTTCCAAGTGTCGCCATTTTATATGTAACGGCTTCAATACATTCCGGTCATTACGGTACTCAATGTAAAATATATTCGTACGCGTACATACGCACGACCTTTGAGCATCGCGTGCAATATTTTACCCTTCGCGAAACGGGCATTCATGAATGGGAATAAAAGAGTTACCAGGTCTGAATTTAATGGCTGTTAATAAACCTGCCAGCGTAATGGCTGTCCGATAAAGGATCGGGCCGAAATCACATGGCCACAACCCTGCTAGTTTTAAGCGGCTGTTTAAGACCTCGTCGCCACTCTTGTATTCCCATAATATTTAAAAATGGTTTACGGATTCGGCCTAAGTAGGCTACTTAAGATTACACTGAGACATGAGGTAATTTTGAAAAATAGTTGGTCACTTAAATTAATAAGAAAGTTACGAGCAGTGATGGGGGTACAGGTAGGTTAACAACAAACACTTACCAATCCATGACTGGTTTCTGCCGAGACAATTGACTCCGGGTCAGAGGTCACGAGTCCAGAGTACATGCGATCGGTACGGAGTGGGATCGTAAATTCTCCTTCCTCAGAGATTCTCACCATTTCTTTTGTAACAACGCCTTTGTCGTCATGATGTAGGTTCAAGTGAAGAGTTTCTCCAAAGGCATCTACAGTAATCTGGAGAGAATTTGCAGGAGACTCATCGCTGGTGATTGATACAGCGCCCTCTTCCGTTAGTAACTTAGGGTACACAATTTCGTACTCGGGTGCTGTTCGAAACAAATATTAAAAACACCATCAATAAACAAAAACAAAATAAAAACACCAACAACAAACACCTTATTTGTAGTACACAACACATGTAATTGAGCATTGATACGGCAGATGCTAAATAAACATTTCAAGACCTGATGCATGCATCAATTATCCTGAAAGGTTTTTTTTAGTATAGATTGTATATTAACATGATGCCACCAGTCAGTTGCTATTAACTGTCCGATTGTAAACAAAAAATCAGGACCTCGACATTTTCCTCCATACAAGAAATTCCAAGTTCCCCCTTCTACACCTAGCCAAATAACATGAAAATTGTCTCGTTACCATCGGTTTTAATTGTTTTTGCCAGGGGGCAACAAAAAAATATCCTTCATTGACCAGCTCTCCCGGATTCCCATTAGGAATTGTACAACAATTCCATAGCATTGGGGTAATAGTTACTACTGGGTGAAATGAACCATTTGATTGTCAGATGGCTTCTTTTGTAGACTTGTGCAAGGGTTCTGAGCAATGCCATGTTTGTTTATTTGGATGAATTGAGTGGGATGGTGTTGGAAGGGAGACCCCTATGACCCTATGACCCTAAGAGATTATGATGATGAGTTGTAGAGGCAGGGGAGGGGGGTGAAGTTGTATAAGCTCTACAAAGAGACAATTGTGGGCTCATCTAAAAAAGAATTGTTCTTGAATTTCTTGTATTAGTCAAAAGGGTCTCTGGTTTGAGCCGTTTGAAAGTGATTGTGTTCTCAACATAAAAGTATTGCACGCTTAATGATACAAGTGTGAGAGTATTTTTTGACGGTGTCACGTAGGGTTAATCTGTGATACAAATTAATATAACAATAAGTTTTAGGAAATTGCTCTGATGAAGTCGAGTCATCTGGGTCGAAGAGGGGGTGTGCTGGTTTCGCGCCCCACAACCTTGAGGATTTATTTCCATACTTTCACGAAACCATAATTCACAAGTCTCTGGGAATTTGTTCACAAGTTTCTCAAAATGTCAACTTTGCTTCTTACCATCGTCGTGATCTTGGACTCCAAAGATTCTGTATACCTCTGAGGATTCTAGTCTTATTGCTTTAGTCTTGATCAATGTTGGTGGGAGACCAGACTCTGAGTCTGAAGACAGATCCTGTAAAGTGGGTGGGTATAAAAGCGTTTTTATCTTTTGTTCTTATACCTTTTACGGACTAGAACAATTTTAACAATAATATTCATCAGGAGACTAATTTTTTTTCAAATGACAAGCAGTAAGATTCAGTGTCTGGCAACAGACTCGAATTCACGAAGCAAAGAATTCGAGTTGTTGAGTAAGTGGCATGTGTGGACATATCCAGGTAGCAGCGATGGTTTAAAACCCTGCAAAGAGGTACATTGTCAGCAAATGCTGACATATTTTAATACTTTCATTGTCTTAACTACATCGTTCACACTGGTGAGTTCATTTGCCATATCCTAATCTGGACTATGCCACACGTGCCAGAGGGTGTCAACCAAAATGGTACGGAGCCCCTAAAGGGACAGGGGAAAAAACTAAGAAGGTAAAACCAACAATTGTTTATTCCCTCAAACTATTATTTAATTCCCTCGAAATGTTATTTTTGTTCCCTCGAAATATTAATTCATTACCTCGAAATATGTTTTCTTTCCCTTGAAATTTTATTTATTTCCTGGGAAACGGTTATTTCAGGGAACAAAATAACATTTTGAGTGGGCGAAATGTTATTTCGAGGGGACGAAATAATATTTTGAGGGAAAGAAATGTTTTTGTTTTATTAGTATCATTAATTGTTTTGCCTATTGTTTTCTTCCTTTCTTAGAAGGGGGCAGGACAAAACTCAGCATCCTTCGTTACAATCCCGACATGTCAATTGTCAATTATACTAGATGCAACCCACTAATAAAACTTAAATTATTCATCATACAAATGAGCTTAAATTAACCCACGCAATACCTTGACAACGACACACTCCGGAAACAAAATGTTCAACAAAATTCAAAACAAACCCTCTTAACCTATGGGAAAAACTTATCAGCATGTGCAGACAACATACCGCAACATGCCGCATACCACAGAGACGTAGCAACCAAACAGGTCCCTCGCTGCAGGTGTAAGAACTCCAGTATACAATGTTCATGAGCCACGAGTGTGACATTTGCTGATACAAGGACACTATAATGGTTATTGTTTCAAACAAAAATATATCGGTCTCTGACACTAAGGGAAATTTTAACAGCATAATAATGGCGCTAGACTGTTAATTTGTTGAAAAGGAGAGTGGCATACAGTTTCTATAATAAACATGGATACTTACCCTACTTGGCTTGGCCGAAACGGCAAGTGCTGACAATACAACAAGCAATATTGCGATCTTCATTCTGTAAGGCTTGCAGTTTTTTGTTATGGATCCAAGCAAGTTTTGAAGCATTTTATACGGAATGTGTTTATCTCGACGTGAATAATGAATAAAATTGTCAGAATTAATTTTAAGACCCAACGAAACACGTGAACGAAAGCGACAAAAATAGATTATCTATCTGTCACTCACCATTCGTAAGGCAAATGTATGCCTGCACCGTTGGTTTTATAGCAGCCACTTCATCACATTTTGTAAGGAAGTATCTACGAATTAAAAATAAACCCTACCTGCAACAATAGTGTGAAGTCGATTTTGAAGATAATGATTTCTCATCATTACCGGCCTAACTTGAAATGATTACGTGTTTTTGTTTTTAATTGCTACATGTACCAGTATCTCTGAACGTTCTTGTAGGTTCTTGAACTTAGTCCCGGTCTCTCAATAATACTGTTCCTTGACAATTATTTCACTGTGCAGGTTCAATGGGGGAAATATGTAGGCATTCACAACGAATAATATTGACTTAATTTTGCAAATGAAAGTAATCTAGTTATACTGCAGGAAAGTGTGTAATGGTCTTCCGTACCACAGCAGGAATTGTTGTACATCACTGAGACACAAAAAACGGCAGCCTGTTTGTTTTCTAAGATTCGACTTAAACAAGGGTTCCATACCATCTTATTACAATATAGAAACAAATATTCGATAGTTTCAATGTCAGATTTACAGAAAGAACATGTTATTTTCATGCGATTCAGTTTATCCCTGGTTGGCAGAATCCTGTGACAAAGTCTAAAAAGGATGTCTTTTTCTTGTTTATTTTTGTCCAAATATTGGCCCACCGAATTTATCAGTGATACCTAAAATCGACGCCCCCTTTTCATGTGCTTTTGGGCAAACAAACTATCTGACCTTAAGTGATTTGTACAATAATTTTGTGGTAACTTTAGACAAGAGTATACAAGACCATCATTCCCAATGTCAGTTTGGAATTTCAGCCACCTGCTTGGATGGTCATTTGTCCCACATCTTTTGTCCTTTAAAAGGACTGGAATGATGTTTTGTTCAAGACGTTTAACTATGCGTCCAGCATTGATATTGTAGCGTAGTCGGGAGCTCATAAAACTTAAAGGCATCGTACACGTTTGGTAATTGTCAAAGACCAGTGTTCTCACTTGGTGTATCCCAACATATGCATAAAACAACAAGCCTGTGAAAATTTGAGCTCAATTGGTCATCGAAGTTGCAAGAAAATGATGAAAGAAAAAACACGCTTGTTGTACAAATTTGTGTGCTTTCAGATAGGAATAAAAGGCTTCTAGCTAGAAGTCTTTGATTATTTTAGTGAGAAATTACCTCTTTCTCAAAAACTACGTTACTTCAGAGGGAGTCGTTTCTCACAATGTTTTATATGATCAACAGCTCTATGTTGCTCGTTACCAAGTCAGTTGTTATGCTAATATATATTTTGAGTAAATACCAAACGTGTACGATACCTTTAATCAGAACAACGAACCAAGATTTTGCTGGCTTTAACTTCTAGCCAAAATGCCAATTTCATCAATCTTCACAATAACTACAAAAATACCTAAATTACAGGTGGAGACCTAGGCCCTTATGAACAATATACAATAATAACAGCAGCTGATACAAAAATTTATGGAAAATGTACGGAGGCAAACCTATTTGTAGAGTCCCCCTATATTTATGTGTGGCTGGTACAGACTACAATTTATGCAAAATAACTAGGTGTGAGTTGAAATAATGACTTGAGAAAAACTCTCCCAAGCATTCAAGTAACCTACTCTGTTTTTGAGCAAGCATGCAGTGCACCTACACATTTTACTCTCATCAACCCAAAGTGCCGAGCCTTCAGCCCTCCAGACACTAAGAACTAAAGACTTGTGTTATTGAATAGAAATAACTGGAACATACTTCATGTGAATGATGTAACTAAACAAAAGGAACTTTACTCAGTGGGTGTACCAAATGAATGTAGTCCTACAGGTGATGATTCAATATGTACTGACATAAGTTTGATTAAAAGAACCCTAGTTCAAAGGAAAGGTATGTGTCAATCTCCACAAGTCACTGACCTGGACTAGTCCATATCTCCAACAAGGGAGGGGGCTGAACCCTGGACCAAACCACAAGTGTTGGGGGTATTTTCATAACTATATAATTTGACATGATTCCACTTCCTAGCCAATTCCTTAAAGGCATTTAGTCTGCTGTTTTTAACTACATGGTGAAATTTTGATGATGTTGTTCTCTGTTTAGAACAGGACTAGCTAAATCTGTATCCTTATTACCCGTGACCACTGAATTATTCCAGAGAGGGTGGTCATTATTCCCTAGCTGGTGAAAATTCTGGTCTAAAAATACCCCCTGTTTGTTCGTATAGGGTGCAAAAGGGTCCATACAAAAGGGAGTGGACTTTTTTTCGGTTTTTCTCAACCCATACCACCCCAGATTATGGCTTTCGCCGGTTTTATCGATTCAATAGTTTAACAAAGATTTCCATTTAATGATATAATTACTCAACCAAATCGGTTTTAGACAGCGTAACCTGACCCTGACGTCCAAAAGACATGTTCCTCCCATGTATCGAGGTCCGGTGATGCTGGCAAGCTTGATTTTGTCGGGTTTATCAGGCCAGTAAAAACTAAAAATAATGGGGTTTTCTATTTTCTTGGCAAATGCTTCCGGGCAGGGGCTAAAGGTCCCCAGATAATTCAGTCTGCTTCCTTCCGACCATAGGTCAGGTCCCGCTGTCTACAAATATTTGCACGTAAGTTTACTTCGTCCGGGATCCCAGTGGACAGTCGGCGTAACATTGTTTCCAAAAGAGATACCAGCAATTTTCAAGTTTTCTTTGTTCCAGTTGAAGCCACACGGCTCGTCTATTCTGTTCCTCCAGTATACCAAGCCATTGACCCATGGTTTTACCTGTGTTCACTTTAGATCCGCTACCTTAACAATATTTACCAACCATAGAGCAAGGATCAGACAAAGTTGCCTTGTCCATGCCTTGTCACCAAGCGGTGACTCACTCACACAGAGATAGGATTTTGTGCATGTGCAATGGGGAAAAAAAATTCACCACCCCTCCTGACCAAATTGACGACCCCTGTTGATTGAGACCCCTTCTAGAACTTGTGTAATGGTACACTGTTGGATATCATGGAGTATAACGGGGTTGGGATCTACCATTTTGTAATGGTTGTGTTTTTCTTGATATGTGCCACAGCTGTTCGGTGATGGGCCTCGTTTGAGGGAATAACGGCAATGAAATCGTCTGAAGTAACCGACCAAAATAGATTAATAAAGCTGAAAAGAAGCTAGGGCCATCAAGACCGAGAGATTGATTTTTGTTTATTTGGAGCAAAGCTAATTTAACCTCATCTTTTGAAAGGTAGTTGTCAAAGTCTTCAGAAATCTCAATCTCAATGTCTTTAGTTTAAATTTTTAAAAACAATCTCATTCAAACCACATACAGAAAAATCTTAGGCAGTATACAGATTTGGGAAAAAAATATTGATTACACTCAAAATTGAGCTGGGCTCGTCCAGATATCTGTCTTCAGAAGTGACAAGTTTATCGAGTTTACACTTATTAATTTGTTGTTTTTTACATATTCAGAAAATTAAATTTGCAGCTAACAGTTGTATGGCTTCTGACTGGCACCCCCGAACAAAGATATTGACAAATAGGGAGACCGCCAACATAGGGCTAGATAGCTCAGTTGGTAGAGCGCCGGCGTCATAGGGAGATTCTGTCCCCCATGTGGGAAATACATGGGCTGAAGGAGGATGATTCAAAAGAGGGCGCTATCAGAAGAAGTTTGCACACAGTCGCCGTATGGGGGGACTGAATCTCCAGGGGGACAGCATCTCCTGCCACACCGGCACATTAAACTGGAGGGCGTTGGTTCAAATCCAAATCTAGTAAATTTTCATCGTTCAACCCCAAATTTAAAATTTACCCAGTCAGTTTCCCTTGTGGTTTATAACTTGATTTTTGAAATACCACTTAATGGGACACATTGCCTTCGGATTTGGCGCTTTTGACTATTAAAGCGTCTGTTATAATTAATATGGTTAAAAATATGTTTTAAAAGTATAACATAATGATTCACACAAACATTCCTCGAAATTGTGTAGTATTCCTTTTACTTCGTGAACTAATACGGTCTGTGTGTGTAGTCAACACTTTGGTGCTACAAAATGGCAGACCGTTTTAATTTTCAAAATAAAAGGAAAACAACACAATTTTTAGGTATATTTATGTGGATTGTTATATTCTACTTAAAAAACATCTTTTCAACCATATTCATTCCATAAAAAACGCTGTTTATAATTCACATCGATTAAAAAATACACTCCTGCGTGTTTGGTGTGGTTTTAGACAGAACGTGACACGTGGTAAATATTTCGATACCATTTGGTTATTTCCACGTTCTACCATACTTTGCAAGTCCTACTTTGCAAGCACATTTCCTGAGCATCTCTTAGTAAAAAGTAAAACACAACAGTGGTTGTATTTCTATTTTGCAGTTTATTTCTCTTTAAACTATTACACAATTCTTACTATAGCTGTGTATTTGGTTATTTGAATTAAATAATTAAATAATTTATGTAGCTTTTCTTGTTTGTTTTTAAATTTAGGAAAGTTAATATTGCATCTTTTGCAAAGCTTGTCACTCATCATAATACTGTATAGCTGTGAAGTTCACTAGTTTTTTTCTCTTTCTTATTATTGGTACTATTATTTTTTCTTTGTTTCTTTGTTTATGTTCTTGGTTTGTTTGCTGTAGTCTTTTTTAATTGTTTCTGTTTTAGTGTAGTTCTTTTTTGCATTTTGTGAATGTTTTCTTGTTTTATTTCATTAAGAATATTCTACTAAGGGTTTGTAAAGTCATATGAGTATATGATTAACGAATTATTTGCACAATTGACAGTGTCCAGTTTACAGAAATAATATGAATTGAAATATCATGTAATTATTGAAAACTTATCCGATGCATTAAACAAAATTGCTGTTTTATATTTCTCACCGCATTTGATCAGCCAATTATTCATTTATGAAACTTAATCGTGTTATTTTTTCTTTTCTTTTTCATTAGCAAAGCTTTCATTTGTTCAAGATCTCAATAAAGGGTTGACAGATCCGGTAAAAGGAAAGCTCTTCTCCTAGCTGTTGGTTTGTCTTTCGTGTCCATGTTTCCTAAGCATCATCGTAGCAAGTCTTCTTACTGTACATAAACATGACAAACGAATATTTAATGCATGAGTCAATATAACAGAGTCAATGTAAAAAGGCATAAAATATGTTTTCTTATCTGCTAAAACTACTAACCAGAAATACTTTAGGTATAAGAAGCCAATACTTAACATTGAATGATTGTTATTATTTTTGTCAATAAGTAAAACAAAAATTCCGTAAAGATAAATCGAACAATAATGAACAAACTAACTTTATTTTGTATTTTCCCTCCCTCGAGATATAACCTAATTAGGTAGGAAGATACTTGTGCGGTGATAATAGTATAGCCATAACACATTCATGGTCTTACCCAACAAAAGCACAATAGTAGTCTCTGCTGCATGTAGACCAATCCCTGTACACCTTGTATTTACTGGCGTATGGATTCATAATGTATTTATCGGGACCACATTCAACTGGTACATCGTGCTTCATCGACAGGCTGCATAGATAAGTATGTAAATAAAATATATTATAGCCTTAACAAATACAACCGAATACTCCAAAAACTCCGGGGTCAGAATTGACCTGGAATCCCGGGTCCCGCGGAGCTTGACCCATTTTGGGGTCAGTATGACCCGGAATCTGGGTCAAAATAGGTCTTCTTCTTTTTTATGAGATATCGCCTTACTCACAAGGCCGGACGGCCACTTCAAGGTGGGGGCTACAGAAACCGAGTTTAATCCATTCCTAAACCATAATATTCCCAATCAACTAACCCATAAATAGGTGTGGCCTCCGTATGACCCGGTTCCGGGTCAATTTTGACCCCGGGGATTTTAGAACAACCTAATACCAAGTGTTTTTTGAATCCTAACGCCTTTTTTTATCGTGAATCAAACAGCAGCTCTGTATAGTAGCAGATCATTGTTCCATATTTTCCTCCTGAAGTATGGTTGCTTATTGTATCATATACAGAGACCTTGTTACCAATGATAAATCTAACTATCATCGTCGTAAAATATCCGAGTGCAACCAACGAAATCTGTTCCGTGTTATTGACAAGCTATCTTCTCCCAAGTGTATGAAAAAGCTCCCAAGTTTTGACAATCCTGTTGATTTGGCCAATAATTTCGCTAATTTCTCCGTTGATATTCATGATCATTGCAATTCTTCGTTCACCACTTTTCGTGTAGTCACTTCTGATAAAGTGATGAAGATGATAAAATCTTGTACGGTTACCTCCTGCAAGTTGGACCCTCTGCCATTATCTGTTTTTAAGGAGTGTTGTTCTGAATTGCTGCCAGTCTTCACAGAGATTATTAATAGGTCTTTGTCTGTTGGTCATTTCCCTGATCATCTTAAGGAGGCCTGCATCCTGCCACTTCTGAAAAAGCAACATTTGGACCCGGAGTGTTTGTCAAATTATCGTCCTATCTCTAACTTGAGATTCATCTCCAAATTGATTGAGCGTGCAGTTGTTAGTCAACTTCAAGACTATCTCTTTGAAAATAACCTCCATGCTAAAATGCAGTCTGCTTATTGTCCTTTCCACAGTACTGAGACTGCTCTCATTCGTGTACACGATGAAATCCTGCGTGCACTGGACAATCATAAGGAAGCGATCCTTGTGCTGTTAGATTTTTCTGCTGCTTTTGACACTGTCGACCATAAGCGTCTCCTTCAACGTTTATCTTCTCGCTATGGAATTACTGGAACTGCCCTTAACTGGTTCTCTTCTTATCTGAACAACAAAACCCAGCATGTTCTCATCAACAATGCTAAATCCGATCGTCATCATCTCTGGTGTGGTGTTCCTCAAGGTTCAGTAGCTGGGCCTCTTGAATTTATAATGTTCAGTGCACCCTTACAAGACCTCATTGCTGCCCATGGTATTTCTAGTGTTGCTTATGCTGACGACACCCAGCTTTACGTTACATTTGATCCAGCTGATCGCGCTTCTGCCATTGCTAAAGTTGAATTATGCATTCAAGATGTCAAATCTTGGGCTTTGTCCAACAAACTCGCTCTGAATGACTCCAAAACTGAGATCTTATTTTTAAGATCTCGTTTCACAAAAAAGTTTTCTCCGCCACCCTTACATATTGCCCAGTCTGTTATTGAACCATCTGAATTTGCCCGTAATCTCGGTGTTGTTATGGATTCTTCATTGTGCATGAGTAGACATGTTGATAATGTTTGCAAAGCAGCTCTCATGGCTATCAGAAAAATAGCACAGATTCGCCGCTACCTGGATGAAGCTACTACTCTTCGTCTTGTTCATGCTTTCGTCACAATTAGACTTGATTCCAGCAATTCTCTTCTGTATGGACTTCCTGATAAAGATCTCGCTAAAATTCAACGTGTACAAAACACTGCTGCTCGCCTCGTTTCTTGCTTGCCTCGTTCTCACCATATTACACCAGTACTAATGAAATTGCATTGGCTCCCAGTTAAGTTTCGTACAATTTACAAAATTCTTTTGTTAACTTTCAAAGCTCAAACATGTCAATCTCCTGCTTATTTATCTGAACTTGTTCACCATTATTCCCCTACTCGGACTTTACGTTCATCTCAACAGTCATTGCTTACCACAACTACTAGAGCTTTTTCCATTTTTATGGTCAAAGATCATTTTCTTATGCTGCCCCATTTCTTTGGAATAGTCTTCCTGTGCATATTCGCCAGGCTAGTTCTTTACACTGTTTTAAGTCTCTGTTAAAACCTCATTTGTTTGAAGCTGCTTGTTTGTAATCTGCTTACTTTAATTATCTTTCACTTATTGTATAACTATTTTTCTTGTTCTCTTTATGCGCTTAGAGGCTTTGGCATTAGGCGCTTTACAAATGTCTTTATTATTATTATTGTTATTACGGCAGGTAATGATGTGCTTTGGATCCGAGCTCCTGCTTCGTCAGCCATTCTATAGCCACGAGTTGACTGTATGGCTAAAATAAACGAGGAGTTTCATCTTCACCATTTTGCTCGGTCAGTCATTTTAAATCTACATGATTGTGTCTGTTTTGTGGCATGATTAATGAGGGCACCTCCGTAATCCACTTTACATACCCATAAATTAACTGTTTTACCGGCTATTAAATAAAATAATGAAGAGTCTGGGATCCGACATCTGCTCCGTAAACAATTTTAAATTTCTAAGTCATCTCTGAAAGTTGAATCTCTTTGACTAGATAGCACCATGATTATGTCCAATGGGGGACTTTTGGGACGCTAGGTGGCAGCAGACTTACCAGGTAAATCCATATGTTCTCGGTAATGTGCGCATGCTCAGAACTTCGTAAACAATGGAAATTTACCTGCAAAGTCTGCTGCCACCTAGCGTTCCAAAGTCTCTCATTAAGAAAGTTTGACACAAGTCATGGTAGGTAAAGTCCCACATCTATTGATCAATCTTATGCTAATGATTACATGTGACGTACTTATGACCGATCTCGTGACACATGGTACCTGCGATCGATGACACTGCCCGATGTATTGTGACAGATACCGAGGATTTCTTACCGCACGACGCGAGGAAAGCAAGTCCAGTGTTACCTCTAACGGGATATCTATTGAAAACAAATACATTTATACAAGATATTACAAAAACATTGTTTCAAGAGACAGACATGTGATGTTGTAAATAATTCAACAAACGCTCAAATCATTCCAGACTTATTTCTACCATCCCTTACATAAAGATATTCAATAACGATCAAAGGTGGTAAAAGGGACTAAATAACATTAAAGGGCGTTGTCACACGAGGCAAATTTTACAGACAACTTGGAGGCAACCAACTGCAGTGCATGCTATGGGATCACTTTGGTAGCACAGGAGTAATTTTTAAAACAATGTCTTACGATCCCCAAGAATAACATGTGAACATTCAAATGTGAATGCATTCTCTTCTTGGAGATTGCCTGGAACTGGTTACCTGTAAATTGCCTCGTGTGACATGAAACTTAGACCTCATGCATTGACGTCATCACGCCACCATCTAGAGGTAAAACTCTGACGAAACAATGGAAACGCGCATCTTTGTATGCGCGGCGCACAGGATGAGCCAATTTTAAACTAGCTTTCTTTTGACCTCTGGCCGAAGGAAATGACGTCATGTGCAGAAAGTCTGTAATGATGTGAACGACTTACCCAGAAACAAATGCAGCATTGTCCCAGTGTTGTGGATCAGACTTGGGCGGATTTGCCGTGCCGCAGTAATCTTTAGCCGCCCTCAAAGTCGCTCTTATACTTTCATTTGACTTGAATACTGTCTACATATTAAGGTACAAATCAAAGGTAGAATGTAAAGCACTAACAGTTAGTTTAACACAGGCTTTAATAATATCGTGTACGCATTAACTTTGGGCTAGTACTTTGCTTAACTATAGCTTATTCTTAACAAGAACAACAAATAATGCATTACCTTACATAAAAATTCGTTTAATTATTAAGTTGAAGATTAGATGAAGTAGTGAGTATTAAACTGGATGATGCTAACTTTTGTTTTAGTAAGACGTTTACATCCCAGCCTTCAACCATCATAAATTAATTTCTAATCAAAACTATAATTGTAATTGAATTATGGCTACACTGCAAACACTGGGCTGTTGAAATTGACATCACGAGTGTTACCACAAATAATCAAAATTTACTCCATAGAGTGTTAAAATAACACTTAATTCTGCCAAAACAATTACACTGGTGTTATTTTAACACCATATGATTTGAATTTTTATTCTCTCTTCGGTATCTCTATATGTGACAACACCCATGGTGTCAATTTTAACACCCCCGTTTTGGCAGTGTAGCAAGTAAGTGTGACAACTACTGCATGCAGTTAAGAAACTCCTACCTCGTCGGCAAAATAAGCCGCATGGACTAACTTTGGAACCAAGTTCGTTCCAACCAGAGATGGCTTTTGAAAGACGCCTTTTACCTGCATTTCAAAAACAATAACAACAACACTCTCAATCTAAAAACACGAAAAATGATGTCAGAGATTGTTTGTTTCTTTGTGTTAAATTAAACACACAAAAAGTGCAAACAGAACAAAAAAACTGTGTAGTATTGCTGGTTAAAATTTGGGGGGTTTTCCTCACCAAGTTAAACAGGGCCAAATATTCCGAATAGAAAGTGTCTCCAGCTTTCTGCCAGGCTTGGTAGTCATAAAACAATGCCAGCTCAAGGTATTTGGTTGACTGTCCTTCACACGATGATTCAAAATCAACTTCATCTTCCTCGAAAACATCCAAATCTTCGTCCTCTGTTGAAAAATCAGTGCGTAATATTTATTTTTAAATCAGTGTAAAACGGGTGTTATTTCATTTCAGCATGCGTTAATCTTTTTGCAACCAGTGTTTGTGTAACTTGCGGCATAGCTTCCACAGATTTAAAACATATTTTGGGTATAGTTTTTTGAACAAGACATGATTGTAGGTGGTGCACCTTTACGTATGATAAACTTGGATCAGTATAGTATATGTAAAAATGGTATATACCCCATGCATATCACATCACGTCACACGAACAAATGGTGTCCTGTTACGAGCACAGTCTGTACGATGGGATTCATGTCACTCATCCCTTTATCACCCTCCACCCGGGTAGCCCATCTCGCAGGCTTCAAAATTCTGAACTTTCTCGGCATTTGGCACGACTTCGCACCACAATGTATGCTGATGCCGGTATCTTTTTCTTTTACACATTTAATTTAGATTTGCCTCAATAAAACTTTAATTTTGTATAATATCCTTTTGTAACTGTTTAGCTGTAATTGGGATTTCTTGAAATGAGAGACGAGAATTAATATTTTATTCCATTCTCTTAAAGGGGCACTATCGTTGTGATCACAGCGAGTCTGTGGTCAGACATTAAATTCTGAACTCTCACTTAGTTACTGCACAGACGTGGCGATAATAATGACGTCGCCCTGTAAAGCTTTTGTTAGTGGTGTGACGCGAGTGTCGTAACTGGGTGAGAGTTCATGTTTCCATGTCCAGCCACAAGCAGACTATGATCACGACGACAGTGCCCCTTTAATCGAAGTGTCAGCCTGAATTATCTGAGTCACTTCTTTCTAGCCAGTTGACTGTAGTTTGTCCGTTTAAAAGTATTGTCCTTCGTATAGACTGTGCAAGTCTCGCGCGTATCGGAACGAGAAAACACGAAAAACGAAGAATTTTTTTTTATATCTATGACAAAATTTGAACATATAAAATGAGTTTTAGCTTTTATAATAAATACACAAACAATTTATTAACTATTATAAGTAGGATTTGACACTTTGCATGGTGGAAATACGATATGGAAAGGTTTGCGGTAACACCATGTAATATCTCTAAATGAGTTGGGGTGGTTCTGAAAAGAACCGTTTGTTTCAACTCGACGTTTCTATCAGTATGCTCTGATTGTCTTCTGGAGAAAGCTGGACTCTGATGCTGCATGCTGCTTAAGTACTGTGGATGCGGTTTAGCTTGGTGATGCACGAAGGCGGGAAATAGAGACGGGAAATGGAGCTCGGTGATGCATGGTAAAAGTGGATCCTGCTCTGGAGCCTTGGACTAGTGTGTGGGGAGTGTGTGCTCACTGAACTGTGTCAGTAGGAACAAGCACAGGGGATAGTGAGGGTGCGGGGCCTAGGGGACTGAGGGTATAGAAGACCCAAAGCAGTCTGAAAGGTGGTGAGGGGCTTATGCGGACTGAGGGTATAGGGGACGAAAAGCAGTCTAAATAATGATGTTGGGGCCTAGGGGACTGAGAGTATAAATGACCCAAAGCAGTCTAAGGGTGGGTGCCTAAGGGGGGCGGGAGAAGACTAAGTTAGGGGTTTGGTGCCTAGGGAGTGACCGTGGATATAGAAGATCCATTTTAATTATTATAGAAACAAAATTAAAACTCTGGGACAATGATGCTTATTTGATGTAAACTTTTAAAACAAACTTTTGTAAATCCACACCCGAAACGGCAACCACTAAAAGCTGGTTTATACGCAGACGGGCGATGATCGCGCGGGCGTAAAATAAACGACGCATTTTATAGAGGACGCTGACGCCTCAACGACCACAGACTGCAATGAAAAGGCTTATCGTCTGGAATTTACAGCGTCTAGAAATTATCATTGCATGACCAAAACAGCCTATTGCAACGTCCATATACCCCTTGCATAACGCAAAACGCTACAGGGACGCTGAGGTTACGCGCACGTTTTTACGCACAAAGAACAGCTGTCATGACTTTGAAATATCCAAAAATATAGGATAATTTAATTAGTCCTGTGGTTTATCCATTCTGTGTTAAAAACTTCACAGAGCGCGCTGTCAAAAGACGCATAAGGTCATAGAGCAACTGGCCCCCACTCAGTATTGCGTTGAAATACGTGCATTTTTACACGCGCGTACTTAGCGCCCGGCGAGAGCCCTACAAGCGATTGAATGTTTTTAACAAGCGTGAGCAGTAATTTTTTGTAAGCCAATCAGCGTTGATTTTCTGTGCTTCCCTTCCAGGGGTTAGTGATGAGAGGTATCGATACGGCGCGCTGCCCATGGTAGCGAGGCTGGGCTGAGACAACCTCGTTCCCAGTGGTGTACGATCTCGCCCTAAACAAGTGGTGTAATTCCTTACCTACTCCACACAAAACATCGTCGTCACTGCCCTTGTACACGACATGTGGTTGACCAAGTCCTAAGGTGTTCATCTCCAGTGCATATTTCCCGCTCACGGGTTGGACTACCATCGTTCCCTTTTCATAGATAATGATTGCAGTCTACAAGATAGTAAAGATACGGAAGCTTGAATTGCCTTCACGTTACTTACTGAGTTACCGAGATCAGTTATCTCAGAAACACGGAATGTTTTCATGGAAAGACACAACTCAAAGATAAGGTATCTCTGAAACTAGGAATTATGGAATTCAATGATAAGGTATCCCAGAAAATCGGAATTCAACAATAAGGTATCTAGGAAATATGGAATTCAATGATAAGGTATCCCAGAAACTCGGAATTCAATGATAAGGTATCTCTGAAACTCGGAATTCAATACTAAGGTATCTAGGAAATATGGAATTCAATAATAAGGTATCCCGGAAACGCGGACTTCAATTATTAAGGTATCAAGAAGTACGCACAACCGTTGAGCGTTGCGTGCAAAGTTGTACGATTCCCGAAACAGGCATTCATGAATGGCAATAAAAGAGCAGTGAACCAGTCTTATTAAATGGCCGTTTTAAACATTGCAGGGTAGAGGCCGTGCGATAAAGGACCGAGCCGAAATTACATTGGCCACAATTCTGCCGGTTTTTAAGCGGCTGTTTAAGACCTCGTCACTACTCTTTTATTCCCTTATTGAACAATGGGCATGGATTTGGCCTTAAATTGCATATTACACTGAGATAGAAGGTAACATTTAAAAATAGTTGGTCAGTAAAATCAATAAAAGTTACGAGCAGTGATGGGGGTACAGGTAGGTTAACGACAAACACTTACCAATCCATGACTGGTTTCTGCTGATACAATTGACTCCGGGTCAGAGGTCACGAGTCCAGAGTACAAACGATCGGTACGGAGTGGGATCGTAGATTGTCCTTCCTCAGAGATTCTCACCATTTCTCGTGTAACAACGCCTTTGTCGTCATGATGTAGGTTCAAGTGAAGAGTTTCTCCAAAGGCATCTACAGTAATCTGGAGATAATCTGCAGGAGACTCATCGCTGGTGATTGCTACTGAGCCCTCGTTCGTTAGTTTCTTAGGGTACACAATTTCGTACTCGGGTACTTTTAGAAAACAAAATTAAAACATTAACAACAAATACGTTTTATTAAGAATGCCATCTAGATACCTCGTTGAATGTCAGGGTATGGTACAAAGAAACAATTAGAGCAATAGCACGAAAGCTGCTAATTGAACATTTCAACAAGACTTGATGAAGGCATCAATCATGCTTTAATGGTCTGTTTACTCTTTGTAAAACCTGAACACCCATAGATATTTTAGGAAATTGAAGTGATGTAGTCTCGTCCGGGTCGAGGGTGAGTTTTGGTTTGGAGCCCCACAACTTTGGGAAATTTGTTCCATACTGTGACCTCTCACAAAACTATAATTGACATGTCTCAGGAAATTTGTCAGATGTTTCTCAAAAATGTAAATTTTGCTTCTTACCATCGTCGTGTTCTTGGACTCCAAAGATTCTGTATACCTCTGAGGATTCTAGTCTTATTGCTTTAGTCTTGATCAATGTTGAAGGGAGACCAGACTCTGTGTCTGAAGACAGATCCTGTGCAGTGGGTTGGTACAAAGAAGCGTTTTCATGTTTTTTTTCTTATTTTGTTTACGGAATAGAACATTTTTTAACAATAATATTTATCAGGACAAACGATTGTTTCAAAAATGACCAGCCGTAAGATGCAGTGTCTGGCACCAGACTCGCATTCTTGAAGCAAAGTATAATGGAGAAGTTGAGTAAGACGCGTTACTATGATTGCGTCTCTTTAACACGTGGTATGCGTGTACATAGGCTACCCATGGGAGCAGAGATGGTTTAAAACCCTGCAAAGAGGTAAACTGTCATCACATCCTGACATATTTAAATACATTTTGCTGATGCAAGGACACTATAATGTGTATTGTTTAAAACAAAACTATGTCGGTCTCCAACACAAAGGGAAATGTTGACAGCAAAATGATGGCGCCAGACTGATAATTTATTAAAAAGGAAAGTGGCATACAGTTTGTATAATAAACATGAATACTTACCCTACTTGGCTTGGCCGAAACGGCAAGTGCTGACAATACAACAAGCAATATTGCGATCTTCATACTGTAAGGCGTGCCGTTTTCTCGTCTGGATCCAATGAAGTTATGAAGCATTTTATACGGAATGTGTTTATCTCGACATAATGAAGAAAACCGCCCTAATTGATTTGAATACACAACGAAACACGTGGACGAAAGCGATAAAACTATAGATCACCATACCTGTCACTCACCATTCGTAAGGCATATAATAATATGCAAGAACCTTGGGTTTTATAGCAGCCACTTTATCGCATTTGTTTTGGGAAGTATCTATTAAGTAAAAATAAACCCTACCTGCAACAATAATGTAGGCCTAGTTGAAGGTTATCTAAAAAAAATTCACAAAACGTCCATATTTGGTGATGGTCCGTTCTGTTGAAATGTCAAGCCAAACTTCAGTAATCATGTCTTTGTTATTTGTTTAATGTTATTAATATAAAAAAAATCTACTTTTCAGTGAAAGCTCTTGAAAAATCTTTAAAAATCGTGCATTGTTACAGTATATATTGTGTAAATAAAATTATGAAAAAAAGTATTGCATATATTCTGTTTTCTCTTTACATAATTGTATTCTGATTTTTCTGCTGAAAAGTGGAACATTTGATATTGCATTCATATCTGGCATGAATAACATTATAGATCGTCTTCTCCTGAAGATGATCGGAGCATACTGATTGAGACGTCGAGTTGCTAACCAATTTATTTTTCTTCAGAACTACCATAGTTCTTACAGAAAGTTGATTTAAATGGTGTCTCGTCAAACCTCACTTGGTAGTTGGAAAACGTAATTTCACTCATTAACGTATGTATATATTTATTTTGAAAGTATTATTCAAAGCATCTTGTTCTAAATATTCCATTCAATTTCAAAAAGAGATGTCTGCATTTTCTGTGGCCCGTTCTAGTATCCAGTGCGGTGCATGGCAGCCCTGCCTGACACAGACCTTGTGTAGAAGTTTGATGAAATTATGTTTCCTGTCTGACCTTTGCCCTGGTGTCAGTGGGGCGGGCTTTGATGGGATTTGGAGGTGCTTGGAGGGTTTCCATAGTTCTTTATATCTACTTTAAGTAAAGGTTTCGTTTAGATTGGATCAATATACGTCCCTTGCATGCATAGGCCGCTGGGCTCAAACCATAGAGCTATATATGGTTCAAACCAGAGCCGTATATTGGGAGAGTTGCGACATAGAGGGACCAGTTTTTTTGGTCACGTGGTTGCTGGGCGCCATTTTCGGTCCAACAAACACAGCTAGGAACAACAACAACGAACAACTAGCTGCGACTGTACTGTAAGCTCGACACGGACGGTCTGTGTAAGGCGACAACAACAAGGAACGGGACCAAAGACTCGCAAGCAAAATGCCGGGATGTAGTGCTTGGGGTTGCACTTTATAACTGGCTTGAAGATGTATCGGTTCCCATGGGATAAAGCGAGGAGAGAAGTTTGGGAAGTGAATGTGAAGCGGAGCAACTGGCATCCTAACTCAAATTCATGCCTTTGTGAGGTAAGTATAAAGTAGTATAAACTGGGGCGCTGTAGTGTAGGCCTACTCCTTAATTTATTTTATTTTGACAACAATTAATCTGCAGTCGTCAATTGTTTTTTATTAAAGGAGTACATCACCCCAGTTACTGTTGGGTACGTCGTAAACTAACAATCCATCGGCGAAATTAGTTGGTCGATGGTGTCGTATTTCCATCATCAGATTAACTTTTGTCCCGCGATGGTTAATTATTATTTTAATGATAAATTAATAAATGGTTAACGATAGTTTCCATTACAGTGCCTGATGCCAAGACCGCAGGCTGGGCTTGTTTTATTGCGAGGAGAGAAGTTTGGGAAGTGAATGTGAAGCGGAGCAACTGGCATCGTAACTCAAATTCATGCCTTTGTTGTGAGGTATAGTATGAAGTAGTATAAACTGGGGCGCTGTAGGCCTGCTCCTTAATTTATTTTATTTTGACAACAATTAATCTGCAGTCGTCAATTGTTTTTTATTAAAGGAGTACATCACCCCAGTTACTGCTGGGTACGTCGTAAACTAACAATCCATCGGCGAAATTAGTTGGTCGATGGTGTCGTATTTCCATCATCAGATTAACTTTTGTCCCGCGATGGTTATTTATTATTTTAACGATAAATTAATAATTGGTTAACGATAGTTTCCATTACAGTGCCTGATGCCAAGACCGCAGGCTGGGCTTGTTTTATTGCTCTGGAATTAGACGCATTTAAAAAATATATATATACCAGAATCAAAATGAGAAAAAATACACAGTTTATTGTACATTAAACGGTTTTTATTTTAACAAGCACCAACTGACTTTAATAAACTATTTATCTCATTTTACTTTATGTTATGGGCAAGTGTATGTATAAGGTCTTGGGTCTATACTTCGATACTTGACAACATAATTGAATAATATGTATCACTAAATCCAGACTCAATAACATGTCAATAAATAAGTCTACTTTTGAGCATAATTTGTTTGAATTAAAGATACTTTTTAGTAACACAGTGAGTTATTGCGAACTGCAGAAAGTTAAAACAGACTGCAGTCCCAACCGTCTTCCTTCACCAGAAAGTTTCCAAACTGAGGAAGTCGCCCCAAAACAGACATCATATGCCCACCATGACATGCATGATGAAAGAAGGTAGTAAATCAACATCAGCGGAGCATTCATACTCTGCAGCACCACAATGCTCATCCACTGAAAATTGTAAATAAGTAAGTAAATAAGTAAGTAATAAACAACACAATTGTATTCCTAAATATATATTTTTCAAATTGTTCAGTTGTTACTCACTTTTTTGTAACTAATACAAAGCACTTCAGATTGACACACAGTTCTCTTGGTATAGCAGCAATTTTCTTGTACTACTACCATTGAGAGCGGATGTGAGTGGTTTGATCTTGTGGGTCAGGGGTTTGTGGGTCAAGGGTTGTTGCGATAATCGTAAGGTTCCTAAATCTTTTAATACGTTATCACAACTAGGTCAGAGGCAGCAAAACAAAAGTGAACTACATTTACTACACTGGTGGTAGTATCACAGTCGTAAGTACGCAGGTATGCAGCCCCCTCTATTACTATAGTATTTGTTATCTAATTTACTTAGTCAAGAAGAAACTTTATAAACTTGATCAAGCCAAGACTAAGATAATGGGTCATCCAAAGTTTTCAACTTTTTCACCATCGTACAAACTTACAAAGAGACTGCATGCGACTATTTGATAATTAAATAATGTGCTCAATTTTGAATGAAAATTGTTGAAAGGTTTGGACGGTCCCTGAAGTAGGAGGGCTTAGAGATAGACAAAGACTGTATTTAGAGCCTAGCTAGAGTGGTTATGTTTTTAAAACACAGTTTGAGTTTCGTAAGTTCTAACTTATTGAGGAGAACGCCCAGCATGAAATTCAAAGCAAACCAAAATAATCATTGTTAATCCTGCATTTAACAAAAAAATGTTTTGCCTTGCTACATTATTTTGTTTGAATTTGTCCCTGTACATAAAAATGTAAATATTGTAAAATATAAAATGTTCCTGTAGGCCTACATGTTATTGTTAATTATAATAAATATGATGAGCATGAACAATGCATCAGTCATTAAAATTTCAACAGTTAAACAAATGACATGGTCTACATGTTATTGTTTCTGTCTGAACCATGTGTTGCAGTAGTTGCGATAATCGTAACCCTCCATCCTCCCGACGGTCGGGAGGATGGAGGGATACGATTATCGCAAGTAGTGTTGCACCGGACCGGAGGCCAACATGGAGTTTTGCATACAGAGTCAAACTCAAAACAAACTTTTCACGTGCATAAAACTTAAAAGCATAAGAGTCTTAGTAGAAGATTGGACGAATTTATTTCTCTACCTAAATGACAGATTCCCGCTGATCTGCTCAAACTAAAGTAGTGTCTTTGTTTTTACAAAAAAAAATAACATGGATTATCTCGTGTGCCAGCAAATTGCGGTCGTCCGAGTCGTAGACGCGTTTTTCATGCTAAACTCGTTTCATTACTCTGGTCCTGTGTGTTCGTAGCCTTTTGTCAAGGCCTTCGTGGCTTGGACAGCTACGTAGAGCCATGATCCCAAGCGACACGAAGGGAAGACCACGCACGCGAGTGGCGCAGCCACGAGGGCCTTTTCCAACTTGTTTGCGGTTTCCAATGTTTTTCTTTATAATCTCGATTTTTGCTACCCTGTTAGGGTAGCAGAATTCCAAACCAATCAGAAGCGACGGGGGTCAGCGGGGTCAGCATACATTAACAATCTAAAATTAACAAATATACAAATGGCGATCGTTTCGTCGTCATCAGAACTAGTCTAGTAATAGTATCATCAGACGAATCTTTCGATAATTGTATGGGATATGCTGCTAGGAAACTCGGCAAAACTCGAGGTTAAACCCTTAGTTACAGCGTCAGGTGATTGGTGGAGCTCTACGCGGGCATGATGTTTTCGTAACTCTCCCCATCCCACCGGATATGGTGTTCCATGGTTCAAGCGGTCCTGTCACAATGTGTTGACTATCTTCGTCGACAACTTCATCAACAAGTTACTGTGAGCTATGCGCGTACACACGACGACGTACACACACGCACACACACAGTGCACACAGACAACAACAATCATCCATCTTGGATTCGTTTATATTTCGTTTTTGGGTATTATGATGCATTCATGTCTGTTGCATTCACGCTACCTTTTTCCAGATTATGTCAAAGTAATTGATTCTTCATTCTCTTATATTATTATATTTATAAACGTATTTTCCCGTGAACTCACTTCCATGTTGTCCGAATTGATTTCTTGTTAGTATTTTCAGTTTACTCAACCCAGCTTTCTAACAAACGGACGAAACTAGGGGAAGTCCGCGTTTTGATTGGTTAGTCGTTCAGCCCTTTACTTATTTGCATACACGTTATGAATAATGCACGTTTCATACTCTGTGAATAATTCATAAACAAAACCACAAAATCATGTTGGAAAAGGCCCTCGTGGCTGCGCCACTCGATGACAAAAGGCTATTTCCACCATTGTGGGGGTCATTTCCTTTGTGTACCAGTTTCGCTACCATGTTACCTCTCGTCACTAACCGCTTAGACTTGGTTTCGAGTCTGAGATCGCGGTTAATAATTATCAGCATCAGCCACGCAAACCCCACCCCCCCCCCCCCGCAGATTGGATATCACACGCTCTAACTCGCGATCTCAAACTTGACCCTCTCGTGTTTACGGGATATTTATTTATTCACAACTGAAATTTACATAACAACACTGATACTAGAGCGATGGCCAATCAGGAGGCCACACACCCCCTGTTGGCTGCGTATATTACCAATAGGTTACAATCACTTCATCTTTTTCTGTTTGATCTCATCGGTTTTAATTTTGTTTAGTGCTTGGTACGTATGGTATTTAACATTTATAACGTAAAGTAATACAATATCTTTAAATATTGAAACATAAACAACTTAATATCTGGTTTAACTAGACAAAAAACCGTCTTACCTATGGTTTGAATGGAATCGTCGAGTAATTTTCCTCCAACATTTTTAATTATTTTGAATTTAAAAACTAGAATCTGTTTGTTATTTTTGATTGTCGAAAAGTACAAGTTGAAATACTAAAGCAGCGGCAGAATGTAATTACATGCGCACTAAGGTTGTATTTTATAATATCCCGTAGTGTGAACGGTTAAATGTGAAAATTCATTTTATCAAAGGCTTTTGCGATTATGACCAATCAGAATGTTCCGTCCTCTTTTAAACTAATTCGCATTGAACAAACCGATGAACAAGATTCCCAAGTCTGTGATCTAAGGTTAATGTCCGGGGTTAATCCACAAGAGGGCGCAATTTCTGTAATGGCTGCCAGTTAGACCAAAAACTAGTCTCAGCGAAAGACCTTCTTTTTGGGATTTGTCAAAATTTTCAACACGAGAGGGCGTTATCATTATCCACGAACCGCTCTCATTCGTCAGGTCGTGCTTGCGCATAGTGTGCTTGCTCATAACAAACTAATATAAATTTACTTAGCCTATTATAAAAATAAACAGAGAAAGCACAGTATCAAATGGCAAATCAAAAGTTTTATTTTAATATCGAGTACAATTTGCATAAAATACAAATAAATAAATATAAATAAAAATACAACAGTAGGCCCAATCTCTTAACATACTAAATTAATCTAAAATAAAAATACAATATAATAACAATAAAATACAATAAAGTAGGGCCTACAGTTTTGCATGAAATACAAATAAATATATAAATCAACTAAAAATAAAACAGTAATTAATAAATACATTAAACGACCCTCTTCTGCACACCTCCGTCGACCCTTCTATTATATCCCGCTGTTTAAATATTGGGTAATTGTTTGTTCTCACAAAAAATTACACATACCACAAAACCAAAGAAGAATGAGAGAGGACCAGTTGCTCTATGACTTGATGCCTATTTTGCGGGTTACCATACTTGTGCGCGTAGAGTGGATCGGCCACAGTTGGCATAAATAAAATGTGCCAGGTGCAGGCACATTTTAATTATCCAATTCAAGGGGATATGAGCGAGCAAGGCTGAGAACATGGCAAGGCGAGATCAATCACCCCTGGGATCGAGGTTGTTTGTGTACATTTTTGACTCCCAAAAATGGCAGACAGGAGAGGTACTTGTTAGTGCACTCCGGGTTGTGCAAGGGGTCATTAGCGTTTTGTATGTCTTTGATAAAGTGGCGTATGGTGATAGGTCACTTCGTGGAAACATAAAATGGTAAATCTTGTGATACATCGTTCAATACTAATCAATGTAGTTACGAAACTATTGTGTATTAGGTACTGAAACTTAATGAAAATATTGACAGTAATATGTTTATAATAACTTGTAAAGAAAACTTATTAGCAAAATGTTGTAATTTTTGAAAAATAGGTCACTTCGAGGGACCAGCGGCGAAAAAACCCATTTGATTCAGATCTCGCCGTTAAGGTGAAGTGGGCGTAGTTTAACCTATAGAGCGACGGAAGGTCTTGTAGTCATTAGAGCAGCTTTTTATTCACAGTATGCTGTAATTGCTGTTGCGTCATTATCTTCATATTCCATCTAAACAACAGACGGAGGATTTACCTAGAAGTGTACAGTCTTGTTACTTGATACCTTTTTCAAGGTGAGTCAAAGAAAGAAGAAAGACTCGTCGCCCACTCTGTCAAGCTATCATCTCTTTATAAATAGCCGAATAGTTTCTGTGGACACACGGAAGGGCATATGTGGGGTCCTGACAACAATGGAACAATTGACCCCACAAGGTCATTTCAATAGGAACAATTGGGCCCCACAAGGGAATTCTTCAGAAAAGGGAATAATAGAACAACAATAGCAGTACCCCACAAACCGGATCCGTAAGGATAAGTGTGTGTGTGTGTGTGGGCATGTCTACGCATTCAAACCGAGGACTTTAACAAAAGGGATCCGGGGAAAAGGTGTACCGAGGACGTCCTCGCTTTGATTTCGTGTACAAAACCAATGGGGACGTCGCTGAAAAAAATCTCCAAACAATGGGAGAACAAAGAGAAGTCCTCGGTTTACACCTTACACATACATGCGTGCGTGGGTGTGTGTATGTATGTTATTGGATCTCCTCCCTGGATACCGCATCAATAGTATCGAAATTTACACAGAAGAAAGGAGTTGACTTCGTCTTGACACTCATCTATTTTTTAACAAATTCCGTTCAGAATTGACAGATTTATGAGCAAAAAACCACCAAAATGTATGGGTTTTTGCGCGCCGTTTTCACTGTTGCTATGGGCTTCGCGCGCGTACCATTGTCGTTCACGTACTGACTTTGTATTCGAATTGGAAGACTGCACTGCTGTCAAACTTTAGGGCTAGTAATTTTACAAATTCATAACACACAGTCAAGATGAATGGATGATTGAAGTACACACATGTATCCATACAACTTATAAGTAAATATATTTCTGTACATATGAGCGGCAGTACATTTCTATTCTTGAAATTTTGCCTAAAGAGCCAACAAACATCAATGTGCTATGTATGTCTCCAACAACATACATTTATATGCCTGTTTCTGCTGGAATGCACCATTATGATGCAAGTTTGGTTTTGAATACCAGCCTTATAGCTTCAACCTGTTTTGTTATGAATGCAATTTGGAAAATATTGCAGATGCTCTGAAAATGAGGAATGAGGATCGGATTGCAGCACTCATTTCAGTTGCAACCTCAATGTTTGAACCGAAAGTCACTTAGGAAAATACATTGACAAATACATTTTTTTTTAAAAGGCTAACAACTAAAAATGTAAAAATGGCTGACGAAAACAAAACATTTGTTGAAATACGTGTGCTGAACTGAACTGCAAAACTTACATTGGTCAATACATATGTATGCATCACACTAAGAAGCATGACTAAGGGAAGCTTTTGTTTAAAACGATTCATGTGAATAGCATGCCTTCTTGATTTTTGACTGACTGACTCGTGGTGATGAACTTATTTCTACCTCCATGACTTAACTAAGTTACTGGTCTGTTGACCAAAGTTTTAAAAAAAAACAGATCAATTTTCAGATGCTTCAATCACTCTTTCATTAAATTCAAATTCAAATTCAAATTCACTTTATTATCCCCAAAACGGGAAATTAAATTCGGCCTTTACAACAAAAAGTTCTCAATAAACACGTTCTTTTATTTCTTTATCGCCAAACACAAATCTTTCACAGAATTGTGATTATGAAAATGATAAAGTTTGAAAAGAAATACCCCACGTCAGCAGTTAAAATGCACGGTTATGTGGCACAATTTCTTATACTTGTGTGTAAGATTTGAAACTTTGCATGGTGGGAATACGATATGGAAAGGTTTGCGGTGACACCATGTACATGTAATAATCTCTCTATGTGAGTTGGGGGTGGTTCTGAAAAGAACCGTTGGTTTCAACTCGACGTTTCGATCAGTATGCTCTGATCGTCTTCTGGAGAAAGCTGATCAATTTTCAGCTTTCTCCAGAAGACGATCAGAGCATACTGATCGAAACGTCGAGTTGAAACCAACGGTTCTTTTCAGAACCACCCCCAACTCACATAGAGAGATTATTACATGTACATGGTGTCACCGCAAACCTTTCCATATCATTATACTTGTGTGATCAGCCCGCTTAAGGGAACACTCCATGTATCATCAGCTCTTCTACAATGAAGGGTGTCAATGAAGTTTTTCATCTGTTTCTAAAGTGGATTTTTTCTGTGTCTAGGATAGTTTATGGCATTTGATATACTCTGTTGCTCATCATGCCCAATAATCATCAAATTCACTCGGTGTTCAATAAATGACCAAGTTGTGGGCCCCTATACATCAACCCCCAGTCCAAAAGCAATGGTTCGAAGAGTATGCGCACAGCTCCCTCAGTGTCAGAAAAGCTATGTAGAAACTCATCTTGAACATCACAACATCACTCTCTGTAATGATATGATACATGTTGACAATAAATATTGTGATGCGTTGCTGGAACTTTGCAGCAAAAAGCAGAGTACATGCAGTTGTGCACACGTCTTTCTTGACTGACAGTCAATAATGATGCGTTCCATCAGCCAAAGATTTCTTCCACAATTATATAAATGCTTGATTTTGTCACAGACCGGTCCCTCTTGGATAACGAACTGCATTCCTCAATTGCAGAGCACGACTGCCATTCATGTGGCAAGACTTGATGTCACTATCATGGCGACAATGATTGATAGTTCAATTTAGGCTTAAAGTAAACTACTAAGTTCTCCAAGCTGGATGGTCATACTTCTAAAAGCTGACGTCTATCCTGGTAATTGGCAAAGGAAGAAGAATTATGATATAAATACAATTAGCTCATAAATATTATCCCAGTGTATTATAGAGAAAAGTTCACGGAAACTATTAATATTTTACCAATGTACAATAAATGGGTCTCTTCAAGCACTTTTGTGCTAAACTTGTTCTGCATACGCTTGAAATCATGTACATTTGTTTTTATGATCATAATTCGTAATCCTCCACCGCCGAGGGTTATGATCATCAATCAACACAACTATATACCGATTGCAAACAAGTGTTTCAACAGTGCATGTACACAGAAGAAAGATGTCAGTTAGAAATTAAAAAAATGTCAGCCAATGATGAGCCAGTGTCAAATCAAGGGATATGCATCTGTGCATTATCTTAAAGCGTTGTTGACTCAACTCAGACAAATCGAACCTCAGGGAAGTCAAGGAGTGTTTAAGAGCACAGTCTACAAACACAAATGAATATTAGGTCAGTTTTCTTCATACCGATTCAATCAATAAAAAAAATTCTCTTTTAACTCACCACTTTGTGTAATTAAACTGCAGAAATCCCCACACTGGTGCAATAGGGCTTCAGGAATGCAGGACTGATGAACAAAGTAAGCTGGTGGAGTGGTAATAAACATGATAAAACGAGTATTTTTCATGCCTCAGGCAGCCTTCTCCGTTTGTTCATCTGTGAATCCTGACTGAATCTAAGTCGTTCAGCTTGATTCAACACCTCCATGATTCAACTATCAAGACCAACAATTTTTTAGAGCACGATAACTAGTAATAGACTATAGCATGGAGGTAGCAAGCGATTCGGCCACGAACTGACGAAGTTATTCATCACATAAAAACACAGAGCGTCAGAGGCACTAGCTGACTAGTCGTTAATTGCCATCTATGATCTAGTCTACAGCAGATCTATAGCTTATGATTGCTTCGGCTTTTACTTTTCCATCTTCAGCATGTCACGAGCTTGTTTCTTTTCTAACGTGAGTCATACTTCTACTTGCACATTGACAGTGACACTGACACTTTCCTCCACGCACACACACTGACACTAACAGTGACAGCAGCCGCCATGTTAACGTTGCAAGCTGCAAAACATGACCCTGGGTCACATAATAAATTATTTAAATTTATTACTACGATCGCGCGCTGATTGGTTCCCTAGGAAAGGCTGGGAGAAAACAATGAAAAAGTTAAGCCAGCGCTACGAGATTCCCAGAAGTTGGTGCGAGCCAGTCAAGTTGGGTAATTCAAGCCACAAGAGGGCGCGCTATAACGAGTTGTAACCGAGCGCAGTACACTATCCGCTATCGATCACTGACATCTTGGGCCAAGACTAGACACAAAATGGCTTCTAATCGCAAGTTGTCGCAACTCTCCCAATAGACCTTATGCATTGACGTCATCCAGCGGCCATCTTAGAGGTAAAACGATGACGAAACAATCGAAACGCATAGATTTGTACGCGCTGCGCACAGGATTGGCCAATGAACAACCTCTTTTTGACCTCTAGGCGAGGGCGCCCTACTGAAATGACGTCATGTGCATAAGGTCTATATACGGCTCTGGTTCAAACAATAGAAAGTGGATGCGCGTGCGCGCCGCGCACAAGTCCCAGCCAATGATAGGTCTTTCTTTGATCTCAGCGAGGCCAGGCTTGTGACATCACAATTATGAATGTGGTCTAGACGTCACATGGAAAATTACAAATTATGGGAAGAATAAGCCGTCGTAACATAACCCTTTGTAAAAAAAATCAAGTTTCCTTTAGAGTTTCCTCGGATAAAGTTATTAATAGGTGGGGTTTCCCGTTACTGCCTTATTATTCACTTTGTCACAAGGTCCGATTGGAACCACGTGAGGCCGATACAGTTATTGGGCAGGACTACGTGAATGAATGCAACAAAAGAACAAGGACGCAGTGATATAATATCCAAAACAATACAAAATTATTAAATACAACTCACGATTGATCATAATAAACATAACATTAAGTAATTTTAATACAATGAACATTTTATCTTAAACTTAACCTCTTGAATCCGGTTGTGGATTAATCTGTTATGGGCTTACTCAAAGTGCGGGTACCCCGGTAGCGGAGATGCAGCTCACGGCGGATGACGTCGAGTCCTCCGGGTCTGTGTCTGCCTGCTGCTCCCTCTGCGTCGAGTTTTTGTCACACCACACTCAAGCCCGTATAACCCCAAAAGCCCTGAAAATTAAGTTACAACTTCATAATTCTCAATCCTGTATTACCATCATAACGCAAATTCTTCAAATAAAACACATAACACATTAAATATTTCAACTTACAGAAAAAGTCTGGCTTTAGGGATTAAGTGACTTGGCAGCTCTGTCCCCGGTCTCGGCAATCTCAAATATTTATGGATGTCCTCCAACATCGATTCAACTAGAATCGGTTACCTATACGGTAGATAAGGCCTGCCTCATCGGCGGAGCTCAGATCCGTTCATCGATATCCCAGGGTGGGGTCTCGGGCAGGGCCTCAGTACCCAACGTCTTCGAGCCGGCGGACACAAGGGGAAAAAAGAAAATGTCCGTGGAAGAGGCTGGGAAAGAACTTCTGCACAAGAACGAGAGCGGGGGGATGGGAGGTGCAAATATATTACACTTGGCAGAGAACATGATGGTTCTGAGGTGTGCCACCACCTCACAGTAGCGGTCCTTCTGGTAACATCGACCTAACCCAATGTCATCTTACTTAAAAGAAGATATGGATGTTCCTCTGTTGGTAAGTGGCCATCCCCCGCTATTCTTGTGTACGTCACTGATCACAATTAAACAGTGTTTATAGTGTTAGATATTCGTGTTGGCTTTACCCTCTTCCAAGGTTTTTGTAATTGTATACTGCTTCTGCTCCAGACGCTTTTCAAACTATTTTTTTACCAAGCCTTCTTTATTTAGGCCCTGTTAGAAATAAGGCAGAGTTTTAATATTTTCCACAGCACGCCACAAGTCGTAGTTTAAAGGAAACAAAATCAAATAAAAGGACAAAATAAGAGGCCGTTCAATCACTATGAGCTTCACAAGAGGTTAAGGAGGGTACTACCCCACTCATGGTTGAGGTTCAGGAGAATACTACCCCACTCATGGTTGAGGTTTAAGAGGGTACTGCCCCACTCATGGTTGAGGTTTAGGAGGGTACTACCCCACTTATGGTCGAGTTTTAGGAGGGTACTACCCAACTCATGGTCGAGGTTTAGGAGGGTACTGCCCCACTCATGGTCGAGTTTTAGGAGGGTACTACCCCACTCATGGTTGAGGTTCAGGAGAATACTACCCCACTCATGGTTGAGGTTTAGGAGGGTACTACCCCACTCGTGGTTGAGGTTCAGGAGGTACTACCCCACTCATGGTCGAGTTTTAGGAGGGAACTACCCCAGTCTTGGTCGAGTTTTAGGAGGGAACTACCCCAGTCATGGTCGAGTTTTAGGAGGGAACTACCCCAGTCATGGTCGAGTTTTAAGAGGGAACTACCCCACTCATGGTCGAGTTTTAGGAGGGAACTACCCCAGTCATGGTCGAGTTTTAGGAGGGAACTACCCCAGTCATGGTCGAGTTTTAGGAGGGAACTACCCCAGTCATGGTCGAGTTTTAGGAGGGAACTACCCCAGTCATGGTCGAGTTTTAGGAGGGTACTACCCCACTCATGGTCGATTTTTAGGAGGGAACTACCCCAGTCATGGTCGAGTTTTAGGAGGGTACTACCCCACTAATGGTTGAGGTTCAGGAGAATACTACCCAATCATGGTTGAAGTTCAGGAGGATACTACCCCACTCATGGTCGAGTTTTAGGAGGGTACTACCCCACTCATGGTTGAGGTTTAGGAGGGTACTGCCCCAGTCATGGTCGAGTTTTAGGAGGGTACTACCCCACTCATGGTTGAGGTTTAGGAGGGTACTGCCCCACTCATGGTTGGGGTTTGAGAGGATACTACCCCACTCATGGTCGAGTTTTAGGAGGGAACTACCCCAGTCATGGTCGAGTTTTAGGAGGGAACTACCCCAGTCATGGTCGAGTTTTAGGAGGGTACTACCCCACTCATGGTTGAGGTTTAGGAGGGTACTGCCCCACTCATGGTTGGGGTTTAGGAGGGTACTACCCCACTCATGGTTGAGGTTTAGGAGGGTACTACCCCACTCATGGTTGAGGTTTAGGAGGGTACTGCCCCACTCATGGTTGGGGTTTAGGAGGGTACTACCCCACTCATGGTTGAGGTTTAGGGGGGTACTACCCCACTCATGGTTGGGGTTTAGGAGGGTACTGCCCCACTCATGGTTGAGGTTTAGGAGGGTACTACCCAACTCATGGTTGAGGTTTAGGAGGGTACTGCCCCACTCATGGTTGGGGTTTAGGAGGGTCCTACCCCACTCATGGTTGAGGTTTGAGAGGGTACCACCCCACTTTTGGTTGAGGTTTGAGAGGGTGCCACCCCACTCATGGTAAAGGTTTATGAAGGTACTACCCAACTCATGGTTGAGGCTTAGGAGGGTACTACCCCACTCATGGTCGAGGTTTAGGAGGGTACCACCCCACTCATGGTTGATGTTTGAGAGGGTACTACCCCACTCATGGTTGGGGTTTGAGAGGGTACTACCCCACTCATGGTTGGGGTTTGAGAGGGTACTACCCCACTCATGGTCGAGTTTTAGGAAGGTACTACCCCACTCATGGTTGGGGTTTAGGAGGGTACTACCCAACTCATGGTTGAGGCTTAGGAGGGTACTACCCCACTCATGGTCGAGGTTTAGGAGGGTACTACCCAACTCATGGTCGAGTTTTAGGAGGGTACTACCCCACTCGTGGTTGAGGTTCAGGAGAATACTACCCCACTCATGGTTGAGGTTTAGGAGGGTACTACCCCACTCATGGTCGAGTTTTAGGAGGGTACTACCCAACTCATGGTCGAGTTTTAGGAGGGAACTACCCCACTCATGGTTGAGGTTTAGGAGGGTACTACCCAACTCATGGTTGAGGTTTAGGAGGGTACTACCCGACTCATGGTTGAGGTTCAGGAGAATACTACCCCACTCATGGTTGAGGTTAAGGAGGGTACTACCCCACTCATGGTTGGGGTTTGAGAGGGTACTACCCCACTCATGGTTGAGGTTTGAGAGGGTACTACCCCACTCATGGTTGAGGTTCAGGAGGATACTACCCCACTCATGGTCGAGTTTTAGGAGGGAACTACCCCACTCATGGTTGAGGTTCAGGAGGATACTACCCCACTCATGGTCGAGTTTTAGGAGGGAACTACCCCAGTCTTGGTCGAGTTTTAGGAGGGAACTACCCCAGTCATGGTCGAGTTTTAAGAGGGAACTAACCCAGTCATGGTCGAGTTTTAAGAGGGAACTACCCCACTCATTGTCGAGTTTTAGGAGGGAACTACCCCAGTCATGGTCGAGTTTTAGGAGGGTACTACCCCACTCATGGTTGAGGTTCAGGAGAATACTACCCCACTCATGGTTGAGGTTTAGGAGGGTACTACCCCATTCATGGTTGAGGTTCAGGAGAATACTACCCCACTCATGGTTGAGGTTTAGGAGGGTACTACCCCACTCATGGTTGAGGTTTAGGAGGGTACTACCCCACTCATGGCTGGGGTTTAGGAGGGTACTCCCCCACTCATGGTTGAGGTTTAGGAGGGTACTACCCCACTCATGGTTGAGGTTTGAGAGGGTACTACCCAACTCATGGTTGAGGTTTATGAGGGTACTGCCCCACTCATGGTTGATGCTTAGGAGGGTACTACCCCACTCATGGTTGAGGCTTAGGAGGGTACTACCCAACTCATGGTTGAGGTTTAGGAGGGTACTGCCCCACTCATGGTTGGGGTTTAGGAGGGTACTACCCCACTCATGGTTGAGGTTTGAGAGGGTACCACCCCACTTTTGGTTGAGGTTTGAGAGGGTGCCACCCCACTCATGGTAAAGGTTTATGAAGGTACTACCCAACTCATGGTTGAGGCTTAGGAGGGTACTACCCCACTCATGGTCGAGGTTTAGGAGGGACCACCCCACTCATGGTTGAGGTTTGAGAGGGTACTACCCCACTCATGGTTGGGGTTTGAGAGGGTACTACCCCACTCATGGTTGGGGTTTGAGAGGGTACTACCCCACTCATGGTCGAGTTTTAGGAAGGTACTACCCCACTCATGGTTGGGGTTTAGGAGGGTACTACCCAACTCATGGTTGAGGTTTAGGAGGGTACTACCTCACTCATGGTCGAGGTTTAGGAGGGTACCACCCCACTCATGGTTGAGGTTTGAGAGGGTACTACCCCACTCATGGTTGGGGTTTGAGAGGGTACTATCCCACTCATGGTCGAGTTTTAGGAGGGTACTACCCAACTCATGGTTGAGGTTTAGGAGGGTACTGCCCCACTCATGGTTGGGGTTTGAGAGGGTACTATCCCACTCATGGTTGGGGTTTAGGAGGGTACTACCCCACTCATGGTTGAGGTTTAGGAGGGTACTACCCCACTCATGGTTGAGGTTTGAGGGTACTACCCCACTCATGGTTGAGGTTTAGGAGGGTACTACCCCACTCATGGTTGAGGTTTAGGAGGGTACTACCCCACTCATGGTTGAAGTTTGAGAGGGTACTACCCCACTCATGGTCGAGTTTTAGGAGGGTACTACCCAACTCATGGTTGAGGTTTAGGAGGGTACTGCCCCACTCATGGTTGGGGTTATAGAGGGTACTATCCCACTCATGGTTGGGGTTAAGGAGGGTACTACCCCACTTTTGGTTGAGGTTTAGGAGGGTACTGCCCCACTCATGGTTGAGGTTTGAGAGGGTACTACCCCACTCATGGTTGAGGTTTAGGAGGGTACTACCCCACTCATGGTTGAGGTTTAGGAGGGTACTACCCCACTCATGGTTGAGGTTTGAGAGGGTACTACCCCACTCATGGTTGAGGTTTGAGAGGGTACTATCCCACTCATGGTTGAGGTTTAGGAGGGTACCACCCCAGTTTTGGTTGAGGTTTGAGAGGGTACTACCCCACTCATGGTTGAGGTTTAGGAGGGTACTACCCCACTCATGGTTGAGGTTTAGGAGGGTACTGCCCCACTCATGGTTGAGGTTTGAGAGGGTACTATCCCACTCGTGGTTGAGGTTTAGGAGGGTACCACCCCAGTTTTGGTTGGGGTTTAGGAGGGTACTACCCCACTCATGGTTGAGGTTTAAGAGGGTACTGCCCCACTCATGGTTGAGGTTTGAGAGGGTACTACCCCACTCATGGTTGAGGTTAAGGAGGGTACTACCCCACTCATGGTAAAGGTTTATGAAGGTACTACCCAACTCATGGTTGAGGCTTAGGAGGGTACTACCCCACTCATGGTCGAGGTTTAGGAGGGTACTGCCCCACTCATGGTTGAGGTTTAAGAGGGTACTACCCCACTCATGGTTGAGGTTTATGAGGGTACTACCCCACTCATGGTTGAGGTTTGAGAGGGTACTACCCCACTCATGGTTGAGGTTTAGGAGGGTACCACCCCACTTTTGGTTGAGGTTTGAGAGGGTACCACCCCACTCATGGTAAAGGTTTATGAAGGTACTACCCAACTCATGGTTGATGCTTAGGAGGGTACTACCCCACTCATGGTCGAGGTTTAGGAGGGTACCACCCCACTCATGGTTGAGGTTTGAGAGGGTACTACCCCACTCATGGTTGAGGTTTGAGAGGGTACTATCCCACTCATGGTTGAGGTTTAGGAGGGTACCACCCCACTCATGGTTGAGGTTTGAGAGGATACTACCCCACTTATGGTTGAGGTTTAGGAGGGTACTGCCCCACTCATGGTTGAGGTTTGAGAGGGTACTACCCTACTCATGGTTGAGGTTTATGAGGGTACTACCCCACTCATGGTTGAGGTTTGAGAGGGTACTACCCCACTCATGGTTGAGGTTTATGAGGGTACTACCCCACTCATGGTTGAGGTTTGAGAGGGTACCACCCTACTCATGGTTGAGGTTTTGAGAGGGTACAACCCCACTGATGGTTGGGGTTTAGGAGGGTACTACCCCACTCATGGTTGAGGTTTTGGAGGATACTACCCCACTCATGGTCGAGTTTTAGGAGGGTACTACCCAACTCATGGTTGAGGTTTAGGAGGGTACTACCCCACTCATGGTTGGGGTTTAGGAGAATACTACCCCACTCATGGTTGAGGTTTAGGAGGGTACTACCCCACTCATGGTTGAGGTTTGAGAGGGTACCACCCCACTCATGGTTGAGGTTTGAGAGGATACTACCCCACTCATGGTTGGGGTTTAGGAGGGTACTACCCCACTCATGGTTGGGGTTTGAGAGGATACTACCCCACTCATGGTCGAGTTTTAGGAGGGTACTACCCAACTCATGGTTGAGGTTTAGGAGGGTACTGCCCCACTCATGGTTGGGGTTATAGAGGGTACTATCCCACTGATGGTTGGGGTTATAGAGGGTACTATCCCACTGATGGTTGGGGTTTAGGAGAATACTACCCCACTCATGGTTGAGGTTTAGGAGGGTACTGCCCCACTCATGGTTGAGGCTTAGGAGGGTACTACTCCACTCATGGTTGAGGTTTAGGAGGGTACTACCCCACTCATGGTTGGGGTTTAGGAGGGTACTACCCCACTCATGGTTGAGGTTTAGGAGGGTACTACCCCCACTCTTGGTTGGGGTTTAGGAGGGTACTACCCCACTCATGGTTGGGGTTTAGGAGGGTACTACCCCACTCATGGTCGAGTTTTAGGAAGGTACTACCCCACTCATGGTTGGGGTTTAGGAAGGTACTGCCCAACTCATGGTTGAGGTTTGAGAGGGTACTACCCCACTCATGGTTGGGGTTTAGGAGGGTACTACCCAACTCATGGTCGAGTTTTAGGAGGGAACTACCCCACTCATGGTTGGGGTTTGAGAGGGTACTACCCCACTCATGGTTGAGGTTTATGAGGGTACTACCCCACTCATGGTTGAGGTTTAGGAGGGTACTACTCCACTCATGGTCGAGTTTTAGGAAGGTACTACCCCACTCAAGGTTGAGGTTTAGGAGGGTACTACCCAACTCATGGTTGAGGTTTAGGAGGGTACTACTCCACTCATGGTTGGGGTTTAGGAGGGTACTACCCAACTCATGGTTGAGGTTTAGGAGGGTACTACTCCACTCATGGTTGAGGTTTAGGAGGGTACTACCCCACTCATGGTCGAGTTTTAGGAGGGTACTACCCAACTCATGGTCGAGTTTTAGGAGGGAACTACCCCACTCATGGTTAAGGTTTAGGAGGGTACTACCCAACTCATGGTTGAGGTTTAGGAGGGTACTACCCGACTCATGGTTGAGGTTCAGGAGAATACTACCCCACTCATGGTTGAGGTTTAGGAGGGTACTACCCCACTTTTGGTTGAGGTTTGAGAGGGTACTATCCCACTCATGGTCGAGTTTTAGGAAGGTACTACCCAACTCATGGTTGAGTTTTAGGAAGGTACTACCCAACTCATGGTCGAGTTTTAGGAGGGAACTACCCCACTCATGGTTGATGCTTAGGAGGGTACTACCCCACTCATGGTTGAGGTTTAGGAGGGTACTACCCCACTCATGGTTGAGGTTTAAGAGGGTACTACCCCACTTTTGGTTGAGGTTTGAGAGGGTACTACCCCACTCATGGTCGAGTTTTAGGAAGGTACTACCCAACTCATGGTTGAGGTTTAGGAGGGTACTACCCAACTCATGGTTGAGGTTTGAGAGGGTACTACCCCACTCATGGTTGAGGTTTAGGAGGGTACTACCCCACTTTTGGTTGAGGTTTGAGAGGGTACTACCCCACTCATGGTCGAGTTGTAGGAAGGTACTACCCAACTCATGGTTGAGTTTTAGGAAGGTACTACCCCATCTATGGTTGAGGTGATGTAGGAGGGTACTACCCCACTCAAGGATGAGGTTTAGGAGGGTACTACCCCACTCATGGTTGAGGATTAGGAGAGTTCTAAGACTCCACTCATGGTTGAGCAGATCAAGCCACGAGAGGGAGTTCGGTAAACGTGTTTGCAATAATTAACAAAATCCAACCAATTTAGCAGATTTAACGAGGTTATTTAATACATGGGAGGCTTATGTTTCTGAGTTGTTTGTAATACTATTGTCAGCTAGAATAACTGATGAGAGGGCGGGCTTAACCGTTGTTAATTAAAATCTTAAAAAGATTAAAGTAAGAAAAAACTTGCATACATTTGAATCAAATTAACACATTATTATATGCGGGTCTCTTTTGGCATTATACCTCTTCATATTATTTTGAGACAACAATTTTGATTAATTCATGAATAGTTTCCAGCTGAGGAACGATGGATAATATACCTCTGTCTAAGAGTTGGTTCTCTAAGATCGGTTTGAGTCTCCTGAGCTGTATCATTATTGATTTTCTCCTCATAATCGCATCATGTATTTATATTTCAATACAATAACTCATTATTTAATTAATTATTAAATCAATCAATTGAATAATTATTTTCTCTTTTTCCTCCTTTCTTTCTTTCTTTCTTTCTTAATTTGTTTCTTTATTTCTTCTATTTCTTTCTTTATTTCTGTCTTTCTTTTGGTTATTATTTCTTTCTTTCTTTCTTCTTTCTTTATTTGCTGATTATTTCTTTCTTGATTTATTTTGTTTGTTTTAGTAATTATTTAATTTATTTATTTAGTTATTTGTTTATTTGTATGCCTTATTCGTTTGTTGTGATAATTAGTTTGAATTGTTGGGTGCCGAGGATTAGGTGTTTAGTTTTGAAAGAAGAGAAATCTTAAAATATTAAATGTAATGCTTGGAAAATGTTATCATCACATTACTCTATCGCTTCTTTACAGTCTGATGAAGAGTTTTAAGCACATTGGAGGATCATCACCTTGCCAAAATATAAACGTTAGAAAAAACAATAATTACTCCAAAAAGAGATAATTTTCTCAAAGGAAATGATGAAAACTAGGTTTCTATTATAGTAATATCACACAACCAGGGCCCAATTTTAATTTGCTGTTTACCACAGAATCCTGAGTTTTTCAGTGCTCTGAATGGGCACTAACCAACTGATAAATGCTCTTAAATTGTATCCTTTCGCCAATTTGAATTGGTGATGGTTATCCACAAATAAAATAATAAATGCCGGTCAGAATTGATCCACTTTCCGTTCCTGTGAGCCTGACCCTATTGTGGGTCAGGCTCACCTGGAAATTGATTACAATTTTGGATTTTTAACTCGGACACTTTCTTCAGTTTGACCAATTTTGGGGGTTATTTTGACACCAATTCTAGGTCACACTGACCTAACAATGGGTCAAGCCCAACGGAACCTAGAACCCTGGTAATTTCTTACCCATAGTTTTATAATGTTGATTTTAAAATAAATTTACCATAACATTTCATGTGATTAGATGGCTGAACCTTACTCTCTAATTTTATAAAGTCACTATTGTTTATGAATAAGACGACTGGTAATTTTTTGTTTACCTATTAAGATCACTACCAAAGGTTGTATGGGGGAGGTGACACGCCCTTTGATGACTTACTTTCTGACAGACAGCTCCTTTCGGTAATAAATTATCCATAACTGTGGAGGTCTGAAAAGCTGGTAAATCATATCTCTAAAACTAACTGTCCAAAAATTCAGTATAAAAAAAACCCCACGTTAAAACAATGCATACACCGAGAAACGTAATCTCTAATAATAATTAGAAAGGCATCTGACTGGAAATTCAGTATAATGTTATTACGCTATAGTAACTGTACGGATTATCAAGTTAATTTCTTTACGTTATTAGGCAATTAACTGTCCCCTAAATCTAAAAGATAAATTGCCAGTTAAAGTTGTCGTACAGTTCATTCTTACACCTGTTTCAATTTTAATTATGAAGTGTGTCACGAACTGTAAATTAAATTGGTTATTTGTTGTAAATATATTCATATTATTCTGATGATGGTATTTATTTGTAAACAAATCATGACCGTTCTAGGGATCCTTACTTTTTACAATAAGGCGCAGTCCACACAGTTCGGATATTTAACATTCCAGTGTAAATTTCCTTATTTGGTCAAGATATTGATTGATTGATTGATTGAATTGGTTTATTTAAAAACATTCGATGAAAACAGCTCGAAGGCTGATAAATCATGAATTAACATCTGATAAAAATTGTTAAAAGTACATAGAAAAAGCCACAATATAAAGAAGCCATTAGAGAAATAGAGAAAAAGGGGTTGATAATAAACAGATTTGCAAAGTTCATGCCCGCATGACTAAACAGCTCATTATATAACGGGATCGATTGTGATCGATCAAACTAATTCACGAGTTTTCTAATAATGAATATTCAGTATTTGGGGTAGTATAAAATGTAGCGTAATGAGTTATTTGGTACTTACTCTTCAGACTCTAAGAGGAAAATGGAAAGCATGGCTCAATGAAACGTAATACAGTTGGTTCTGAAGTTTCAAGATAAAGGAACCACCTATTGACTCCTCGAAGTACATCACCATCGTAGCTGCAAAAAGACTCCTCTTCCCGTATTATGATGACGATTTCTACATGCGCTTCATCGAAAAGTACTACGACTGTCGAGCCTGCGTTATAATGAGGTTACGATCATAAGCGACTTTTGTTGGTACGCCGTTTATCGGAGGAAAAATGTCACACGCTAGAGTATTCAAAGCTGTAAATCATTTTTATAAAATCAATACCTCACTGGCGAAACGTGCTCTAAATCGCAAGTGGAAAACACAATATACCAATGCCAAATTTAATGAAAAGATACTTATGCATTGACCACTTCATTACCGTTTTATCAAAACACATACAAGTAACAGTCGGCAGTGACGACGGTCCATTGGCGGCGTCATGGTCACGTCGAATCAGCGGCCAACCAACCTCGTCCCCATGGTTTACTTTATTTCCAACCATGTTTACAATAGTAAACCTTGGGAGGGAAACTCCTTACTTGGACCCTGATTGGACAACGACTGGTGTACAAAAGTCTAACGTAAACATGTTAAGTTGTACTCATTCAGTATTCACCATGTTCACAGCCAGACTATTCTAATTTGCATACGTATCCAAACATTTTGGATATGCAAATGATCTAATACCAGGGTGAGAGAGCGGTCAACCTCGTACTGCTGGACACACCGAGGTTAGAGCCAGCCACCTTCATAGTGTGAAGCAGTTACTGCGTTAATGACCATCACCAAGAAGATCGGCATGCAAAGAATTACAGTCATTGTCTGCGAACTATTTTGTATAGAAAAATTTCAATTTGTAGTAATTGTTTCCATACAGTTTTGTAAAAGCAAAGGTTTCCACTGGCCGAGCGTACTGTGTGATGACAGGGGCGTCAATGCGTCTTGAAATGTGGGGGGGGGGGACATCAGGATCATTTACGGCGTGGGGTCCAGGGGCCCGCTCAATGGCCCCTGGTGGGGGTCCAGGGGCGAAGCCCTTGGCGGGGGTTCAGGGGGCGGAGCCCCCTGAAGCTGTTGGGCTTTAGCATGTTTGAACGACCTAGAAAAGCTCTCCTTGCTATAATTATTTACATATCAAACTTGGACTTGGTTCAGAGAGAGATAGAACAAGCGACACTTAAATAAAAGACCAACATACATGATATAGGCCTATTGTTCTTATGGGCAATTCCACTGTGACTCGTGCTACAATTCAAGGTGTCTTTTTACATACTATATGCTCCAGGTATTAAACAACCAACATTCAAGGCTAGATCCTCATAGCATTTTGACATTTTTTGTTGTTTTACTTTTGTATGCATGGGACAGCGGCGAACATCGGTAACTCGTGCTACACGCAGAGGACATGCCAAATTTGTTTACTCATTTTCATTTTGATGGTGTCCTGTTTAGAACAAAAAACAATAAACTCTCCAGGGGCGGATCCAGGATTTTCCAAACGGGGGGCGTGAAAATGTACCAAGCAGCAAAATTAAGGGTGAATGCAATTTGTGGCGCTTGAGAACGCGTAACTCGAAGCCCTAACGGCATGGGTTCAGGGGCCCGCCTACATGCTCCGAAACAGTTAGGATTCTAGATGCTCTGTGGTGCGATCTCATGCAGGATCTGACCACTTTAACCAAGTTTGTTTTTGCAAGATCATTATTTAATCATCATTTTCGAGTTGGGAGTCATTGAATCAGCCATCCTGAGTTATAAAATAAAAATGCAGGCTGCAATTAATATTTATTCAGGGACAAAAAAAGTGTTGGGTGAGGAGGATCCTCCCTCCATGGTGAGACAAACGATATGATAGTGCAATTTTCAATATAATTAACCAAAAACAGAGAAATAGAAACACTTTTTAAGCACTTCTGATCCATTTCACTCTTCTAAATTTACTGGAAAATGTTACTGTAACATTAGTGGTGGGGTCTAGGAGTGAAGCCCCGATGGGGTCCAGGGGGCGAAGCCCCTGGCGGAAGCTCTGAGCTTTTGGCATTTTGAGGGGTGAAAAATCAAGCCTCTGTTTGCCTAAAACAGAGAAATAGACACACTTTTTCTAAGCACTTTTGATCCATATCAATCTTCTAATTTTACTCAAAGAAAATTGTAATACCACAAATCTCACGTTTGGATCTGGTCGCTGCATTATCTGGTTTCATGCATATTCACATATTCACTAGTGGGTAAGATCGTTTTTTCAAATTCAAGCTGTCGTGTTATCCCGGACAAATTGGCACATCAGGTTTCGAATGTTACGTTACTGTTGCAAATCTAAACAATTACAAGTGACATATCATGAAAGATTCATTTTAGCAGAAAGAAAAAATGTGAATGGTATAGTATGACAAAGAAATCCATCCTGCCTCTGGGGGGAAAATTTACACCACACACACTTGTGGCTAATTTTTAAACAGGCAATACTAAAAAAGAAAATAGAAAAGTTGTTGTTGTTTTTTGAGGGGGCTGACGCCCACGCCCCCCCCCCCCCGTATCCGCCCCTGCTCTCATGGATTGTAAAATTAACAATTTTGCTTCGGTTCAGGAAACTTGTAAAGTCCATGGTTGTTTATGATAGGTTCTTTCACTTTTGTCATCTTTGGATTTTCAGATAGAAAGTTTTATCATCCTTTTTTTAAGGTCACTTCCAGTAACATACATTTCCACCTTTGTGCGTAACAATACAGTAAGCGATGAAAAGAAAAAGAAAGGATGTTGATTAAAATTTGATGACTATTTCTTGTAGGGCCTATGCCATATTTCAAAGATATAAAATGTATCAAATTTTAAGGACAACTGCTTAAGCTTAAAACAATGGACCGATTTATAGAATATCTAAGTTATACAGGATGTTTCTACTTTAAAATACTCTATCAGAACAAATACAAATCTTTTACTAACAAACTGTTAAGCAAACTCAGAAAAAAAAATTAATGAGTTGTGATCCTGGCATGTGTTTGGAATAATATTGCTATTATTGTTGTTAATTATTCGACCTAAACAACACAAGAACAACAAATACAACACAAGGCAATAAAAGGGAAAAAACAAAAAAAAACAGACAAAAACATAGCACCAAAAAAATAATAAATAAATAAACAATCGAACAAACAAACAAACAAACAAACAAGCGTATTGCTGAAAATATCAATCCGGTTTTGTTGTAAGAGACACGATGTAGACCGTGTAATCATCCTAGCAGATGGCTGAATATAAAAATGTATCATGGAGTAGACTGCTTGCAATGTCCAGGGCAGTGTATACGCACATTGCTTTGTGCTGATATTCATCGTTCAAGTACATCCAGGAAATGGCAAATACGTTAGAGCGCTCAGCGTGTAAAGAGTGGGAGGGTCGGCGTACAAATTACAGAATTAATCTAAGGTCGATCTGAGCACTTTGAAAAATGTTCGTCTCCAATCACGCTGAGATTCAAAGTAGCAGGAGATATAGCATGCGTTTTAGTCCACTTGTCCGGCTTTTACACTAATGTAATAACGGCATGGGCAAAAAACATGGGGGGACATTTGATATTGTGTCCCCCACCCTTGAAAACTTGGGGGGACCCCCCCCCCCCCATATGACGCCCATGTGTGATGAACCGTCAAGACGTGTATTCATTGACAGTTATGAAAATGCAAATAAAAACCAAGCAATGTTTTACTTGTTTTCTAGTTTGGCGTTGATCCCTGTATCGAGAAATCGGCGCACCCGGTCGAATTTGAAAGAGGTGCTATGCCCACACTTTGTGTCGTTATCGTTAGAGTGAGTATTTTAAATAAAACTGATCTGACAACTGCTATAACCGAATCGATAACAATGAAGTTATCATCAAGTACTAATATGAGCCAAAATAAAACAGTGGATGCGTTTCCATTCCCTGACAAGGTTTCAAATCAAACGGATTTAAAAACACACTGTGCTCACAAGGAGGGGCCAGTGCTACGGCCAACGCGCTGCTCATTGTCGTCATGCGCGGTTTAGGAAGGCCTAAGTTGCAGTAGCTACACGAAATTAAAAGCGAATGTTTATTTTTAACTTTATCGGGACCTCGTAATCAAGATTTGATGCTTGGTTGAAGCTGCAGGTGAGCTTGATGGGTTGTTTTGAGGATGACCGACCGTGAAGAAAGTACAGCCGTCAGTTTTAGAAGAGTTTAAATTGGTGCAAAGTGCATTGTTGGTGAAAGGTCACTTGAAGATCAAAACTTGAAATTTGTAGAGCAAACTGAATACGAAAGCGTTAAATGGAAAAAGAGCGAGAACAAAAATGACTTGCATTTCATAAGACTTAGTAGAAGTCATAATTATGAGACTTATCTCATGAGTCATGCTCATTCATAATTTGAGATATAAGTCATATATATGACTGTATTAAGTCATGATTTTGGGGGTTGAACAAAGAAATGTTGTCTAGAGCGGAACTTGAACCAGCGACCTCCAGGTTAATGTGCCGGCGCTCTATTAACTGAGCTATCTTAGCCCTAATGCTGTCGGTCTCCCTATTTGGGGTGCCATTCAACCTTTAACTGCCGAACCTTTAACTACCAATCATATAACCAGGGATCATATATAGGTTTACAATAAAACCTGGAAAGCAGCAAGGGATCACCTCAAGGGGATGCCACTTTTTATTTCAAATATCAAATATAAAACCACAAGGGAAACGGACTAGACGAATTTTTAATGATAAACCTATTGACAAAAAAGGGTGACCGCCTACATTTTGGCCAGATAGCTCAGTTGGTAGAACGCAAGGACGTTAATTCTGAGGTCGCAGGTTCAAGTCCCGCTCTAGTCAATTTATCTTTGTTCAACCCAGCATTATTGAAAATTTACCCAGTCTCCCTTACTGTTTATCACTTGATAAGATTATTTGAAAAAAATAAATTGCAATCGTATAGACACATTGATCAACCTTGACGCAGAAACTGCAAAAACCTTCGATCAACAGCCGGAGAATCTCCGTTCGGAATCTCCGTTCTAGACTAGACATCATCAAACCAGACAGTCGTCAAAGTGTCACTAAGAAACAGGTAGAACAGACGGTGAGTCTCCAATCCGCAAAGACAACTCAAGAGCTACACGAGAATCAACATGTGATATTCGCAACTACAGAGACCTTCAGCAATGGATAACAGGATTTATGCACGCACTGGCCTGCTGTCATATGTAGTAAGAGTTGGCCCAGACTCCATCTGGCGTATAGACACATTGATCAACCTTGACGCAGAAACTGCAAAAACCTTCGATCAACAGCCGGAGAATCTTCGGTCGGAATCTCCGTTCTAGACTAGACATCATCAAACCAGACATTCGTCAAGGTGTCACTAAGAAACAGGTAGAACAGACGGTGAGTCTCCAATCCGCAAAGACAACTCAAGAGCTACACAAGAATCAACACGTGCTATTCACAACTTCAGAGACCTTCAGCAATGGATAATTAACAGGAGTTATCAATGCACGCACTGGCCCGCTGCCATATGAAGTATAAGAGTTGACGAAGACTCTTTCTGGTGTAGAAACATTGATCAACTTCTTGACGATCAGCAACCGGAGATAGCCCATGAAACTTTACCTTCTGTCATACCAGAAACCAGTGGCCATCTGATCCCCCATTAACTACCGCATTTATAAGCCTTTCAGAGCGGGAATGAAAAACCAACTTCGGTGTCAACAACAACAGGATCTCCTTCAAAGCCTAAGCGGGCTGCGAAGAAAAAAAATCCTGAACCTTTCAGGCAGTGTCCGTGGAGTTTAAGTTAATCAGAGCGAGGACGTCACATAATACCACTTTTTGATTTTTTTCAATGGCCCTTTACAAATGTACACTGTACTGCCCGAAAGGTTCAGGGAAAAAAATTCGCGAGCGGGCTCGCTATCCGCTGCGGACTCAGAAACTTCTAAATATTTTTTGGCTATAAAACACATGATTCACAGAAACTGTATTGATGTTCCGAGACTTGTGAAGCATCACTCTGTGTACTATTTGTGTTCTGTGGAATAAGTGTTTTGGAGGGGTTACTAAATTTAAAACAAGTGACTTTTATGAACAAATCCGGGCAAAGTTCTGTATTTTTTTCTTAAAACCTTCAGTTTATTTTTCAACATCTATAAGTAAAAGTTAACCATACCTTCACTACTCACACTGAATTTTAATTATAACAAATTTATGTGCATAAATAACTTGACCTGTGAAATCTCATATTAGTTGGGAGGAAATGTAATACGTGCCTTCTACTATCTTATAATGCACAATTCCACTTTCATTCAGAGCTGGGTACGCAGAGAGTTACGACATATAGAGGGACCACTTAGTTCACGTGGTATCTGGACGCCAAATGCAGCACAACCCAAGTGCAGTCTTGTCTTACAGCCTATGCGCACATGCATTATTTTAGACCGAAAATGGCTTCAAATCGCAAATTGTCGCAACTCTCTCAATAAACGGCTCTTGCATTATACAAATAGCGCCTTCAATGATTCCCATAGAATTCCTCACCTTGCAATTTTTTAGGGAGAAAGATGTTTTAAAAGCAGAATAATGATTCACACAAATATTCCTCGAAATTGTGTGGTTTTCTTTTTACTTCGTGAACTGACACAGTCCGCTTTTTTATGGAGTCAAAAATTTAGTTCTACAAAATGGCGGGCAGTGTTAGTTCACGAAATAACAGGAAAACCACACAATTTTGAGGGATATTTGTGTGAATCATTATATTTTACTCTTAAAACATCTTTCCAACCATATTCTTTTCATAATAAACGCCTTTTATTGCCAAAAGCCCCCAATCCAAGGCAACGGTGTCCCTTTAAACAGGTGAGCCTTTTAGAATTTGACTCTAATATAAACCTATGCAAAATTTAGCTGATCTACGGTAAATCAGAAGAATAAGTAAGTAAACGAATGATTATGACTCCTGTGACCCCTATGAGCCGTGAACAGGGCCCAATTTCATAGAGCTGCTTAAGCACAACAAGTAGCTAAGCACAACAAAATAGTGCTTAGCAGAATAAGGAACCAGCCAAAATACCATGTCACATGCAAAATTTATGACTGGTATCCTGCTAATTTTTGCTAAGCACAAAATTTGTAAGCAAAATAGTTTGCTTAAGCAGCTCTATGAAATTGGGCCCTGGTCACGGCCATTGGCTGGTACACACGCATGCTGTGCATTGTGTACTTTAATGTTTGATGTATGCACAACCTTTCCAAGACCAATGGGATGGGTTTATCAGCTTGTACAAATTCTTGTTCAGGATGTAGTATTATGCATAATGGGAATGATTGCTACTGATCGGCGCAATGCGCACAATCATAACACGTACACATAATCTAATAATGTAAACGATAACACCCTTCTTTAAATAAAGTACAAGGCAAAGATTGACAAACAATTATTTACAATGGCTTTACACCAATAGAACCTGAGCGGTCATAGGGAAATGCTCCAATGCGCATGTGCATACGCCATCCCATCCCCGGCGCCTTTGGTTCAGGCGCTAGAACCGACTACAACCATGGTACAATTAGGCAGAAACTAAAGCCGAAATTGGTACAACCTAGGCTGAAATTCGGTTCAAACCTAAAATGGTGAAAGAGTAATGTCAAAGACGCTGATATACGGAAAGTGGGCTACCTTTCGCCGAGAATCTCATGAGTTTTCTAGGAATTGGCGAATATTAGTCACCGTAGTGTCCCTGTACTATTAGGCTTTTTATGGGACAGGTAGGGGAAAATGCGAAAGGTAAACAAACTTCCTTTTTTCCCTCCAATAATTATTTTGTTCCCTAGCCTCAAAAAACAATTTCGTTCCGACCCTTGAAATATGATTTTGTTTCCACGAAGCATTATTTCGTCCCCTCAAAATATCATTTCGTTCACTCGAAATCATTTCGTTCCCACGCCGTCACGTTAATCTGAAGGTTATAGGTTCAAATCTCGCCCTTGTCAATTTTCCTTTGTTCAACCCAAACATCAGTTTAAAACTTACCCAGTCAGTTTTATTTGTTATTTATTACTTTATATGCTAAAATTACACGCCTTAAAGTGATTTTGAATAGCGGATTCAACTGAAGAGGCAAAAGCGCTTTAAATACGAATGCATGAACGTAAAGGACTGCTATCCTTGCCGAAATTGACCAGGAAAGCTAATAACGTGAAATGTTTGTTTTTTTAACTGATAAAAATTACAAGTTTAAAGCCCTATTCAATCACATTACCGACCTTTTGGATGAAATGATAATTAATTTTAAATTACTAATGAAATTAAAAATAATAATATTACAAATAATAATCATAAATAACTAAACTTAATTTTCACTTTTTAAAATTTCAAGAAATGCAGTTTATATTTACAATATTTTAAAGCATTGTTCCTTGAAAAATAAGGATGCGCACTGCATGTAACTCCTTATAGTTCCCACCGAGTGTTTACCAAAATGAAAGGCATTTTTCTTTGTGCAATTATTTATAACGTATATGGAAGGGGTTTTTCCGTAAGAATGACATAAATTATTAGCATGTGCGTAAAGCATATTCTTTTGTAACAAGTCAACCGGTTCTCACTTTTAGTTTGTACATTTTGTTTTTCTTCTTATGAATTTGCTATTAGTACGCATTTTTCCCCGCCATGCAACCTCTACAGAAAATCAAAACATGTATACAGCCTACGCAAAATTACAAACAATTATTATTACATAACTTTGTACACAAAATTGCCAACAGCTCCGATATTCGATCGTGTAATGAATGATAGTAAATACTTACAGGTGATTAGTCTTTAGGTTTCTCTTATTTTCATGCTGCATTTCTTGAATGAGTATCTAAATCCTGTCCCAATACCCCACTGGATTCCTACATTTTCTGCAACATTCCAGTAATTATAGTATTTACCATTGAGATGTGCATTAAAACACCCAACGAACCACCAGGCACCTTCCCATCTCACTGCACAGTTCCATGGTCCATATGTATCATGGTCACGATCCTTTGTAGTGAAGGGATAGCCGTCGTGAATGCTCATTGAATCACCTGTTGTCTGACTCTCAAACATACCGACCGTGATTCTGTAATCATCACCATTTATGGCAAACCTCCTGTAAAGAGCCCAACGAGAATTACCGTTCCAGTCAGTCAAATCAATACGTAGGTGCCATAGTCCAGTCGCAGTTAATGTGCGCAGAATATCATTGCCAAGCCAGAACTCACCCTTGAGATCGCCAAAACCGGCTTGATATTCAGCCCAGTTATGGTAAAAGTCAACAGATCCATCTTGTCTCCTTTGAAATACAATCCAGCCTCCACCGTCGGTCTCCATATCACAGTAGACCTGGACGCCCTCTGGCAGACCATCTGGGTAGATTGTGTATTGACCACTGTCAGTCGTACCTGATAATAGTAACTCTTTGCAGCTCTTGTAGGTACCTGGGTTTGTTAGTTCATTTGTCGTTTCTGCTTCTGCTTCTTCTTCTCGTATTTTCATGCTGCATTTGTTCAAGGAGTAGTAAAGACCAAAATCATTAACCCACTGAACCCCCCAAGAGTAGGCCACATTTGGGTTTGCAGAGTAACGGCCATTGAGGTGAGCTTTAAAACAGTCATTAAACCACCAGGCACCTTCCCATTTCCGCGCACAGTTCTCTGGAATGTATGGATCGTTGTCACGGTCATTCGTTGTGAAAGGATACCCATTTTGGTAAGCCATTGAGTCACCTGCTGTACTACGAGTATCAAACAAACCGACGGTGATTCTGTACTTGTCATCTGATATGGCAAATCTCCTGTAAAGAGCCCAACGAGAAAAACCATTCCAGTCAGTCAAATCAATACGTAGGTGCCATAGTCCAGTAGCAGTTAATGTGTGCAGAATGTCATTGCCCAGCCAGAACTCACCATTGAGACCGCCAAAACCGGCTTGATATTCAGCCCAGTTACGGTAAAAGTCAACAGAGCCATCTTGTCTCCTTTGAAATACAATCCAGCCTCCACCGTCGGTTTCCATATCACAGTAGACCTGGACACCCTCTGGCAGACCATCGGGGTAGATTGTGTAAATGTCATTTCTTACACAACCAGCTAATAGTAAGTCCTTGCAACTGTTGGGCAATGCAGATGCTTTTGAAGATGTCGTTGTTTCTGGTGAAGTGTCGGGTAGTGCATGTGTGATTGACGCTATTTCAGTGCCAAGTGTAGACATTGTTTCTCCGGCAGATTTTGATGTTTTAACCTTTTGCACGGTTGTTAATGCCTCTGGTCCAACGGTCGTTTTCACAACTGCTGATGCGGGGTTAATTGGATGTGTAGTTTCAGCTACCGGTTTATCGGGTACTGAACTTGTTCCAATACTAGAAGTTGAAACGTCCGGAGATGTTCCAATAACTTGGGTTATGTCTGTAATTGAAGCGGTGTCAGTTGAAGGCACTGTTTGTGATTCTGCTGCGCTGTCGGGGGCAGATGTCACTGTTTTACTTGATGCAGTCTTCGCAGTAGAATCTTCGACTGTAACTTGCGCAGTTTTGAGAGCAAAAACTGCTTCAGTGTTGGTAACCGAAACTGTTGTGGTTTTGAGTGCTTCAGACGACAAAGTGTCAAAGTTCTCGTCATAATAAATATAGCCCTGCAGTTTAACCATATCAGCAGGGGTCACGGCTCTGGATGCATTATTCAACTCACAACGATGGTTACTGGTGTGGTAGTTAAATGATTGACACTGGGGGTTGAGAGAGCAGTCTCGGCCACACAGCACAGGAGAAGATACAGTCTTCAACTGAAAACCATGAGCCTTCAAGAAGTGGTTGTCCGTCGAGTAGTAGTTTAAATTAAGCCTTCGATCACACTCATAACAACTTGTTAGCCGAATGGTCAGCGGTAGTAACAACATCCAAACCATCTTGACCTCCATGCTACTTGAACTAACCTTGCTCATGATAAAAATGGCAATGCTCATCATTGTAAACGACTGGCTTAAGTTTCTTGTACAAGCAAATGTGACTGTAAAGAAGTATTAGCAGCTTAAGATGTGAACAATTTCGACATCGGAGGTTGCTCCGACCTCCATGATCTAGTTCTTTGTTAGTTATGCGAGTGCAAACGACTGTTCGTCCAAAAAGTACAAGTAAGAAGAGACGCGTGCCTTGCTACTATGAATAGCGCTGTAAAAAGAAAAGAAAAAAAGGCTCGACTGTTATTGGTTTATGACGTCCATGAAATTCTAATTAGAATTTGTGAAAAATACAATACGGGATCTGTTAGGGAGCGGTCGTTATTTGCTTAATGCTTTGTTCAAGGTAACAACTGTTCTTATTACTCTGTACCGGTAATGACCCGTAGCTTTACATGCAGTAATTGCCTACACTCTCTATTAGAAGCTATTCTCTGAGACATTAAGTTTGGGCGATATGGGTTTTTTCCCGAAGTAAAACAAATATTAGCAAACAAGGTAAATGCCCTTTGGTTTGTGAGTAGTCCGTTCAGATTCATCATCACCTTTGAAATAAAGTAAAAAGCAGTTGCTTATGTGTTAAGTTCACTTATTGTTCGTTTTCTTGTTTCCTTTGTATATTAAGGTTGTCTGTACTTTGTTGGAATCGTATGGCTACACACTGCATTCATTCATAGTGTTCAATAACTACACCCTCGTAAAACAAATATCTGTGGTAATAGACTGAGCACTTAGTAAACAATTTCTCGTGTTATCTGAATATCAAAATAAGAGGATTCAACATTTAAAATAAATCAAAAATCTTTGTTATGTTAACTCTTGTAACATTCTAATCTGTCATTCTAAGAGATCATTAAATGCATGTACCTTTGAAAGGTTGCATGTTTGTAGGATTAGGGTATTTGTTATCAACGTTAGATAATTAAGGTGCCAAAAGCTGCAAAAGATCGCCATAACTTCTTTTCTTTTTGGGGGCGGGGGGTACTTTTGGGACCTGGGGGGCTTATAGTCACCCCCAACCCTCAGTATTTTCCAAAGTTCAAGAGCGAATTTTATTGAACTTACCACAAAGGTTCATTTTACCAAGTTCGTCATGATAATGTAAAAAATAAGTCTAAACATTTCCAAAAATATCCATGAAGAGGCTTAGTCGAAAATCGTAATTTTCCCAAATGTCCGTACTTTTTTCAAATACTGTAAAACTTTGCAAATTGTTTATTTTGACATGAATAATAACTTGACACTCAATTATTAAATGGGTCACCGTTGGGTAACCTGGAATCATTGGTTTATCCTACTTGGGGGAACAAAATTGTATTTTTGAGGTTTTCCACTGAGAAAATATTCCCGATAAGGTTTTGGGGCCGAAGGAACAATGAGGAACGCCTAATTGGTGATTCTTGCCTATACAAAATTGGAAATAAGTACTTACAAAATACTCCATTGATAAAAAAAACTTTAGTTTGAACCCCATAAATACTGCATGAAAACACTTAATACAGGATGTCTCCATTTTGAATTTCCACAATGCATTACACATCGCATGACAAATTACTACACTTTCTAAGGAAAACATTCAAAAACAAGTGCAAATTTTGTTGAAAGACATAGTAAAAAACGTTAAAATCATTTGACCCAAGATCAAACAAACGGCTTCCATCGTTTCAGATGACTTCCGATAAATGATTTTTGTTCCAATGACACAGACAAAATATTGGGAAAAGTTTGAAGAATCAAAATGAGTCTCTTCAGCGGTAATTTAGGGGCAAAGGATTTGAGAGTAGGTGCATGTGGCCCCAAAACTTTCCAGTGCCCCTTCCCCAGATGCCCCAACGGGAAACTACATGAAGTGCCTTTAAAAAGGAAAAGCATGGCCCATAGGCCCTCCCCCCCCCCTTTTTCGCTGGAAGATCCTAGCTACGCGGCTAGATTGTGCTATAGCCCAATAAATTCGTCAGTGCCTGTTTGGCTGCCGTGTTTACCCGATTGAATGTTAGTTTGAGCATGGTCTAGGTTGCACCACTTGGATGCTGAAGCTTAAAGGCAGTGGACACTATTGGTAATTACTCAAAATAATTATTAGCACAAAACCTTACTTGCTATCAAGTAATGGGGAGAGGTTGGTAGTATAAAACATTGTGAGAAACGGCTCCCTCTGAAGTGGAGTAGTTTTCGAGTAGGAAGTAATTTTCCACGAATTTGATTTCGAGACCTCAAGTTTAGAACTTGAGGTCTCGAAATCAAGCATCTGAAAGCACACAACTTCGTGTGACAAGGGTGTTTTTTTCTTTCATAGTTATCTTGCAACTCCGACGACCGATCGAGCTCAAATTTTCACAGGTTTGTTATTTTATGCATATGTTGAGATACACCAAGTGAGAAGACTGGTCTTTGACAATTACCAAACGTGTACACTGTCTTTAATGCAAGGGCCCTCGAAGAGACGGTTGTTTGTGATCACATGTCTTTTTAAGAGGGGCTTCAAAGTCAACTTCAGTTTTGTGATGCACTCATTGTTTAATAGATAGAGTCCTCATGAAAGCTGGGAAAACATTACAAGTCTCTTGCGTTAAAATGGTGTACAATTTCCTTTTATCTGATTCATAGCGGAATTTGAAACGTGACGTCATCGAACAACAGAAACAAAGGGTCAGTACAATACAACAAGGAATTGTTTTTGCCAGTCAAAAGGTCGAATCCAATTCTGGTTCGATTGAATGTCATCAAAATTCAGGAATGAACTTAAAATCCTTCGTACAAAAACGTACAGACCATATACATGTATATGCAATGTGACGTCATTTTGACAAAAAAATACACTTAAAGGTCAATCTAGAGACTTTGAAGTTTTCCCCCCATTTTCTAAGGTCTCTTTGGAAAAGGGATGGATCACAATAATGTGTAAAATCAGTAGATTCCTTTAGAAATTGATCAAACCACAAGAAGAATTTAACAATGGGAAAGACCTAGAAAAGTCATGCTATGACTTACGACAGCAGTGAGTGTGTGGAAGTTGAAACTGTGGTTCATGGTGTCTCGGTGCGTTGAAATCGAGGCCCTTTTAGAAAGGGGAATTATGTTCTCAAATTCCGAAGTATAGTTCTCGGTTAGCTGCTAAAATATTCATATGGGATCTTTGGCCAATAATATAACATAGCGTACAAACCCTTTAAACGTGCATTTCAAAAACAAAAACAAAAACAAAAAATACCCATCACCATTTGTTGGAATTAGTTTGTGTGGTTTTTATTGGTCGTCGTTAGTAACTAATCTGAGTTTTAAGGGCATTGTAATACATCGTTATTGTACAAACACCTGGGCAGTCCGTCTCCTGACAAGACATAGCATAATTATTAATACATTGTTTTTGTTTCTTGCGGGTCAGTGTACTGCTGGAAAAAAATAGAAGGCATATGGGAGAAATTGTTTTGCTTGTATTGTTTTAGTTGACTAGAAACAAGAAATTACTGTTATACAAGTTTTTGTGTGGTGTTGGTGTTGGTGTTGGTGTTGGTGTTGGTGCTGGTGTTGGTGTTGGTGTTGGTGTTGGTGTTGGTGTTGTTGTTGGTGTTGGTGCTGGTGTTGGTGCATGTTGGTGTTGGTGTTGGCGTTGGCGTTGGTGCTGGTTTTGGTGCTGGTGCTGGTGTTGGTGTCGGTGTTGGTGCTGGTGTTAGTGTTGGTGTTGATGTTGGTGTTGGTGTTGGTGTTGGTGTTGGTGTTGGTGTTGGTGTTGGTGGTGGTGTTGGTGTTGTTTTGTATAAGTTGTACAAATTTAAGTTTTACTGGAAAGTAAATCTTCAGACAAAAGAAATATCAGAGCAACAAATGGAAGCACCATAAACAGCATCAGTAAGGTGGATGTGATCATGTTCAAAACCAAGGGGTGTCGCTTAAAGAAAATGTGAGAAAACAAAGAAGAAGTAGGTACTCCAATTAACTGTAACTAAAGTTGACATTAATTTTTTTTTTTAAGTTGATTTAGGTGAAAGTTATTAATTTAATTATGTGGATCTGTTGTTTTTCAGTGTTTCCATTCCAAGGGTTAGTGACGAGAGTATCGATACGGCGCTGCCCATGACGGTAGCGAGGCTTGGATGCGCCACAGGGCTTCAAAACGCGGGGCAAGTTAGCGCTCTATATTATTTCGACACCCCTGTTCCGACAACCCTATCAGTTTCGACACTGCCATTCCATATCCTAACCCTAACTCTAACCGTTAGCCTAAGCCGGCTTAATACCCTAACCCTAGCGTGTAAATCCCGAGGGGTTGCCGGAACATTTTCATCATCATCATCATTTTCATTCCATTCAATTTCGCGTCGTTTTTGCACATAGGAACATCAAGGTTTTCTTTTTCAGTTTTGGGTAATTTAATTTTAATTTGTAGGCACCCAAAATGTTGTTTCTTACGTTCGTTTTCGGTTGTGAGCACTCTGTTTCATTTGAAACTATCCACTAAAATACAACTGTTCCCGCGTCGTTTAAGACTAGCAGGGCACTCATACAAAAACATCAAAGAACTTGTCTCTCAGCTTATCACCTGATGGTCACCAAAACATGGAAGGAGAAATAGGGGAAGACAACATCTCAGCTATACAGACGTAGAGCTGGCGGGGACATCATGGTGCTTCCATCTGAGCTTCCTAACTTAATGAGGGGTAGACATAATTGGGCAAATCTTAACATGATTCCGACCTCGGTAGACTAGAAAGAGAGATATTTCATTTGTTACAAAACCTAAATTGTAGTATTTTTAAATTAGGTTTTTGACGTACGACCGTTTTTATTTTCTTATTTGTTTATGGGCAATCATTTTCAACCCTTTGCCAATTAATTACAAACTCATTAGTTGATTTAATGAACCATAACCACACACCCTCATACGCTGATGATCTACAGGTTAGAAAATGTTAATTTTGTAAGCCTGCATCGCTTCAGCTCTTTTGCCGGACGGCCAATAACCGAAGTAAAAACATGTTTCTGGTTGGGGTCGCAAAAACGCACTCATGGGTTTCTGGCGTTTTGCAAAGCTTTGTTCAAAGACTGGGACCAAATTTATAGCTCTCTGCTTATCGTTGAATTGTTTGCCTAAGGTGCCTGTAAAACACATAATTCTACAGGCCGTAAGCGCAGAATTCCACGGTAAGTAGAGCAATGACATTGGACCCTGATTTCAAAAGATTATAAATTTCACATAGGGTTTTAGTCCTGTGCAAAAAAAAGGGTATTCATAGGTTATTTTAAATCAAGCCTTCTTTACTGTATATCTTTCACTTCCAAGTCCATGTGCATGCATGCATTAGGGGTTTTTTCCCTGCAAAAAATACAACGGTTTACCTACCGTATACCCCCCCCCCCTCCTCCCATTCCAATCTTTCCCGTAGTGTCGAGCCCCTCAAGTGAGACGTTTTAATGTCCTCATTTGCACCCGATGGCTGGTTTTGTTAATGAAGCATTACGTTATTGTCTTTTTATGATTAGTTCAGCATACTTGAATTTGCCTGTTGGGGTAGTAGGCCTACGGCAAATTGCTTGATGGGGTAGTACGGCAATTTGTTGTTTGGGTAGTACGGCAATTTCAGTATAGAGTAGAGTATACGGTAATAATTATTTAAAAACCAGGTATTTCAAAAATGTTTTCTCAATGCCAAAATATAGAGGAACTGCAGTTACAAACAGTGATCTTCAAGTTGATGACAAAATTTGACTCGACCAATGGCTGGGTTATCTGTATAATCTCTGCAGATCTGGCTTCTTTACTAATAGGCCTAGGTTGTATTCCAAAAAATGTTTGATGATGATGAAATTTAATTAAAGGTATTATACAGGATTGGTACCGGGTAAGGATAAAAACATCATTGTTTAGTCTGAAAGCTTACTGATTATGAAGTGCGAATTAAAACCATTTGGTCTTTGAAATATTTCCCTCTGAAATAGAGTCATATTAATGAGAAACCTGCATACTGAAAATTGTGCATGGTTTACAATTTTCTCCCGACTCACAAAACGGATTAAGCCAAATTGTTCACAGGTTTGTTATTTCATGGATATGGTTGATCACACAAAAACACATGAACAATGCCTGCGACTATTTTGGTCAGCTCAACCAATCCTGTAATACCTTTAATGTGAACATTTTTCATATTCTTATAATAATAGATAGTACGCATGAAGGGCTTCGTACCTATTAAATCGGGAAAACAAACACCATTGTACGGAGCCCTTATATGAAGGGACAGTTACGAGAAAAATACAGGTAATGTCTTTTAATTATTATTTCTGTGGAGAATGTTCCTTTACACGTTGCCCTTGGATACTCGACGTTCCATTTTCACCTTTATTCATTTGCATATGACCTACGACTTTTACACTCTTTAACTTGCGTGACACCATCAACAAAAATTCACACTCGGACAGCATCATTGACTTATATTGAGTAACAGTTAGATTTTAGCGTGTAATACATTTTTGTTGAGAACCAAATCACCTTTAAATTTCCCAAAGCATTAGATATAGACCATTCTGACTAAATAAAACAAATTCAAGCAAACATTATTTGTAGATGACCCCACAATTGTACTTTGAAGACTTTTTACAACTTTCTTTAAAACCATAACAATATGCACACGCTTACACTATGTGACAGTTTTCAACGGTCAGTTTTATAATAGCGTGTAATGCATGGAGCTCAATGATCCGACTTATCCTTGCAACACCAACTCACTCAATCCATCAAAATAAACAATCAGGTCACTGCTTACAGCCATTGTACAAGCATACTGAAGAAGCCATGTGGAAACCATATGGTTCATTTCACCAAGTAGTGAATATTAACCTCGAGGTCAAGTCACTGCTGTACAATTCCTATGGGAATTCCGGAAGAGCTGGTCATTGATGGATTTTCTATTGAAAAAAAAACCCTGATGGTAACAAGACAACTTGCATGCTATTTTAATTTTGGCTAGGTGCAGTTGTGGAACTTGGAATTTTTTTTATTTTAAAAAATTTAATTGGCGGAGTAGCGACTTTTTAATTAAAACTGACACTCAATAAGTCCACGATGGCACCATGCAAGGTTAACAGCTTGACCTCAACTTCATTCTCTATGATTGTGCACAGGGATCTACTTTAAAGCGAATTACGCCAAGTGCAACTTTAATTAAGTCAGGATTATGCAAATTGTGTAATAAATTCACTCATGAACGATTAAAAACATAATCTTGCGGGTTATCTAGCCCCACCATCTAGGAACACCATACCAAAGTTGAATGGCCATGCTTAGTTCGTTCACCTTCTGTGGGTGATTACATACACCAAGCTGATGGAGTGTATTGTTACTTTGGTGCATGTTTTGTCTCCAAAAAATCTCTTATCCATTTACACACCTATGTTTCGACACCCATGTGTTCCGACACCCTTATTCCTCATGTATTTTCCTCATCCTTACCCTAACTCTAAACCTAACCCTGGCGTGTAGATCATGAGGGGTTATCGGAACATAGTATTGTCGGCCGAACATACATGTAGGCATGTCGGAACATCGAGCAATCACCTCCTATCCTTGGGGGCTATCCCTGTCGGTAACTACACACCTATGTTCCGACACCCCTATGTTCCGACACCCCTATGTTCCGACACCCCTAGTGTATTTGCCTATTCCTAACCCCAACCCTAACCCTGACCCTAAATCCTAGCATGTAAATCATGAGGGTTTTTTCGGAACATAGGGTTGTCGGAACATAGGGATGTCGGGATATAGAGCAGTCACCTCCCTGTCTGCTGGCATGGCGGGACCACTACAGGGATTTTCCCCATTAGTAATTTATTTATTTTGTTATTTGTTATTTTCTTTTTCTTTTTTCAAAGCTTTGTGGGATCAAGTAGACCCACTGATCTGATGGGCTTGATAAAAACAGCACATAGCTTCACTGGTGTATTATTTCTCTCAACTGCAGTGAAAAAAGGTGGTCGGAATTATGAACTCTCTCCCACCATGGGCCCAGTTCAGCACGCGCGTGCGCGCACCCTCAATAGATATGCCTGCATATAATTATTTATTAAGGGTGCACCACCACACTAAATATACTCCCTTAGCAACCAATGCTAAATGCTAAATATTCAAAAATAATCAGCAATATGTATAAGTCTCTCAGCCTATTGAAAACCAATCAAAATTAATATAATCAGAAAACTAAACTTCAGATTTCTTGTCAATTTTTGGCAAAAGAAAAATGTGTTTTTTCCCCAGTACTACCGTAGTTTTTATGAGGCACTCCTCCAATTTCCAAGCCAACTAGGACCAACTTTAAAGCCTAAATTTAAAAATACTTATCTCCTCAAAAGTGAAGCACAGAAACCCCAGGTTGTGATAATTTGTCATAATTACACAATCTATTAATTGCATGATCCCCAACACGTTATTATTCAAAAGAATTTTAGGGCATACTATTTATGATAATCAGTTTGGCGCATGAATTTTTGCCTATTTTAATGTGGTGCACGCGGGCCCTTATGTGCCGGTGTCCCAGGGAAATCTGTCCCCCCCCCCGGAGATTCTGTCCCCGTACGGGAAATTAACATTGGCTGGCGGAGGAGGATTCAAAAGAGGGCGCTATCAAAAGTAGTTTGTACACAGTTCGCCGTATGGGGGGCGGGGACAGAATCTCCGGGGGACAGAATCTCCTGCCACACCGGTGTGGCAGGAGATTCTGCTGTGTACAAATTTCTTGTGATAGCGCCCTCTTTCCCATGGGACAGGTTTTCCTATGACACCTGCCGCCGGATAATAATCTGGAGGCCGCTAGATAGGCCAAATAAGTGGCGGTGTCCTATGGAAATCTGTCCCCGGAGATTCTGTCCCCAGTTAAATTAATTTAGGCTGAAGGAGGTTGATTCAAAAGAGGGCGCTATCAACATAATTGTGTACACAGTTCGCCGTATTGGGGACAGCATCAACCTCGTCCCCATGGTTTACTTTATTTCCAACCATGTTTACAATAGTAAACCTGGGAGGGAAACTCCTTACTTGGACCCTGATTGGACAACGACTGGTGTACAAAAGTCTAAAGTAAACATGTTAAGTTGTACTCATTCAGTATTCACCATGTTCACAGCCAGACTCTTCTAATTTGCATACGTATCCAAAGATTTTGGATATGCAAATGATTCAATACCAGGGTGAGAGAGCGGTCAACCTCGTACTGCTCGACACACCATGGGGACGAGGTTGGGACAGCATCTCTTGGGGGACAGAATCTCCTACCACAGCGGCCGCCAGTTAATATTCACGCGCTTGTCAAGAAAGATGGCCTCTTTTCTCCTAGCACTATCCGGCTTCCGTAATTTTACATTATATAGGTTCAGGTGAAATTGTCTGATAAACCCAAACAGAACAGTGCACTTTTATAGTGTCCACCATATCTCAAAAAGAACTCGGTAGAAATGCTGGACTCGCACTTGATGATTTTTGTGACCATTGGACGGGCACGTGAGTGGATCAACCACAGGACTAATAATATCCAATTATTTTGATATTTTAAGGTCACACTTCCAGGGTAGTGTTTTGGAAATCCTAACCAGAAACAAGTTCTGACGTGAATTTATTGACTGAATACATTTCTGAGCACTACTGGTATAGGCCTATACGCGAAAACGGTTCGTTAACCAGAGAGAGTTAAAATAATGACGTGGTAGGCACGTCTCTTGAAATAATATTTTATAATGTTCTAAAACAAAAATACTGCCTTCATTTTATTTTCAAGTGGGCATAATAAAACTTCGTCTTTTTATTTAACTTTTAAGAAATGGAACTTAACCTTTATATATTTTTTGTTAGCAACATTATTGGATATGGTCTATCGGATTATGTAATAAAATTTCACCTTTTATGCAACATGAAGGATACATTTACTTTGGGGTGAGTGCAAGTTTTTCTACATTTGTGTATTATGGTCTGGATGATGAGGTCTTAATTGTGGCGGATAATTACTCACTAATTAGGCAACCAAATAATCTGATTCTACCTTTAAGTATGGTCAGTGATATGTTATTTAAGAATTTTGAAAAAAATGTACTGATAAAGAAAGATTTTTAAATAATTCGTTCAAATTAGAAAGAAGGGGAGACAGAAATGTCACCTCCCTGTACTGCATGTGTTCCAATTTCCTGAATACGCGACTGGCCATTCCGCGAATACGCGGCTAGCTATTTCGGGCCCAATACTGTGCTAGCTTCAGTTCGGTTGTGGCGATTGTTTTCATCGCAAGTTGGTTCTGGTACCCAGACGTCAAGGATACGGAATTGTCAAGTCAACATACCAGACTATACACCGTCCTTAGTAGTCTGGTCACTGATGTGACTTATTATTAAAATTCAGAATCGGTCGGTCTGGACCATACTATATCCCACAATTCCGTTTTCGCACATTATTATATTGCACAGGATTGCATATAAAACTTCGTGAAAACATCGCACAATTAGTATTTTAAGATCGAATATCCATTGCGAAAATCGCACATAATACAATTATATATCTTAAAATCGCACACATGAAAAACATCGCACGATGATAAACATCGCACAGATATATTTGAAAGTTGCACATAATGACAAATATCGCTTACATAAAATGGACATCGCACTCAAATACGTAGATTATTGCACATTTTGAAATTCGCACATCTATGACAAATTTCGCATACATAAACCGGCAACGCACACAAATACGTAGATTAGTGCACATTTTGAAATTCACACATCTATGACAAATTTCGCATAAAAAATTATTTACAACGGACATCGCATACAAAGCGTAGATTATCGCACATAATATTTGAAAGTCGCACATAATGACAATGTCGCATTATGTACAACGGACATCGCACACAAAAACATAGATTATCAAATATTGCAACGTTTGACACGCCATAATCTACGGCTTTACGTCCCATCCGAAAAATGCAGCCGGGACTCGAACCCACACACTGCTGATCAGAAACACCAGAGCTTGAGGCCGGTGTTCTTATGTCAGCAGGCCTATGGGAACACTGCAAAAAGTTAGAATGTCAATGCTCCTCCTTCATAATATCTAAGTGCAATCCAAGTGTCATATTCTTAGGAGTCGCATTGTTGGTTTCCAGTCGCATTTTGTGGTTTATTGGAGAGTGAGTGAAATCGTCATGGGGAAACAGTGTTACTACAGCTTGTGGGTATGATTTTGCATAGATAGTATACAATGAGAGCAATTGTGAGAATAATTTCATGAGTTGAAACATGGAATGTTCCCTTCAACGAGGCGAAGTCGAGTTGAATATAACATATTCCACCTTTCAACGAATGAAATTTGTCTCCGTTGCACAATAATGAGTGTTTATAGGTCATACCAAACTAGCCAATTTACAGGCAACCAGTTCCAGGCAATATCCACTAATAAAATTCATTCACACTTCAGTTTTCTCATTATTTTCCTGGGGATGTTAATTTACAGCTAGAAGACTGTCTTTTGTGCTGTCGAAGCGTTCCTTTTGCATACAGTGCAAGAGCTTCCGTGTCTATTTTGTGTTTATTGTGAGCAGATTTCTAAATGACAAGGATCTTTGTGTGAGTTATATAAAAACAAATAATTGAACGCATTTTGTTCGTTCATTATCGCAGAATACAATCGCTCGGTGATACCTTGTTTTTCCCATTTCACGCCGCTTCGCCTTTTGAAATGGAATAGTCCAGATTTCATCTCGTGATTATATTTTGCGACAATGCACTCATAATACATCCATTCAAAAGTTGTATAATATATACCGGTATACTATTATTACTATAGTCTAGTCACACTTGCCACGAGCGAAAGCTTACGTGATCATCCGAGTTCCCATTATTTCTGAGCTGAATTATCTTAGCAAGTAGTAACATTAGATAACAATATTGATGTGTTTTGTATTTCTTATTATACCGTTTTAAGAAACCTCTTTCTAATTTGCTGTACTCCTTGATATTGTCTTGGATTATGGATTTCAGAGAAAGCACATCGGTAAGACTTCCTTTTGAGCAAGGCACTTAACCATAACTGCTTCGTAAACAGTTGGGAAGGTAGTGCATTCTGCTCTACAGCCAGGCTCCTAGTGGATGATACCCATGTCTACATCCTTACGGACTGTAAAGAGGGTAACCCTATTTCAGCCCCAGGAGCAGGTGGCAATGTGCCCTTATGGTGACAGTTGATGTGGGTTGACAGCCCAAACCAGTTAAGTGTAGCCCTCACCTTGATGTAAGGCGATTTCTCTTTCTTCTTCTTTTAAGAAGAACACAAACAAAGGGAACTCTGAAAGACATCTAAATTATCTTGGTTGTACATCTTTCTAAGATACATATATCTAGCTCGGATGGGAAACATGGATGGAAAAGCGGGTGGTCCGACCGTCGGTACCTGAAACAAAATTGATGCAGTGATTTTTGGTTCAATATTTTATACAAATAGAAGAAACTATAGGCTGCGTGGCAAACATTTTCCCCTTGGGTTGCATAGATCACTGCTCTATGTTCAAACAAACCTACGTTCCGATAACCCATCTAGATCTCAAACGCTATAGGGCCTAGGGTAGGGGTAGGGTTAGGGTTAGGATTAAGAAAATACAATGTGTTGGGTGTCGGAACATAGGGGTGTCGGAACAAGTTTGAAACCGTTTCATCAGGTTAACTCAAAAGCTCATCTAGCTCAATATTAGTAAGGTGGGATAGGGGGTTACCGGTAGTTTGACAGGCACCCCCCCCCCTGCCGAAAATGTCTGGTAAGCCAATACTGGCCATTCATAACAGAGTGGACTATGCCAACAGGCACCCCTCTGCCGAAAATGTCTGGTAAGCCAATACTGGCCATTCATGACAGAGTGGACTGTGCCAACAGGCACCCCCCTGCCGAAAATGTCTGGTAAGCCTGGCCATTCATAACAGAGTGGACTATGCCACCAGGCACCCCCTGCCGAAAATGTCTGGTAAGCCAATACTGGCCATTCATGACAGAGTGGACTATGCCAGCAGGCACCCCCCTGCCGAAAATGTCTGGTAAGCCAATACTGGCCATTCATGACAGAGTGGACTATGCCAACAGGCACCCCCTGCCGAAAATGTCTGGTAAGCCTGGCCATTCATAACAGAGTGGACTATGCCACCAGGCACCCCCTGCCGAAAATGTCTGGTAAGCCAATACTGGCCATTCATGACAGAGTGGACTATGCCACCAGGCACCCCCTGCCGAAAATGTCTGGTAAGCCTGGCCATTCATGACAGAGTGGACTATGCCAACAGGCACCCCCTGCCGAAAATGTCTGGTAAGCCAATACTGGCCATTCATGACAGAGTGGACTATGCCAGCAGGCACCCCCCTGCCGAAAATGTCTGGTAAGCCAATACTGGCCATTCATAACAGAGTGGACTATGCCAGCAGGCACCCCCCTGCCGAAAATGTCTGGTAAGCCAATACTGGCCATTCATGACAGAGTGGACTATGCCAGCAGGCACCCCCCTGCCGAAAAGAGTGGACTATGCCAACAGGCACCCCCCTGCCGAAAATGTCTGGTAAGCCAATACTGGCCATTCATGACACAGTGGACTATGCCACCAGGCACCCCCTGCCGAAAATGTCTGGTAAGCCTGGCCATTCATAACAGAGTGGACTATGCCAACAGGCACCCCCTGCCGAAAATGTCTGGTAAGCCAATACTGGCCATTCATGACACAGTGGACTATGCCACCAGGCACCCCCTGCCGAAAATGTCTGGTAAGCCTGGCCATTCATAACAGAGTGGACTATGCCAACAGGCACCCCCTGCCGAAAATGTCTGGTAAGCCAATACTGGCCATTCATAACAGAGTGGACTATGCCAACAGGCACCCCCTGCCGAAAATGTCTGGTAAGCCAATACTGGCCATTCATAACAGAGTGGACTATGCCAACAGGCACCCCCCTGCCGAAAATGTCTGGTAAGCCAATACTGGCCATTCATAACAGAGTGGACTATGCCAGCAGGCACCCCCTGCCGAAAATGTCTGGTAAGCCAATACTGGCCATTCATAACAGAGTGGACTATGCCAGCAGGCACCCCCTGCCGAAAATGTCTGGTAAGCCAATACTGGCCATTCATAACAGAGTGGACTATGCCAACAGGCACCCCCCTGCCGAAAATGTCTGGTAAGCCTGGCCATTCATAACAGAGTGGACTATGCCAACAGGCACCCCCTGCCGAAAATGTCTGGTAAGCCAATACTGGCCATTCATAACAGAGTGGACTATGCCAACAGGCACCCCCCTGCCGAAAATGTCTGGTAAGCCTGGCCATTCATAACAGAGTGGACTATGCCACCAGGCACCCCCCTGCCGAAAATGTCTGGTAAGCCAATACTGGCCATTCATGACAGAGTGGACTATGCCAACAGGCACCCCCCTGCCGAAAATGTCTGGTAAGCCTGGCCATTCATAACAGAGTGGACTATGCCAACAGGCATGCACCCCCCTGCCGAAAATGTCTGGTAAGCCTGGCCATTCATAACAGAGTGGACTATGCCAACAGGCACCCCCCTGCCGAAAATGTCTGGTAAGCCAATACTGGCCATTCATGACAGAGTGGACTATGCCAACAGGCACCCCCTGCCGAAAATGTCTGGTAAGCCTGGCCATTCATAACAGAGTGGACTATGCCAACAGGCACCCCCCTGCCGAAAATGTCTGGTAAGCCTGGCCATTCATAACAGAGTGGACTATGCCAACAGGCATGCACCCCCCTGCCGAAAATGTCTGGTAAGCCTGGCCATTCATAACAGAGTGGACTATGCCAACAGGCACCCCCCTGCCGAAAATGTCTGGTAAGCCAATACTGGCCATTCATAACAGAGTGGACTATGCCAACAGGCACCCCCCTGCCGAAAATGTCTGGTAAGCCAATACTGGCCATTCATAACAGAGTGGACTATGCCACCAGGCACCCCCTGCCGAAAATGTCTGGTAAGCCAATACTGGCCATTCATAAAAGAGTGGACTATGCCACCAGGCACCCCCCTGCCGAAAATGTCTGGTAAGCCTGGCCATTCATAACAGAGTGGACTATGCCAACAGGCACCCCCTGCCGAAAATGTCTGGTAAGCCAATACTGGCCATTCATAACAGAGTGGACTATGCCAGCAGGCACCCCCCTGCCGAAAATGTCTGGTAAGCCAATACTGGCCATTCATAACAGAGTGGACTATGCCACCAGGCACCCCCTGCCGAAAATGTCTGGTAAGCCAATACTGGCCATTCATAAAAGAGTGGACTATGCCACCAGGCACCCCCCTGCCGAAAATGTCTGGTAAGCCTGGCCATTCATAACAGAGTGGACTATGCCAACAGGCACCCCCTGCCGAAAATGTCTGATAAGCCAATACTGGCCATTCATAACAGAGTGGACTATGCCAGCAGGCACCCCCCTGCCGAAAATGTCTGGTAAGCCAATACTGGCCATTCATAACAGAGTGGACTATGCCACCAGGCACCCCCCTGCCGAAAATGTCTGGTAAGCCTGGCCATTCATAACAGAGTGGACTATGCCACCAGGCACCCCCTGCCGAAAATGTCTGGTAAGCCAATACTGGCCATTCATAACAGAGTGGACTATGCCACCAGGCACCCCCCTGCCGAAAATGTCTGGTAAGCCTGGCCATTCATAACAGAGTGGACTATGCCACCAGGCACCCCTCTGCCGAAAATGTCTGGTAAGCCTGGCCATTCATAACAGAGTGGACTATGCCACCAGGCACCCCCTGCCGAAAATGTCTGGTAAGCCAATACTGGCCATTCATGACAGAGTGGACTATGCCAGCAGGCACCCCCCTGCCGAAAATGTCTGGTAAGCCTGGCCATTCATAACAGAGTGGACTATGCCACCAGGCACCCCTCTGCCGAAAATGTCTGGTAAGCCTGGCCATTCATGACAGAGTGGACTATGCCACCAGGCACCCCCTGCCGAAAATGTCTGGTAAGCCAATACTGGCCATTCATAACAGAGTGGACTATGCCACCAGACACCCCCTGCCGAAAATGTCTGGTAAGCCTGGCCATTCATAACAGAGTGGACTATGCCAGCAGGCACCCCCTGCCGAAAATGTCTGGTAAGCCAATACTGGCCATTCATGACAGAGTGGACTATGCCAGCAGGCACCCCCTGCCGAAAATGTCTGGTAAGCCAATACTGGCCATTCATAACAGAGTGGACTATGCCACCAGGCACCCCCTGCCGAAAATGTCTGGTAAGCCAATACTGGCCATTCATAACAGAGTGGACTATGCCAGCAGGCACCCCCTGCCGAAAATGTCTGGTAAGCCAATACTGGCCATTCATAACAGAGTGGACTATGCCAACAGGCACCCCCCTGCCGAAAATGTCTGGTAAGCCTGGCCATTCATAACAGAGTGGACTATGCCACCAGGCACCCCCTGCCGAAAATGTCTGGTAAGCCAATACTGGCCATTCATGACACAGTGGACTATGCCACCAGGCACCCCCTGCCGAAAATGTCTGGTAAGCCTGGCCATTCATAACAGAGTGGACTATGCCACCAGGCACCCCCCTGCCGAAAATGTCTGGTAAGCCAATACTGGCCATTCATAACAGAGTGGACTATGCCAGCAGGCACCCCCTGCCGAAAATGTCTGGTAAGCCAATACTGGCCATTCATAACAGAGTGGACTATGCCAACAGGCACCCCCCTGCCGAAAATGTCTGGTAAGCCAATACTGGCCATTCATAACAGAGTGGACTATGCCACCAGGCACCCCCTGCCGAAAATGTCTGGTAAGCCTGGCCATTCATAACAGAGTGGACTATGCCACCAGGCACCCCTCTGCCGAAAATGTCTGGTAAGCCTGGCCATTCATGACAGAGTGGACTATGCCACCAGGCACCCCCTGCCGAAAATGTCTGGTAAGCCAATACTGGCCATTCATAACAGAGTGGACTATGCCAACAAGCACCCCCTGCCGAAAATGTCTGGTAAGCCAATACTGGCCATTCATAACAGAGTGGACTATGCCACCAGGCACCCCCTGCCGAAAATGTCTGGTAAGCCAATACTGGCCATTCATAACAGAGTGGACTATGCCACCAGGCACCCCCTGCCGAAAATGTCTGGTAAGCCTGGCCATTCATAACAGAGTGGACTATGCCACCAGACACCCCCTGCCGAAAATGTCTGGTAAGCCAATACTGGCCATTCATAACAGAGTGGACTATGCCAACAGGCACCCCCCTGCCGAAAATGTCTGGTAAGCCAATACTGGCCATTCATAACAGAGTGGACTATGCCACCAGGCACCCCCTGCCGAAAATGTCTGGTAAGCCAATACTGGCCATTCATAAAAGAGTGGACTATGCCACCAGGCACCCCCCTGCCGAAAATGTCTGGTAAGCCTGGCCATTCATAACAGAGTGGACTATGCCAACAGGCACCCCCTGCCGAAAATGTCTGGTAAGCCAATACTGGCCATTCATAACAGAGTGGACTATGCCAGCAGGCACCCCCCTGCCGAAAATGTCTGGTAAGCCAATACTGGCCATTCATAACAGAGTGGACTATGCCACCAGGCACCCCCTGCCGAAAATGTCTGGTAAGCCAATACTGGCCATTCATAAAAGAGTGGACTATGCCACCAGGCACCCCCCTGCCGAAAATGTCTGGTAAGCCTGGCCATTCATAACAGAGTGGACTATGCCAACAGGCACCCCCTGCCGAAAATGTCTGATAAGCCAATACTGGCCATTCATAACAGAGTGGACTATGCCAGCAGGCACCCCCCTGCCGAAAATGTCTGGTAAGCCAATACTGGCCATTCATAACAGAGTGGACTATGCCAACAGGCACCCCCCTGCCGAAAATGTCTGGTAAGCCTGGCCATTCATAACAGAGTGGACTATGCCACCAGGCACCCCCTGCCGAAAATGTCTGGTAAGCCAATACTGGCCATTCATAACAGAGTGGACTATGCCACCAGGCACCCCCCTGCCGAAAATGTCTGGTAAGCCTGGCCATTCATAACAGAGTGGACTATGCCACCAGGCACCCCTCTGCCGAAAATGTCTGGTAAGCCTGGCCATTCATAACAGAGTGGACTATGCCACCAGGCACCCCCTGCCGAAAATGTCTGGTAAGCCAATACTGGCCATTCATGACAGAGTGGGCTATGCCAGCAGGCACCCCCCTGCCGAAAATGTCTGGTAAGCCTGGCCATTCATAACAGAGTGGACTATGCCACCAGGCACCCCTCTGCCGAAAATGTCTGGTAAGCCTGGCCATTCATGACAGAGTGGACTATGCCACCAGGCACCCCCTGCCGAAAATGTCTGGTAAGCCAATACTGGCCATTCATAACAGAGTGGACTATGCCACCAGACACCCCCTGCCGAAAATGTCTGGTAAGCCTGGCCATTCATAACAGAGTGGACTATGCCAGCAGGCACCCCCTGCCGAAAATGTCTGGTAAGCCAATACTGGCCATTCATGACAGAGTGGACTATGCCAGCAGGCACCCCCTGCCGAAAATGTCTGGTAAGCCAATACTGGCCATTCATAACAGAGTGGACTATGCCACCAGGCACCCCCTGCCGAAAATGTCTGGTAAGCCAATACTGGCCATTCATAACAGAGTGGACTATGCCAGCAGGCACCCCCTGCCGAAAATGTCTGGTAAGCCAATACTGGCCATTCATAACAGAGTGGACTATGCCAACAGGCACCCCCCTGCCGAAAATGTCTGGTAAGCCTGGCCATTCATAACAGAGTGGACTATGCCACCAGGCACCCCCTGCCGAAAATGTCTGGTAAGCCAATACTGGCCATTCATGACACAGTGGACTATGCCACCAGGCACCCCCTGCCGAAAATGTCTGGTAAGCCTGGCCATTCATAACAGAGTGGACTATGCCACCAGGCACCCCCCTGCCGAAAATGTCTGGTAAGCCAATACTGGCCATTCATAACAGAGTGGACTATGCCAGCAGGCACCCCCTGCCGAAAATGTCTGGTAAGCCAATACTGGCCATTCATAACAGAGTGGACTATGCCAACAGGCACCCCCCTGCCGAAAATGTCTGGTAAGCCAATACTGGCCATTCATAACAGAGTGGACTATGCCACCAGGCACCCCCTGCCGAAAATGTCTGGTAAGCCTGGCCATTCATAACAGAGTGGACTATGCCACCAGGCACCCCTCTGCCGAAAATGTCTGGTAAGCCTGGCCATTCATGACAGAGTGGACTATGCCACCAGGCACCCCCTGCCGAAAATGTCTGGTAAGCCAATACTGGCCATTCATAACAGAGTGGACTATGCCAACAAGCACCCCCTGCCGAAAATGTCTGGTAAGCCAATACTGGCCATTCATAACAGAGTGGACTATGCCACCAGGCACCCCCTGCCGAAAATGTCTGGTAAGCCAATACTGGCCATTCATAACAGAGTGGACTATGCCACCAGGCACCCCCTGCCGAAAATGTCTGGTAAGCCTGGCCATTCATAACAGAGTGGACTATGCCACCAGACACCCCCTGCCGAAAATGTCTGGTAAGCCTGGCCATTCATAACAGAGTGGACTATGCCAGCAGGCACCCCCTGCCGAAAATGTCTGGTAAGCCTGGCCATTCATAACAGAGTGGACTATGCCACCAGGCACCCCTCTGCCGAAAATGTCTGGTAAGCCAATACTGGCCATTCATGACAGAGTGGACTATGCCACCAGGCACCCCCTGCCGAAAATGTCTGGTAAGCCAATACTGGCCATTCATAACAGAGTGGACTATGCCAACAGGCACCCCCTGCCGAAAATGTCTGGTAAGCCAATACTGGCCATTCATAACAGAGTGGACTATGCCACCAGGCACCCCCTGCCGAAAATGTCTGGTAAGCCAATACTGGCCATTCATAACAGAGTGGACTATGCCACCAGGCACCCCCTGCCGAAAATGTCTGGTAAGCCAGCAGGCACCCCCTGCCGAAAATGTCTGGTAAGCCAATACTGGCCATTCATAACAGAGTGGACTATGCCAACAGGCACCCCCCTGCCGAAAATGTCTGGTAAGCCAATACTGGCCATTCATAACAGAGTGGACTATGCCACCAGGCACCCCCTGCCGAAAATGTCTGGTAAGCCTGGCCATTCATAACAGAGTGGACTATGCCACCAGGCACCCCTCTGCCGAAAATGTCTGGTAAGCCAATACTGGCCATTCATAACAGAGTGGACTATGCCACCAGGCACCCCCTGCCGAAAATGTCTGGTAAGCCAATACTGGCCATTCATAACAGAGTGGACTATGCCACCAGGCACCCCCTGCCGAAAATGTCTGGTAAGCCTGGCCATTCATAACAGAGTGGACTATGCCACCAGGCACCCCCTGCCGAAAATGTCTGGTAAGCCAATACTGGCCATTCATAACAGAGTGGACTATGCCACCAGGCACCCCCTGCCGAAAATGTCTGGTAAGCCTGGCCATTCATAACAGAGTGGACTATGCCACCAGGCACCCCCTGCCGAAAATGTCTGGTAAGCCAATACTGGCCATTCATAACAGAGTGGACTATGCCACCAGGCACCCCCTGCCGAAAATGTCTGGTAAGCCAATACTGGCCATTCATAACAGAGTGGACTATGCCACCAGGCACCCCCTGCCGAAAATGTCTGGTAAGCCAATACTGGCCATTCATAACAGAGTGGACTATGCCACCAGGCACCCCCTGCCGAAAATGTCTGGTAAGCCAATACTGGCCATTCATAACAGAGTGGACTATGCCACCAGGACACCCCTGCCGAAAATGTCTGGTAAGCCAATACTGGCCATTCATAACAGAGTGGACTATGCCACCAGGCACCCCCTGCCGAAAATGTCTGGTAAGCCAATACTGGCCATTCATAACAGAGTGGACTATGCCACCAGGCACCCCCTGCCGAAAATGTCTGGTAAGCCAATACTGGCCATTCATAACAGAGTGGACTATGCCACCAGGCACCCCCTGCCGAAAATGTCTGGTAAGCCAATACTGGCCATTCATAACAGAGTGGACTATGCCACCAGGCACCCCCTGCCGAAAATGTCTGGTAAGCCAATACTGGCCATTCATAACAGAGTGGACTATGCCACCAGGCACCCCCTGCCGAAAATGTCTGGTAAGCCTGGCCATTCATAACAGAGTGGACTATGCCACCAGGCACCCCCTGCCGAAAATGTCTGGTAAGCCTGGCCATTCATAACAGAGTGGACTATGCCACCAGGCACCCCCTGCCGAAAATGTCTGGTAAGCCTGGCCATTCATAACAGAGTGGACTATGCCACCAGGCACCCCCTGCCGAAAATGTCTGGTAAGCCAATACTGGCCATTCATAACAGAGTGGACTATGCCACCAGGCACCCCCTGCCGAAAATGTCTGGTAAGCCAATACTGGCCATTCATAACAGAGTGGACTATGCCACCAGGCACCCCCTGCCGAAAATGTCTGGTAAGCCAATACTGGCCATTCATAACAGAGTGGACTATGCCACCAGGCACCCCTCTGCCGAAAATGTCTGGTAAGCCAATACTGGCCATTCATAACAGAGTGGACTATGCCACCAGGCACCCCCTGCCGAAAATGTCTGGTAAGCCAATACTGGCCATTCATAACAGAGTGGACTATGCCACCAGGCACCCCCTGCCGAAAATGTCTGGTAAGCCAATACTGGCCATTCATAACAGAGTGGACTATGCCACCAGGCACCCCCTGCCGAAAATGTCTGGTAAGCCAATACTGGCCATTCATAACAGAGTGGACTATGCCAGCAGGCACCCCCTGCCGAAAATGTCTGGTAAGCCAATACTGGCCATTCATAACAGAGTGGACTATGCCACCAGGCACCCCCTGCCGAAAATGTCTGGTAAGCCTGGCCATTCATAACAGAGTGGACTATGCCACCAGGCACCCCCTGCCGAAAATGTCTGGTAAGCCAATACTGGCCATTCATAACAGAGTGGACTATGCCACCAGGCACCCCCTGCCGAAAATGTCTGGTAAGCCTGGCCATTCATAACAGAGTGGACTATGCCACCAGGCACCCCCTGCCGAAAATGTCTGGTAAGCCAATACTGGCCATTCATGACAGAGTGGACTATGCCAGCAGGCACCCCCCTGCCGAAAATGTCTGGTAAGCCTGGCCATTCATAACAGAGTGGACTATGCCACCAGGCACCCCTCTGCCGAAAATGTCTGGTAAGCCTGGCCATTCATGACAGAGTGGACTATGCCACCAGGCACCCCCTGCCGAAAATGTCTGGTAAGCCAATACTGGCCATTCATAACAGAGTGGACTATGCCACCAGATCCCCCTGCCGAAAATGTCTGGTAAGCCTGGCCATTCATAACAGAGTGGACTATGCCAGCAGGCACCCCCTGCCGAAAATGTCTGGTAAGCCAATACTGGCCATTCATGACAGAGTGGACTATGCCAGCAGGCACCCCCTGCCGAAAATGTCTGGTAAGCCAATACTGGCCATTCATAACAGAGTGGACTCTGCCACCAGGCACCCCCTGCCGAAAATGTCTGGTAAGCCAATACTGGCCATTCATAACAGAGTGGACTATGCCAGCAGGCACCCCCTGCCGAAAATGTCTGGTAAGCCAATACTGGCCATTCATAACAGAGTGGACTATGCCAACAGGCACCCCCCTGCCGAAAATGTCTGGTAAGCCTGGCCATTCATAACAGAGTGGACTATGCCACCAGGCACCCCCTGCCGAAAATGTCTGGTAAGCCAATACTGGCCATTCATGACACAGTGGACTATGCCACCAGGCACCCCCTGCCGAAAATGTCTGGTAAGCCTGGCCATTCATAACAGAGTGGACTATGCCACCAGGCACCCCCCTGCCGAAAATGTCTGGTAAGCCAATACTGGCCATTCATAACAGAGTGGACTATGCCAGCAGGCACCCCCTGCCGAAAATGTCTGGTAAGCCAATACTGGCCATTCATAACAGAGTGGACTATGCCACCAGGCACCCCTGCCGAAAATGTCTGGTAAGCCAATACTGGCCATTCATAACAGAGTGGACTATGCCACCAGGCACCCCCTGCCGAAAATGTCTGGTAAGCCTGGCCATTCATAACAGAGTGGACTATGCCACCAGGCACCCCTCTGCCGAAAATGTCTGGTAAGCCTGGCCATTCATGACAGAGTGGACTATGCCACCAGGCACCCCCTGCCGAAAATGTCTGGTAAGCCAATACTGGCCATTCATAACAGAGTGGACTATGCCAACAAGCACCCCAAAGCCTAAATTGTATGGAAAGCCAATACTGGCCATTCATGACGGAGTGGACTATGCCACCAGGCACCCCCTGCCGAAAATGTCTGGTAAGCCAATACTGGCCATTCATAACAGAGTGGACTATGCCACCAGGCACCCCTCTGCCGAAAATGTCTGGTAAGCCTGGCCATTCATAACAGAGTGGACTATGCCACCAGACTCCCCACTGCCGAAAATGTCTGGTAAGCCTGGCCATTCATAACAGAGTGGACTATGCCAGCAGGCACCCCCTGCCGAAAATGTCTGGTAAGCCTGGCCATTCATAACAGAGTGGACTATGCCACCAGGCACCCCTCTGCCGAAAATGTCTGGTAAGCCAATACTGGCCATTCATGACAGAGTGGACTATGCCACCAGGCACCCCCTGCCGAAAATGTCTGGTAAGCCAATACTGGCCATTCATAACAGAGTGGACTATGCCAACAGGCACCCCCTGCCGAAAATGTCTGGTAAGCCAATACTGGCCATTCATAACAGAGTGGACTATGCCACCAGGCACCCCCTGCCGAAAATGTCTGGTAAGCCAATACTGGCCATTCATAACAGAGTGGACTATGCCACCAGGCACCCCCTGCCGAAAATGTCTGGTAAGCCTGGCCATTCATAACAGAGTGGACTATGCCACCAGACACCCCCTGCCGAAAATGTCTGGTAAGCCTGGCCATTCATAACAGAGTGGACTATGCCAGCAGGCACCCCCTGCCGAAAATGTCTGGTAAGCCTGGCCATTCATAACAGAGTGGACTATGCCACCAGGCACCCCTCTGCCGAAAATGTCTGGTAAGCCTGGCCATTCATGACAGAGTGGACTATGCCACCAGGCACCCCCTGCCGAAAATGTCTGGTAAGCCAATACTGGCCATTCATGACAGAGTGGACTATGCCACCAGGCACCCCCTGCCGAAAATGTCTGGTAAGCCTGGCCATTCATAACAGAGTGGACTATGCCACCAGGCACCCCCTGCCGAAAATGTCTGGTAAGCCAATACTGGCCATTCATGACAGAGTGGACTATGCCAGCAGGCACCCCCCTGCCGAAAATGTCTGGTAAGCCTGGCCATTCATAACAGAGTGGACTATGCCACCAGGCACCCCTCTGCCGAAAATGTCTGGTAAGCCTGGCCATTCATGACAGAGTGGACTATGCCACCAGGCACCCCCTGCCGAAAATGTCTGGTAAGCCAATACTGGCCATTCATAACAGAGTGGACTATGCCAGCAGGCACCCCCTGCCGAAAATGTCTGGTAAGCCAATACTGGCCATTCATAACAGAGTGGACTATGCCAACAGGCACCCCCCTGCCGAAAATGTCTGGTAAGCCTGGCCATTCATAACAGAATGGACTATGCCACCAGGCACCCCCTGCCGAAAATGTCTGGTAAGCCAATACTGGCCATTCATGACAGAGTGGACTATGCCACCAGGCACCCCCTGCCGAAAATGTCTGGTAAGCCTGGCCATTCATAACAGAGTGGACTATGCCACCAGGCACCCCCCCTGCCGAAAATGTCTGGTAAGCCAATACTGGCCATTCATAACAGAGTGGACTATGCCAACAGGCACCCCCTGCCGAAAATGTCTGGTAAGCCAATACTGGCCATTCATAACAGAGTGGACTATGCCAACAGGCACCCCCCTGCCGAAAATGTCTGGTAAGCCAATACTGGCCATTCATAACAGAGTGGACTATGCCACCAGGCACCCCCTGCCGAAAATGTCTGGTAAGCCTGGCCATTCATAACAGAGTGGACTATGCCACCAGGCACCCCTCTGCCGAAAATGTCTGGTAAGCCAATACTGGCCATTCATGACAGAGTGGACTATGCCACCAGGCACCCCCTGCCGAAAATGTCTGGTAAGCCAATACTGGCCATTCATAACAGAGTGGACTATGCCACCAGGCACCCCCTGCCGAAAATGTCTGGTAAGCCAATACTGGCCATTCATAACAGAGTGGACTATGCCACCAGGCACCCCCTGCCGAAAATGTCTGGTAAGCCAATACTGGCCATTCATAACAGAGTGGACTATGCCACCAGGCACCCCCTGCCGAAAATGTCTGGTAAGCCTGGCCATTCATAACAGAGTGGACTATGCCACCAGACACCCCCTGCCGAAAATGTCTGGTAAGCCTGGCCATTCATAACAGAGTGGACTATGCCACCAGGCACCCCCTGCCGAAAATGTCTGGTAAGCCTGGCCATTCATAACAGAGTGGACTATGCCACCAGGCACCCCCTGCCGAAAATGTCTGGTAAGCCTGGCCATTCATAACAGAGTGGACTATGCCACCAGGCACCCCTCTGCCGAAAATGTCTGGTAAGCCTGGCCATTCATGACAGAGTGGACTATGCCACCAGGCACCCCCTGCCGAAAATGTCTGGTAAGCCAATACTGGCCATTCATAACAGAGTGGACTATGCCAACAGGCACCCCCTGCCGAAAATGTCTGGTAAGCCAATACTGGCCATTCATAACAGAGTGGACTATGCCACCAGGCACCCCCTGCCGAAAATGTCTGGTAAGCCAATACTGGCCATTCATAACAGAGTGGACTATGCCACCAGGCACCCCCTGCCGAAAATGTCTGGTAAGCCTGGCCATTCATAACAGAGTGGACTATGCCACCAGACACCCCCTGCCGAAAATGTCTGGTAAGCCTGGCCATTCATAACAGAGTGGACTATGCCAGCAGGCACACCAGACCTTATATGTCCGGTAAGCCTGGCCATTCATAACAGAGTGGACTATGCCACCAGGCACCCCTCTGCCGAAAATGTCTGGTAAGCCTGGCCATTCATTACAGAGTGGACTATGCCATCAGGCCAGCCCTGCCGAAAATGTCTGGTAAGCCAATACTGGCCATTCATAACAGAGTGGACTATGCCAACAGGCACCCCCTGCCGAAAATGTCTGGTAAGCCAATACTGGCCATTCATAACAGAGTGGACTATGCCACCAGGCACCCCCATGCCGAAAATGTCTGGTAAGCCAATACTGGCCATTCATAACAGAGTGGACTATGCCACCAGGCACCACAATCCGAAAATGTCTGGTAAGCCTGGCCATTCATAACAGAGTGGACTATGCCACCAGACACCCCCTGCCGAAAATGTCTGGTAAGCCTGGCCATTCATAACAGAGTGGACTATGCCAGCAGGCACCCCCTGCCGAAAATGTCTGGTAAGCCTGGCCATTCATAACAGAGTGGACTATGCCACCAGGCACCCCTCTGCCGAAAATGTCTGGTAAGCCTGGCCATTCATGACAGAGTGGACTATGCCACCAGGCACCCCCTGCCGAAAATGTCTGGTAAGCCAATACTGGCCATTCATGACAGAGTGGACTATGCCACCAGGCACCCCCTGCCGAAAATGTCTGGTAAGCCTGGCCATTCATGACAGAGTGGACTATGCCAGCAGGCACCCCCCCTGCCGAAAATGTCTGGTAAGCCTGGCCATTCATAACAGAGTGGACTATGCCAAACATATTCCAATAGGTTTCATCAGGTTAACTGGACTGGGTGAACAATGTGCCCCCCCCCCCACCCCGGGTCCCCGTAAGTCAAAAAGAAGTGTCCCACCCGTTCCCTCTTCCCGTCCTCCATGATCCTCTCTCCCAGACCCCATTTCCCCCTCCACGATGTTGTAACCACCAGGAGGACAGACCGCGCAATAGACTGTGCAAGTCTCGCGCATATTATTTGAACTTCCGGGACCATTGTGGTCCCAACCATATGGAGATTTACGTGGGCATGATTTTGTTTTGTCAATTATTTAAGTTTAACGTGGTTTATGACCATGAAAAATAAATATGTTGTTGGGAATGTAATACTTAGTTATAAAAAATATGAAAGTAAAATCAATTCAACATTATAACGAAGACAACCCGATAATTAAACTTGACCTCAGCTTCCGGTTACTGCAAAAAACTAAGAATTTTGTGCTCACCTCCGATCACAAAACTCATGTAAACGCTTGTTTTGGATGCGCGATGATAAGCAACGCAAAGCCTTTTCATAGCAGTCTATGATTGTTGAGGCGTCAGCGTCCTCCAAACTGCGTCAAGCGTTAATTTTACACCCGTGTGAACTTCGCAAATCCGCGTAAGGGGTTTCTGAAAGTTAAGATCAAATCAGCATCCTTGTCCCAGAGTTTTAATTTTGTTTCAATAATAATTAACACATTAAAAATGTAATGAGTATTTTTGTTGTTCAGAGTTTGTCATTAGATATAATTTAAAACAAAGATTTGATTTTTAGAAAAAACAAAGTTCTTCGTTTGACGTGTTTTCTCGTTCCGATACGCGCGAGACTTGCACAGTCTATGAGAGACAACATTGAACGGGGAGGGGGTAGGGGAGTGGGAGGGGGAGGTGGGCCCAGTGAGTTTTGGCTTGAATGCCCTGGATTGTTGCTCAATTTGGCGGTCCCTGCCTCACGGCCCTCATGACCACACCCCACCAGAGTGTGCTCAGCAAATGTTAATTTCCTAATAATGTATGAACATGAATCATATTGCAGTATATACATTATACAATTCAACCAATACAAATTCACAACAAGAAAATTTGGTAACTGTCCAGCAAGTATTAAGGCTGACCACCTGCTTTAGATTATGTTTACTGTTTTAAGCGGACAGACGAACTTTTGATGAAAGTTGATAATTATGGCCTATCACAAAACACGTTCGTTTTCTACCTGTTACGGCAACAGCATCTTAACTTCCGAAAAACTGCTTTGCATTCCGCCCTGAATCGGCCATCCAATATCCCGTAGATAAACGGGTTGACCACAGTGCCAACATAAACCGCATTCCGCGTGAATACAACAATAGATGTGAATTCATATGAGACTGTCCCGTTCCCGAATCTAAAGAAAACTATCAAAAGTTCGTACATAATAAAAGGCAATGACAACACAAAGAATGTAACTGTTACTAACATAAGCAACTTAGTTGTTCTCCCGCTATTTCGCTTTCTCCTTGGAGGTGCAATCTTCTTCTGAGATTTATTCCTGTGAAATAATGACTTGCTACGTTCCTGGTTGTTGTTGTCGTTTGACATGTCATTGGTTTGAGTGTCAGTACGTGGTGACAGTGCTATGGTCACATTGCTCCTGCATGTTGAAGCTGTAGCTTTGTCCTTGTTGTCGTTGATGGCCAGCCCTACAACGTGGGTAAATGGTGATCCATGTCCTTGCTCTTTCATCTCATGTGGCAGACATTCATTGGCTTTACTCGTTCTTGGTTCTTCGTTCTTTGATGAGCAGTTCCCTGAGACTAAAGCAATATCGACTTTCTTAACACGAGTTGGGTTATTGTTCACGCGGTTGTGTTTGTTGTCTTGGGCCGCCACGGGGCCTATCTTTACACTTTTGCGTAGAAAGATGAAAATCTTTCCATACAGTCCGAGTACTAAAAATAAACACAAGATGTACATGGACACCGGGATGAAGACCTCCAATTTATTATAGATAAAAGATGGAACCATTGTAAGAGTTCCTGCTGTGACACAGGCCGCTGACGCAATGACTGCCCTGCGTGGACTGATGCGTCGACTATGCGGCTGACACACGGCATGCTTGCGATTGTATGCTATTGCAACTGTCAAGAAAGCTGTCGATAAAATAAGTCCCTTGTCGAGATTGTGGATAATGAAATAATCATCATAATCCTTTTTTCAGAAATTACCAATTGTTTGCATTTAACTGGACGCGGGGCTTACCAACTTTGTGATAACAGCGCAGAGTCCATTTCCCACCTCGCCAACCCCACCACCCCTTCCCGTAAATAATTATCACTGCCGATTTCAACCGGCAGCTTCCCTGCCGCACGGACTAAAGCATATAGAAGAAAGGCGGGACAATAGGGACTCCGTAGTGGCGTTCCAGCCCAAGTGCGCGAATTCATGTGACGGAAAACGAAACTTGACAAATCGGGGTAGATTGCAGACGACGAGTTTCGTTGTGCTTGACGATGTTCTGCGGGCTTCAAATTCTCCTCTCAGGTGGGCTTTGACATCAGACAATTAAAATTAAAGCTAAAAGTTGTTCTTGATTCTGTTAATCAAGTCAAAATTCAATTTCAATTCTTACGTGCGCGAATAATGGGGATACGAGGATACCGCTGCTTTAGAATAATTGTACAAAATCAAAGCGCACGGGTTGGTACTTAGTAAAATCTGTTATTTCATTAGCTTCATTTTGACCCCCTCCCCAAACTTAATATTTCAACGTAGGTTTGCTTGAGTGCAGCAACAGAATAAAAGAAAAACATGTCTACGAATGTGCAAACAAATCCTTAAAGGAACAAAACTGTTTTTCTCTGTTTTTGCAAAATCCTGACACCCAACGGGTACCCGCAAAACCCCAAACCCAAAGCATGTGAGTCAAGCTGCTGCTGACAAATAGAGCAGACAATTTTATGGCAACAGTCTGCTGCTACTGTGATCTTAGTTGTGAGCGGGAAAACTGACGAAACGTAGACTATAGCACTACATCAGTCGAACGTCAAAGATGTTTCTACCGAAGAAAATGTTATCTCTCTGGAATTTAGATCATGCTTGACTCGCATAGACCTATTCACATGATTTACTTTTATATACAGCAAGAATACAGAACAAGTTTGTATGGTGGCCCTGAAAGGACATCGCATATCGCAAACGTGTGCGCATACGTATGCAATTTCGTGAAACAATTCGCGATTATTCGCAAATTGTTTCACGACATTGCATACGTGTGCGCACACATTCGCGATTTGTTTCACGACATTGCATACGTGTGCGCACACATTCGCGATTTGTTTCACGACATTGCATACGTGTGCGCACATTTATTCGCGAATTGTTTCACGACATTGCATACGTGTACGCACACGTTTGCGATATGCGATGTCCCTTCAGGGCCACCATAAGTTTGCCTTTCTTTAAAGAGGGGTTCCAAGGGGCTCCAATGTCAACTTAAGTTTTGTGATGCAATAATTTTTTAACCCGCGGTGTTCTCAAGGTCTTCCTCGTGAAAGTTTATTTCATTTGATCAGAGCAAAATTTTAAACATGAAGTCATCAGACATCAAAAATAAATGGATCCATACATTACAGGAATTTCTGCGCAAGTTTAAAGGGACACACCGGCTGAATTGGGCTATTTGGGCTACAAAATAGACTAAAATATGACTTCAACGGTCTTCCAGGAATGAAGAAGAACAGTCCATAAAAAAATCATCAAATTTAGCCGTTTTTGAGCATTTTTAAACAAAAACGAAGGTCGCGTGATAGTTCGAACCACAAACTGGTTCAAATAATCACGTGACCTTCGGAGTTAATTTTTACTTCCAGCCGTATAAACATTAATTACTGCACCGAATTATACTCTGTTTTTTTAACAAGAATTCATGAATATTTGACACACAAAAATAGGTATTCAAATTATGGATACAAGTTGTAAATAATACAAAAAAATCGAACGTAAGATTTTATTTCAGAGAGTCCGAGCAACGGAAGCTGTAACGTTCTGTTACACACATTAGATTCTATTTAGACTACAAGATTTATATGATTTCCATCCAATGATTCGATGATCATGTATTTATTCAACAACAATTACTCAGATGATTAGAATCACACTTCTCACAACATCAGCCATCTTTAATTATATCCCATCATGCTCGCGCAAGCATGCGCAATAGCCTAGCATAAAGTAATAAACAGCATGTAGTTGGCGCAGCCTGTGTAATACCGTTACAAAGCGTGTATTACAGTGCACAGCGTGGGGACTCACTACACGCAACACAGGAGCAGTCGTGTAGCTGGTGAGCAGAGTATCTCGGCGGTGCTAGCGCGACAGAAACCCGCTAGCCAAGAGTTAGCTGTACCTGGAAGCTCATGAACATCATGGGAGGGGTAGGGAGCCAGACCACCAACTATACGTTGTTGTTAATACGGGTTTGCTAGTCGGTACACCTCGCTGATCGAATCCGTAATTGTTTCAAAATCGCAACTCCTCAATGCTCTGTGTACGTTCCTTGACCCGATTTGTACCAAACTTCTGGTTATTAAATAAGATTTATGTCAATACATAGGAATACCACTTTTATATTGACGGTGCAATTAGTTTAATAAACAATATTTGTGACGAACAATTCCAAAAAACGAGCCCCCCAAACCCCCTCCCCCAAAAAAAAGAAAACCAAAAAAGAAAAAAACGGAGCCCCTGAAGGGACAAGTGAAAAAGAAATTAAAATTAAAAGGTAGACAAAAATACCTCACTCGAAATTTCTATTGCATCCCTCGACACACAAAATTCCAACAAAATCATTTTGTTTCCTTAAAATATTATTTAATTCGATGAAAATATCATTTTGTCTCACAAAATATTAATTTTCATTTTGTGAACGCAATGCGTTTTTCTAGGTAACAAAATAGATTATTTCTAGAAAAATAGGTTCACGTTCCCTTTAACACGCTTTCTTTCCCCCGTAATACGATTAAGTTCCACAGAAATACGCTTACGTTCCCTGAAGATACGCATTCATTTCCTCGAAATATGATTTTGTTCGCAAGAAATATACTTTAGTTAGCTCGAAAGGAGATTTCGTTCACTAAAAAAAAGCTTTCGTTTCCTCGAAATACGACTCAAGTTGAATTTTTTGTCCGAAATATACTTTAATTCACCCGAAGTATGCTTTCGCTCCCTAAAAGTACGCGTTCGTTCTCTCGCAATGAGATTTTGTTCCCCAGAATTCCTCTTTCGTTCCCTCAAGATAGCTAATTTTGTTCCCTCAAACTACTTTCGTTCTCCTGAAGTCCAATCATACCAATTTGTTACATTCCTTTGGGAGGGGCGACTTTGAGAGGGGACGAGTTTGTATGTGAGGGGGCGACTTTGCTAGGGGCGACATTGTAGTTGGCGACTTTGTATTTGGCGTCTTTGCTGGGGGCGAGTTGACCGGTTTCCATGTCCGTTGTTTATACACACTTTCAGATGGATAACGTGGACTGGATCCTCATGCCTTGTCGTAGTAAAACACTTACACAAACAGAGCACCAGTCTACTTGCAACATTGCATATAGCATGTATCCCGTAAATTTGACACTTGCAACGGCTGGTAAAGCGTATACGATGACCTTTGACTGCTTTTGCTTTTGTCGGTCATTTCTCGTTAATTACGTGATATTTTTGTATTAAAAAAATATAAAAACCATCAAGAAATAATTGTCTTTGATTCTACATGACTAAATTACGTAAACAGGTAACCGGTGTGTCCCTTTAAAATGGGGAAAAATAATACCAGTCTCTCCTTTAGTTAAAAGGGTGTATACTGTGTTTGTTACCGTTCAAGTGCAATTAATGACTCTATCTATTGGAAAATGGGTGGATCACAAAACTGAATTTGAGCCCCCTGGAATTGCAACTCAAACCACTTTACGTCTCTCCTTCAATTCAATATTTCGACAGAGTGACTAAAATAAACATTGCCTTCGTTATTATCCCCATTGTGTTTTGTGTTGATATTTCGGAGGGGGGGGGTTGAGGTAAGCTTGACCTAAACAAGGCTAAAAGGCACTACAAACCATGTTTTATGAACGAAGTAGGTTTAATAGCGCCCTCTACCTAGACAGCGCGCGTTCCTATTGGCCAGAGAAAACGGTTGATGACGTCACGTATTCGAAGGAGCTCGTTGAATATGCAAGTATGATGGCGCAGGGATGTTTGGCGCACGAACAGATTCACTAGCGACTTAAAGTTAGAAAAACGACCAATGAGAACGCTCTTTAGATCTGTCGAACGGTTTCTTGGGTTCCGTCTGCCCCGATTAATATACAAATTGCCATCCTCAGAGCGCATGATCTCAAGCTATCGACCGTTGAAAATGGGGATCGGCAAAAAGGTGAGTGTTTCGTACTTTTGATATGTTGTTTGCAACAGTTAAATACCCCCAATATTATTCTAACCTTACACAATCGGAGTGTTTGTTATTTATAAACAATTTCACATCTAGTCGTGAGGACTTCTAGGAGCTCTAATTTTGAGTCGCTAAGGGTCTCCCTCGAGGGGCTACAAGAAGAAAACATTTAATATGAAAATAACTCAGGGGAGCTAAAGGTATAGGAAATGATATTCCTCTTAAAACAATCTAGATTGTAGGATGGATGGAAACATGCACCAGGCAAAAGGAGAGTTCCCAAGAGATGCAGTACGTGGAATAAAGCTGTTGGATTGGCTCTATGTTCTACATCTCAGCAAAGCAAGAGTGTGTGTGAGAAGTAGCGGAAAGTCTGGTTTCACGCCCAAACAGCCTGATAGTGGTAGAGGAACCAGGTCGGACACACAGGTGGCACATTTGCCACAAGACAGAGGCTGGCCACAGACCTACGGTGGGAAAGAGGTTGTAACGTTGATATCCCAACCCTTCACCAACACGATTAACAATCAATACGCTTCTGCACTCTATCCAATAAAGATAATTGACCGGCAGAACCTCTGGCCCAGATGTGAAACAAGTACTCCATTAGAGGACGATAGTTGTCTTATACAGGTAGAGAGTAGCATCAGGGGGTAAGAACGTCCGAGCTCAATAAACACAACCAACTCGCATGGAAGCACTCTTTGCATTTTATTGTTATTTCACAATACACCCATAAGGACCGAGTGTGGCCTGCCGAGTTCTTGCAAATTTATTACAGATCAAAACGGCACTGTCGTTGCAGTGCAGAAAATGTAATCAATGTGTGCCCCCCCCCCCCCAATCCTATGCGAGCCGATCAAGCGCATTCGGACCTGATTATGCATGTGGGCTAGTTCTTTCCAGGGTAATTACCAAAGTAGTTAAGTAATGTTTATTTTACCTCGATGCTCCTTTTGAGCACGTATAAATTATGCATAGCTGAATTGCTGTTCAGTCGATGAATGTCTGTTCAATCAACATACAGCACCTTTGACTGTAATTCATTTATTAAGCTGTCAATGAAACTCTCATTATACGCATCGGTATATACTCTTTTCAAACCTTTCAGGAATTTGGAGTGTGGACGTCTTTTATGATTAAATTAGCAAAGGGATACCGCCATCATAGATAGCTCAGTTCGGGTAGAACGCCGGCACGTTAAACTGGAGGTCGTTGGTTCAAATCCCGCTTTCGTCACCTTTTCTTCGTTCACCCCCAACTTCTGTAATTAAATTGGTTGAATGGACATTTTACATTAATAGTCGACCGTAAATAAGGCTCTTTCGAAACCACGGCTTGGCCTTTGGCTTCGTCAGTTGTTGTTTAGAAGACGTGCACTTTCCTACGGGGCTTCAATCAGGCGAACAGATTCCAAACCGGAGCCCACTGCAAGCAAGCCGTGGTTTCGAAAGGGCACACAACTGGAAAGGATTGGAGAGAGGGAGGATCTATAGAGAGAATGATCAGAAAGCGGCAACTGACTTGTTGGGCATGCAGTGTCATCAGAAAGGATGGACTTGAAAGACTGCCCATTAGGCATCGTCGTTGTTGCTGAACAGGCTTTCAACGAGTACCAGCATAGAAGTAAAAGTTGGCTAATGGGCGAAATAATGGAACCGGAGCAAGAGGGCGCATAGGGAAAACAAAAGATCTCCATAGGGGAATTCTAAAGACTGGGGTGCTCCACGAGGAAATTTGTGTACAATGTCTATTGGAAAACGTTAAGTGCAAAATAATGCTCCACAGGGATGCATTTTTGAGAATGTTTGTTCACAATCGGATTAAGATTTTTGGATGCAAGGTCAACGGTACATCTGGCAGGCGCGCAAGGCCGGTATCTCACGCGCCTCGAAGTGTGACGTCAGATGTTCAGGCTAGGGCCAGATGGGCATCATAGCCTGAACATCTGACGTCACACTTCCAGGCTCGTGAATAACGCCAGATACCTGCCTTGAGCGCCTGGCCGGATCCTGCCAGATGAACCTTTTACCTTGCATCCATTTCACAAGGAAATTTACAGTCAATTATTGGCCGTACTTGTAGGGGGCCTACACATAGGCCTACACATAGTGAATAAAACAACATTACATGCATGTGCATGCATGTGCAAACATTATGTGCAAGCAGACGATCGAACGTGCAATGATGTTCCTTGCTCTATGCTCGGACCATGCCAATTATAAAACATATGTAAACCTTACGCCACTGCACGTTTATCCAATGAAATCATTGAATTCAATTAAGTCATTGGGCCTGTAAGACCAGTGCATGTCTTTGCGGATAAAGGCAGGAGACAAGACTAAGTGGTGCACCCGCTAAATAGGGAGAAAGCAGAGCGTCGGGCTCAATAATATTTCTTGTACTCTAAGACAGATTTGAGAGCCCAAGAAAAGGGATACAGTGTAAAATCTTTGTCCAATTGTGACCTGGGGGTTGTTGACTTCCAGCTTGAGGTAAATTGGATGACATAGGCCCTGTAATGAATGGTCCTATTTGCCGAGAGGTGTAGGGACATTTTTCAAGATTGATGCTCGGACGTTTGGAAAATTACACCGGTGTAGGAGGTGTTTTTATTTGGAGGGAGAATAACTCGACGGGCCCTGGGACTCCCCATATCAAATTGAGCAGAGGATAAAAGTTCAAGAGTCAATGAATGATTTCCCCTCTCGTGTAAAAAGCTGTGAGACTTCTAAGTATTGTTCCGTGATTTTTGAAGCATTTTGCACTGTATGCTATAGTTTGTGGGGCGCATACATAGTTTCACCCTACACAGACGCTTGAGGGCGGGCTGGTGGTTGGTTGCAGGTGGTCTAGCAGGCGCAAAAGAAGTTGACATGCTTCAGATGAAATTTGATGAGGAGTCGGGCATTTAACTTCCCGCGCAATTTGTCTTTCACTGTTTTCACATTCAAGAAGTGGTGAAGTACTTCATTTGAGAAGGTCACCGAATGAAACCAGGATGCCTGCCATTAAGTTACAACATGTTGTGTCATCTAGTAGTGAAGATACGGTGAGTTTTAACTTAAAACTAAATTAGTAAAAAGGTCTTGACTTGACAAGTTCAAGTTGACACGGTCGTAGCATAGCACTGCCTGTACTGTTTGTTGTGTGTACTGTTAATTTACCGATGGATGAAGTCCTCTCGGCTCGTCTTTTCTTCAGATCTTAGTCTTACTCTCACTAGGTTAACGACGTTTTACTCTCCTACCACTAGAACTGTATATTTTATTAATATAGATCAGTATATCAATCTAGCTAGTAGTTGCGATAATCGTAGCCCTCCTCCCCGAATGTCGGAACGACCTGAGGGTTACGAGTTGGATTAGGGTTACGAGTTGGATTAGGCCTGGCAAAAGCAAACGGTGCGAAAAATAATGTGAAATGTGAATTTTTTTTCGAGACTTGTGACCAGATTTGCCCAATTTTTACCACTTTCAAAAATCATGACCCGCACATTCCAAGAACAGGGATTTGATCTTGAATGTGTAATGAATCCATTCATCACTCAAAACATAATTGAAAAAATATTTAGATGAAAAAAAAGACAAAAACTTACCAGAGACTGAGTGAAATGCCAAGCGTAGACCAGACGAATACCAGACTACTCTGGATGATGATTTAAACCATGCACTTTTCGACCAATCAGCGTAAACCTGGGAAAAACAGACTGGGTGGAGCTAATCGGCTGTAGCCCGCTAACCGGCCATCCTTGCTTGCGGACTCACTGCACTGGTGTGCTTGTTACGATTATCGCAACTAATATCAATCATGATTACGACTGAGGTTCATTCCACTCGGTCATGTCGGTTGCTCCATGGTTGCACTAAAAAGACGACAACTGCCTACGTACAATACAAGCATGGATGGAGGAAGGAACCTTCCTGATCCTCCATGGTACAAGTTACAACAACTTGACAACAAGTTTTAAATGTGCACTATATTACTAGTCATGCTAGTTTGTACAGTCGTTTGACAAGTTCAGGATCATTGACCAGTTCCGGATCACTTCAACTTTGCACTGACCACATGATTAAATTACTGCTCACATTACCAATTTCTGTTGATACATCATGTGAAGTAACATCCAATAAACCAACAAACCTAAAATAAAGTACCAAACATCATCAACAAATAAATTATGACACTTTTTCTAAAGTTTGTTTGCAATAATGATCATTATTTTTCTTTAAATCTTGCTTGAAAAACGCTACATAAAACTTCTCACCTTTCAAATTGGATCGTCAGGGCAAGTAACATTTATGTTAAATGCTAAGAATAAACTTAAACAATATTTCACGTAGATACTGAGCAGTTGTCTTGTTTTTGTGAGGAAATAAAATTACAGTAATCGGGTTTTTGGGGGCATCGTACCCTTGACCAGTTCCGTATCACTCAACATCTCGCTACGTCAATTGGTTGCGCACTTTTATGAATGGGAGGCTAGCGTATGGGCTTGCAATAGAGGGTGCGCTACAGATCCGGAATAGAATCAACCGATCCGGAATTGGTCAAACAGGTGACACTACGTTTCTCGAAGCCTCTCCAAGAGTATTAATATTTTTTGGTGGATACTTGGTGAGTTTCATGACATGTTTAGGTAAACTGTTTGTTTCTTTTTTGTTTAAAATGTCAAAGAGATTGCAACAAAAACAACGTGGATTCAAAAAGTGATCCGAAACTGGTCAAACAGCTGTACTATAATATAAAAATAAATCGTCCCTTGCTCTATCTCTATGTTTATGATATGAATATAAGTTTTGGTCGTTTTTGTCTTCAAAATATTTTCTTGATGATGTTTTAACTAGTGTTCTTTTGATTCATTGTCATTGAACATGTTGAAGATCAAATCCGTGTACTCGATCCTACGAGCAGACGAGTCCTAGAACTAATGAGGTTCGTTCCGCTATCATCTCCGAGACAATAGCGGAATGAACCCATAGTTCTAGGAGTAAAATCTGTGTGTGTCGTGATTTTTGAATGGTGAAAATTTGGCATATCTGTTCACAAGTCTGACAAAAATGGTCGAAATAGCACATAATATGGTGATTAATTACATCATGTGTTGTCTCATAGCCCTTCGGTCTGTGACCCTTCGGGAGGATTATGATTATCGCAACTGTAAAAAACCATGTTAGAATGCCAAACTTACATGTACATGTATGACGTGTTCTTTGTACTCACAGTCCACACACAGTCACAGTAAACAGTTGTCACAGTGAGCTCAGTGTGGGTAAATTCTCACCTTCATTCAGATTGCTTAATCAGCATCGCCTTTCAAAAACAAAAGGAAGCAGCCATATTTGTTTTCGAAGGACGATGGCAATTACGGATTCCGAGTGACATTTTGCGGAGTGAATTGTTTGGAACCACCCCGAGCTCACTTTGAGTACAAAAAACCCCACAAAGAGCCTAATTTTGGTGAGATCCAGTTTAAAAAAAAGGCTATAGCATAGCTGTATTGCATAAAATGTGAAGGGCAAAATGTTTCAAATAGAATTTTGTACATGATGACCTATGAGGTTTGTGGAGATTAGCGGAACAAACCTTAGTCATGATATTTGTAGGAGTAAACGATGTTATGGTCTTGACGAGTCTTCCTTGGAAATGGAATGTTAGTCTTTTTTACTAGCTCTTGTCTCGTTACTATTTAACAATTTGGCCAGCTCCAGTGTTAAATGGAAGCATCCTATATTTATGAGTGTTATTCACTGGTAGTACCCTGCTGACTGTTGTATTTTTGTATGTTTTCAGACACATAAGGCAGACAACCTGTTAAAACCAGAGACTTATCGGAAGTGGAAATGTGCTGAAGATGCTGATAGGAAAGCGTCTGTTATTCTACAGGTAAGATGCACCTGGCTGGATGTGGTTTAATAACAACTGCATCATTTTAGGGTTTTTTTGTTTCGTACAGCGCCATGTCTAAAGGCACTGTACACGTTTGGTAATTACTCAAAATATATATTAGCATAAAAACTGACTTTATAACGAGCAACAGAGAGCTGTTGTTGGTATAAAACATTGTGAGAAACGACTCCCTCTGAAGTAACATAGTTTTTGAGAAAGAGGTAATTTCTCACTAAATTAATAAAAGACTTCTTGCAAGAAGCCTTTTATTCCTATCTGAAAGCACACAAATTTGTACAACAAGGGTGCTTTTTCTTTCATCATTTTCTTGCAACTTCGATGACCAATTGAGCCCAAATTTTCACAGGCTTGTTATTTTATGCATATGTTGGGATACACCAAGTGAGAACACTGGTCTTTGACAATTACCAAACGTGTTCAGTGCCTTTAACCAGCTGACGCCAGATGTCATGTTACTTAGCATGCCAATTGTTCCCAAGATGCATGCTAGGAGGGGTGACTTTTGTGTGTGTGTGTCATATAGTACAACTATAGCAAAGGTCAACCAAATTAACCACTATGGAGTGGGCACACAGCATCCACTCTCCATGCAACGCTTTGTTTCACCCATTCAAACAGGACAGATGGTGGTCGAATATAATGCTGAATTCTCTCTTTATGTGGGGTTAAGTTATTGTGTAATCCCTGATTCCAGACCTTTGTCTTTTTATTGCAAGAAAGGGATTACCTGGCAGCGTTCAGATGCTTCCATGGTTGTACATTATTTCATTGTTTTTCAGCTCAATGGTGGTAACTCTGAGCCGACCGAGATTCAGGGCAGAGGTTTTTCGGTTCATGCTGCGTGAATATGGCCAGTGGCCAGGGCTCAAATTTTTTACACTGGACCGCAGGCCAGAGGCCAGTGACATTAGCATCAGGCCAGTAAACTCAAGACCAAACAAGTCCGACTGTCTTGTGTTTTTCAATTGAATAGCAATACCTCACTTGTAGGGCCAATGATTTTCCGCGATCGCGGAAAACGGACGGAATTCGCGGAATCTGCCCTTTGAAACGGAAAACGGGATTTGAGTTTGAAGTAAAAAAAATTTAAAATATATTGACAAAAACGTAGGGTTTTTTCATGTTATTAAGGCCAAACCTATTGAAATTGATCAGGCAAGCTAACTTAACACTGCATTCTTTATTAAATTTCTTTTTGTTAAACTAAAAAAGCATCAGAAATCAGACCGTAAAAAGTTACAAGATCGTATTGTTGACTCGACCTGACGTACATCTACATAGCAAATGAATACACATTAGACGGAGGGCAAAATCATCACATTCACGGCACGATCTTTACATTTTTTTCACCCAAATTGCATTTTCACCCTCCCTTTTATCAACAATTATACTCAAACTAGCTTACCTACGCTCTATATGAACACAGACATTGATTTTTCATCTCGGAAAGGTCTAAAATCAACCATAAACTTTCAACATTTTGTCGCCTAAGCGAAAACAAAATGGCCGACAATTTGTTTCTGTGTGGAGGAGAAGTACACGGTGACGTCATATGCAATGATACTGCAGTGCAACGGCTGTTACATGTTTCTTGTTTTTGTTGCAGCGCACAGTGAGTCAGTGCATTACGTTTTTAGAAATTGCCAACTCCGGAACTGAATCGGCCGACCCGTTGATTTAAAAAAAATAATTTACAATCTTTTTCAGGAAAATTTTCAATTCAAGTTAACATTTTAAGAAGTCAGCAGTGCACCTTATACAAAAGTTATGTTTATAATCGATTCCCTGTGTATTAACAACCTTTTATCTATTAAAGAACATAAAACGGAATTTATTTTGTCTGAAACAGAATTCGTGTTTTTTTAAAACGGAATTTGCACTTTTCTGAAACGGAAAATCATTGGCCCTACACTTGACAAAACAAATTATGTTAAAATGTTGACTTTGGGTCTTATAAATACCATTCAATTCTGTTGAGTAACAAAGTATACTTGAAATTTGAGATAAATCTTCTTTTACATGTCTTAGTATTTATTTAAATGAAAACAGTTGAATGCACACTGAATACTATGTCAGAAAGTTTTTTTCTCATTTTGAATCCAGTCTTGTAAAACAAATTCTGGTCCAGTAAATATTTTAAGCTACAAGCCTTGTAGATTTTCCACCAAACTTTGAGCCCTGGTGGTATTTTCTTCGAAGAGAAACAACAAATCCTGGTGCTTCAAAGAGAATGTTTGTGCTCTTGGCTTTGCCAAATCGGGTTTGTTTGTGCCAACGATACTCTCAAAGAAAAACAATTCTGGCAATTCCGAGGAAATAATCCTGTCAGGGTGGTTGGAAAAAATGGAAGATCCCCGGTGCTAACTGGTTAAAGCTTATTTCTGACATTGCTGTGTTTTTCATGCATTGTCATTTGTTCTGGTTTTTGTTTTTCTTATTCTCCCTCCCGTACTCTTATAAGTGCCAATGAGATGTCTTTTGACCATTCTAAACCATTCAACTGCCAGTTTGTGTATGCTGTAGGGTTGTACTGCAATTATGTGACGTAAGCGTTCAGCAAGCGGTAGTTAAATTATGGTAGTGTGGTATTTTTAAAAGATCTGCTGACGTCGTGTCCGGCGATTGTAGGCCACAAATCTCAAAAGTTGTTACAGCTGACTCACTAAGTCCAGGTAGAATGGTCCTTGCTCTATGAATGGTCTAACTAAAAGTCATCAACAGTGCCTCAATAACTAACTGTTGTCTACACATCAAGTTGTGGTTCTCCGGCAGAGTCTATGCTCAATTTATTTAAAAAACAGCTTTTAAAACACACATTGCTATTTACAAAGATGAAGAACCCAAGTAAAAAACTCCGGCTTTTAGCTTTTGGTCATTTACACCAGATTCCTAATATCTTACCTTTTTATATAAAATAATCCCAATACTACAAATTACATTACAATGTAGTGGTGCATTAGACCCCTAAGTATAGGATGTCAACACTTTAGGCTATGACATAACCGGTAATTGCAGCCCAGCTGTTCATATTGCAAGCTAGGCTAGTGCATCCTGTAGTAAGTAATTAAAAGCTCTTCTGTATTTTCTCAGTAACACCCCTTGGTATTTTGCTCAGGAATGTATTGTAATAACCAGTCACCCTGTTATGTAATCCTTGGTAGGGTTAGTCTCCCTGGTGTTCCATTACTTCAGATAGTGTCTTGGCAGATCAGTTCCAGCATGTTCCAGTCTGGCATTGCATTGTGCTGTTCCTCCAAAATGTCTTCTATAGGCCTAATGTACATGTATTTCCAAGGTTTGGTCTTTTTAAGCGTACTTGCTGATGGATTCGGTAAGCTTTATAAAATATGTTTTTGTTTTGTTTTGTCCATTGTCTTTTACTAATTGAGTTTATTTCTTGCATCATTTTTATATTTTATTTTCAAGTTGTTTTATCATACCCTATGAATTATCCTGTAGGAAGGAATGTACTCCACTTGATATTTTAAAAATTATCTTTTATTGCAGGCCTTGAGCTTAAGCTTTTTGTAAAGTAGCCAACAGGGCTAGTAAACTGTGCCATTAAACATTTTACTTGCCCCCAGGAACTTTTAGTTTCCCAGGTTTTAAACATGTATCCATAAATATATGCTTCTGATGTATGTAGTGAGCATAACCACTGTAATGGTTCATTGAAGTTACATTCACACACTCAAAAATAAATTAACACATTTTAAAAATGTATTATTCACTACGTAAAAAGAAAGAAATGTGAGCATTTTAAACAAGTACGTTGCACATTTTTTAGAAGCCCACAGGGCAAGTTGAGAAGTGTTGTCAGTAGCATTTTCTACAAGACAATGTACGCTGGGCTAGTGTTAAGGGTGAGCCCTGCATTGATTCTATACATTTCTTACTCTCAAGGTCTAACTCTAAGGACTTTTAAGTTGTTTTTCCTTGGTTTATGATGGTTTTTTTTGCAATGTCTTGATTTTGTCTACACTATAAGGAGTACATTCCAAGCTGCAGATATCGGCCATGGAGGGCCATACATAATAAGTCCCATATGGTTAAGTGCACTGTCTTAGTTTAGTTTATAGGCCCTGTAGGCTAGTTTATCAATCTCATGTCATTGACTTATTATCCAAAAGTTTGAATTGAATTACATGTACATGTACATGGTATACCCGTTTTGGATACAACGGCTTAGACTTCAGCTCCAGCTTTAGGCACCATCAGCCTGTTTGAAGTCCCGTACCAAAAGTGGAAGTTTTGAAATTTACTGATGCTGTAACAAAGCTCTAGCCGCCGGAGCCTTTGAAGCAGATTTTTGTTTATTAAAGGATGTACTGTGATGCTACCTCAAAATTTATTGACGGGTTTTCATTGCCTTGAAAAACTATGCTAGGGTTTATTGCTCCATGGTTAAAGTTGCCAACATACAAAAACTCCTTGTGCGTGGAAATATACACAAAAAAAGCATGGGGCGTAACCCTAAGGGCATGGCAGCCTCCCACTGAATTCCACCGCTGGGCGGTACTTATATTTATCCAAGATATATTTAAACATTTTTTGTTGTTGTATTTCTCAACAGTTTTTACATGAAATGACTTCTTTACATGCCCAGCTATTGTCTAAGTTTATTGGAGCCCTTTTTTCTTTGTTTATTTAATTACAGACGGCTCCACTTATCAGAGGGTTAGATCTTTGTACATGGTCTGTATTTGACATGGGATATAATTATGTTAGTACATGAGTGAAATTAGTTTTTTGCCCCTCCGAAAAAAGGGGGGAAAAAACCTGAGACTCGACCCCCCTTTTTGATATGTGGAATGGCCCGGTTTAGGATACCAAGGAATTATAACTCCCCAGGTCATTACACTTTGGAGAAATGGCTTACATGTAAGTAGTCATTGGAGGGTTGATTTATTGGTACAGCCTTGCTGTTAAAGGTTTTAGAGTCTGGTTTCATGATTCATCAATTGAGTGTTCAGACTTTGTAATCTTTTATGTATGTGGGAGGTTGGAACCTGTTTTAACCTTGTGCCAACCTTGCTCACAATCAAAACCATGATCACATTTGCCATGTGGTTATTGTTTCTTGCACACTGTACATAAATAATTTCTCTAGGTTTTGATGTTTCATCAATAACTAATAAAGAAAAACATGTAGTGCCAAATGCAGGACTAAAGTAGGCCTTGGAGGATATTCTACCTACATGAGTAGGCGCATTTGCATACATGGAATAGAGAGGATTGGATTCATCATAGGATGTTCCGCCTGCCCTGGGGGCGACATAATATATAGGCCCTATTGATGCAAAAATGCTGAGGTCCTTACAAACCTCAACAATGGCAAAAGGCACCATAAAACCATGCTACAACAGGGTTGTGGTATAAAATCATGTGGTAAGGGTAAACCGAGTATAAACGGCACACGTACAATACACATAGTTTTGTACAGATTTTTTGTCATCACATAGACTCTAGCAGTTGAATATCTCAAATGGTTAGTCAACTTGCATTAAAATGTTTCTAAGAGTATGAGGGTTTAAGTCATAAAACTTACTGACTATTGTTTTTTTGTTTTTATTCAAATAGTTTGAGAAAGCCTCCCAAATTCATTCCATTGACATTGGAAATGACAACTCAGCATTTGTGGAGGTGTTGGTCGGCCATTCCACTTCAACCTCATCAGATGACTATCAGGTAAAACTTCACTCTTGCTTCCCCAAGTATTACCAAGGCAACAGAAAGAAAATCACATTCAAACTTGCCGCAAAAGACCAAAGAACTTTGTGGTAGGGCTGTGCGTTTACGGTTATTTTTGTAAACGTGTCCTGCGTTTCTGAAACGGGTCGGTTACACGTGTTACAAATCTGCTTTAGTAATTTTTGTAGAATGAAGCCTACAAGTTCTGTAGTTTTTGGTCAACGAGCTATGTTCACGTAACTGTGCTCCGTTGACCATGCTGTCGACAGAATTATATGCTGTTATATGGTTTTAGCTTGCGAACCAGTGATGACGATATTACAATTTCGGGGGAATAACCGCTTTTTCCAAGCATGCGCAGACACGTTAAGTCTTTGGTCAAGGTGTAATTTCACCAATAGAGGGCGTTTACTCTCGTGCTATCGAATTGTTCTAAAACGCGTTCAACATTTCTTGCATTATGGTCAGCGTTTCGTTGCACCCTTTAAGTGAATTTCGTTACGTTTATGGGAGTCCACCAGTTGCACTAGTCGCCAGGCCTAAACAGAAATTTGTTTTATCAAAGACCTTAATGTTTAAAAGTGCGTACATGTATTTGCAGTTGTTAAATCAGGAAACTAAATCAAAAATGTTCTTGCACATTGTACCATGTAGGCCTAGTATTTCCTTTTAATTTTTAGAACATCGACATTTGTATACCTTATCAAGTTGATAAAAAGGAAGATTTATAGTCTTTAATAAGTTTATTTGGTCGCAACTGCTCATTTATTATGTTTGAAATTCATAGACTTATTCCACTTTTCTTGTTTTCTTTTTTTTCTTTTTTAGGTGATACTTGTTACATCATCATTCATGAGTCCCATGGATAGCAAGAATGGAATCAACACAAACCGAGTCCGCATGTTTGGTCCTGATAAACTCTCAAAATCTGTCTTAGACAAAAAATGGGACAGAGCTAAAGTTGTTTGCTCTCAGCCTTTTAATAAGGTAATAATCTTGATTTTAATGTCATCATATGTTCTCAAATGTCCTCATATTGTGGCGTGTCGTGGCTGAGCGGTTAAGAGCACCGGACTCGAGCTCTGGTGTTTCTGATCAGCAGAGTGTGGGTTCGAGTCCCAGTCGTGGTACTTGTGTCGCTGAGCAAGATACTTTACCGTAATTGTTTTGTCCTTCAGATGGGACATTAAGCAGTACCTTGTGTACTGGGATTGGATGTGCATAAAAGAATGCAAAAACACTCATCGTGGAACAGTACATGGAGGGGTTATACCTTTGTTTACAGGTTTCCTCAGGCTTGCCAGCTACAGTGATTAAGTTCACTTATGAGGCATCATTGGTTTGGGTTTGGCAGGGTTTCGCCCTTTCCTTTTTTAGTGACTGGACAGCGGGACCAGGTAGCTTGTCATTTCACTAGTTAGTCAGCTATTTCACTTGTTCATATTTCAAATGAAATGGGAATGCTTTTCAACACTTTACTAGCCAGCAGGACCACTTGGAGAGAATTGTGACTGGTCCTCATGTGGTTTTACTGGCATTTGGCCAGCGGACTACTGTAGTGTTAAGGGAGAATGCTGATTGAGAAAAATACTTCATATGAAATATCTACCTTATTATGCACATGATGTCATTTCAGTAGGGCGCCCTCGCCTAGAGGTCAAAAGGAGGTTGTTCGTTGGCCAATCCTGTGCGCCGCACGTACAAATCTGTACGTTTCGATTGTTTCGTCATTGTTTTACCTCTAAGATGGCGGCTGGATGACGTCAATGCATAAGGTCTATTGTTCTTACATGTAAATTATCGTCAACATCTGTCTCAGGTAACTTTAATATAATATGCAAATCTAGTGCTTTTGTTTTCTTCTTTTCAGTTAACTTCATATGGCCTGTCCTTTATCAAGTTCCACTCCCCTCCTGAAAAAAGTGAGGAGTCTTCATCAGCCAGTCAATCAGAACAACAGGTATAGATTTTGTTGCTATTACAGATGGTCAGGCTATAGTTAAATTGTAGGGAAACCTCTGAAATGTATTTGTCTGTTTGCCATGTATGTTCCTCATTTTCAGGATTTAGACACTTGGTTACTATTACAAACTTGAGAACTTTGAATGGGGACGCTCTGGACATTGTGTCTCTGTCTCTGCAGTACCCAGTTAAACAAACCGTGACATCATCAATACAGGGGTCTAGAGTATTAGACTTTTAAAAATCTTATTTTTAGACCTTTCCATGATCAGCTAGGCTTTCATCTCTCTGTATCATTAACCTTTAAACCTCTTGCAGTTTCCTATTAAAATATTTGCCTGTATGTTGATCAACCATTCATCTGCACAGGTTGTTGCAACTGTGCACCGAACTGCATACTACATGCACACACTGTGTGTTTCAATATGATATGCCTCATACATGTAGCTTGGTAATTAACAAGATTGCAGACAACAGTCACTCATGTGTTTAGGTAAAATCTGGGAACATTTAATGCTAAACTCTTATGGGTTAAAGGTCAATAAACTACTTAATGCATATATTGCAACACTGGGTACCTTAGCATTTACCAACACACTACCTCCTGCTAATTGTGCATCTTGCTGTCTTACCATGTGGAGGATATTATTAGCTTCAATGATCCAAGTTAGCTTGAAGATATCAAATGTTATCACACAAACGCAAGTGGATTATGGAAAAATATAGCGTTTTTGAATCCCATATCCAACAAGGTTTTATGCAAAGGTTTTTTATGTACATTTAGTTCATGATAATTAAAGGTTTCATGCAGTCATTTACTTCAACTGTCTGTTACATAGTTTTTGTAGACTTTGGGAGCCAATCGAATACTGAGCTTTGTGACTGCTTGTTCCTGCTGGTAATGTTCAGCCATGTAATAGTTAGAAGGGAAAGCTATATCTGTTGGGGATTGCCCTCCTCATATTTATGGTTTCTTACTGTTGTTGTTATTTTCCCTCTGTACTGATATATTACTCCAATATTTGTATTTTTGTAGAGTCAGAGTGCCAGTAAACTTGGAATGTTCAGATTGAAAGAGGACACCAAGTCCACAAGTTTCACTGCAGGAAGTTTCTTCAAACAGAGAAGCATAACAAAGACGGAACCAGCGCCACTTACTGGTCAGTCATTGCTCTAACTGGTGTTACTGTCTTAACAGTTTTTCTCTTTGTTGAAGTGTACTATGTATTACTACCCCCTGTTTGTCGGACTAAAGACATGCCTGAACCATCTTAATCCTCTAGGTTTATCCATCCCTGGCTGTCGAATCAGCAAGTAATGGGGATGTTACCTTCCACTTTGTCTGGGGGCCAGTTCAAATTTTCCGAACCATTCAAACTTGTTTAAGAGTAGATTCAGTCATTGATGGTATTTGTATTGTGGATTTCTTTTTGACATGCAGGTGCTGCAGCAGTGCGAGCAGCAGCAACTTTAGCTGCAGCATCTTTAAAAACCTCTGTTTCAACCTCACAATCAACATTGACAGCAGGAACAACAACAACAACAACTAACCAGGTAATACTTCCACTCTGAGCCCATTTTTATAGAGCTGCTAAAGCACAACAAAATTATTCCAGAAAAAACATTACCAATCAAAATGCCATAGACTGCTTTGCAATTACTTCTTACGCAGGCATTAGCCGTGGAGTGAGGGGCAATGCTAGACCACCATGCACCTCATTCCACGGCTAATGAGCATGTAAAACATGTTTTGCAAAGTAGTCCATGTCACATACCATCTGCAACTGGTATCCTGCTTGTTTTTACAAAAACAAATAAAGCAATGTTTTTTCTGCTTAGGCAGCTATATGGAGTTGGACCCTAGGCCCAATTTTATAGAGCTGCTTAAGCACAAAAAATAGCTTAGCACAATGTGTTTTTCAGAATAAGATTACCAGCCAAATTGCCATGTCACAGCTGCCATCCGTGACTGGTATCCTGTTTACTTTTGGAGGCATGATATTCTTCCTAATTTAGTCTGATTTCCGATTTTTTGGCTCTTGGGAAAAAAATCAGAAAAACTGTGATTAAATAGCCTGAAAAGTCTATTAAAGGCTACACCATATGCAGGTCAGCCCTTGTACTTAATAAAATGTACGTATTTTTTCCCAAAGAACAAATAATCATGCCTGCTTTTGCTGAGCAGAAATGTTTTAAGCAGTATTTTCTAACTAAGTAGCTGTATGAAATTGAGCCCAGGGGTCGATTTCACAAAGAGTTAGGACTCGTCTTATCTCGAGTTAGGACGAGTAACTCGTCCTAACTCGGGACTCGTCCTAGGAACGATTTCACAAAAGATAGGAAGGGTTGAACGCGTCCTAATTACCTTGGAAACGGCCCCGAACCCGTCCTAACTTAGGATCGGTACGAGTGTCGTCCTAGCGATCGCGAAAAATTGACAAACTCTCCTTTGTTTTTTTCTTGTTATTAAAGCCAAACCTATTGAAAATGAATTTAAAAAATCGAACAGGCAAGCGAATTAAACAAGGTATTGTTTATTAAGCCTTTTTTATTTATTGGAAAACATCAGAAATCAGACTGCAAAAAGTTACGAGATCGTCACCGTATGAGCCTAAAAAATAGAATGTACATAGCGAATACGATGGACGGAGGACAAAATCATCACATTCACGGCACCTTCTTTACAGTTTTTTTTTGCCCAAATTACATTTTCTCCCTCCTTTTAATCAACAAATATGCACAAACCAGCTTACCTCAGCTCTATATAATCACACACATTGGTTGTTCACTCATAAAGGCCTAAAATCAACCGTAAACTATTTTGTCGCCAAAGCGAAAACAAAACGGCGACAATTTGTTTTTTTCTTGAATCTGTGCTGCAGAAGGTTCAGACGGCCGTTTCATTAACGAAGCAATAAAACAACCAAACAGCAGTGCATACTTTTGGCTGACCACGAAGGTTCAGACGGCTGTTTCATTGACGAAGCAATAAAGCCATCAAAAAGCTGTTGCATTAGCATTTTCAGCCTCGTCCTAGAATTATATTGTGGTTTTATATTATTTACGACTCGTCCTGCTTAGGACGGGTTTTGTGAAATCGATCCTAGGATCAATCTTAGCTAGGATCGATCTTACGGCTGGGACTCGTCCTAAGTCCTAGGATTGATCCTAAGTTAGGATGGGTTTGTGAAATCCACCCCTGGTCACATAGGCAAATAACATTTTTCATGGTGAAAGCATTTTTTTTGCAATTTTACTAAACAAAGACTGGAAGGGCAAAATGGTCTTGTCTCATTTTGGGGAAACGACAAGATTTGCTGCACTAAGAAAGGGGTCTGCTAATTGTGTGAATCTGTTTTCATTAGGTCAAAGAAAAAACCAGAAACCATATAATGTATCAACTACTTGGAAGTATTCAGCCCCAAAAGCCAAATTCATACTGTTAAAATCACAATAACGTTTCTACCTTTGGAAGTATCCTTTTACTCCTTGGTTATGAGAAGACATAATGTGTCTTGCTTAAGGACACAAGTACCATGACTGGGATTTGGACCCACACTCTGAAGACTTGACACTAGAACTGAAAATTGGTGAACTAGACTGCTCGTTAGTAAGGTAAAAATCTTGTAATTGTTTTTCCAGGTCCGACCATCTAATAACTCCACTCACAAACCATTGGACAAACTCAGTGACAGACCTCAGAAGGTGACTCAGAAGAGAAGGCTCTCTGATGAGGACTCTGTTCCATCACATAGACCAGGAGAGACTCGGGTTGCTGCTACAAGAAGAAACACCGCTGATAGAGAGGAGAAGAAGACTGCAGCCCCACCCTCTAAGAAGAGTAGAGGTTAGTATTCTGGTGATAGAAAAACAGGACTGAGATTTTGATTTTTGCATAATGGCATTTTTGGAAAAATAGTCCATGAGCCAGCTACACTTGCCGGTATCAACTCGACCAATCAAAATTGATATAATATTCCCGGGTATTTATGAATACTTATTTAAAAATGCTGAATATTATTATGATTTTTTGTTTTCTTTTCTTTTTTCTTGTGTCAGACAATGACGATACATTAAGGAAGAAGAAATCCTCAAAGCCTTTTGAGAGGTTAATGGAGGGAGTAACATTTGTCTTAAGTGGTTTCCAGAATCCCCTGAGAGGTGATCTTAGAGATAAAGCAATAGAGATGGGAGCTAAGTACAAACCAGACTGGGGGAAGGGCTGTACACATCTTGTGTAAGTTTACTTTTGTCAAGGATTCATCTTTAATTCTGGTGTGAGTTTTATTACAATTTAAGGTTTGATACACAAGATTTATAGATCAACATGAAACAGGATTCAACCATTATTAGTAAAACAAATTTGTTTTTAAATAATTTAGTTGCCACTGAAATAATACACAGTTCTTATATAGCACTGAATCACACCCGAGGGCGTCTCAAAGTGCTTATTCGCTCATTTTCTATCCAGTATAAAAGTGACTTAAAAATGTAAAGTTCTCCTATACTATTCAGCTTCAGCAAGACTAACTTGAATCTTTGTTTTCTTTTTATCCAAGTTGTGCCTTTGCTAACACACCTAAGTTCAACCAAGTAAAAAGCAAGGGAAAAATAGTCACCAAGGGTTGGATCCTTGACTCTTACAAGAAGAAGTTATTACATCCATGGAGGAGGTAAGTTATGATGTATGGTGTGATAATTGACAACACACTACACCACCAAGAGAACTAAAGAGGCCACAAAAGTCTCATCTAGCAGTGAAAAATGTGGCTGTACACATTCCTCAGAAGGGTTCAAAGTTCATGTTATGTGGAGAAGTCATACTCTCACACAGCCCTCTCCCCCCCCCCCCCCTCCTTTACCAAATACATCACATTGGGTTCAATATTTTTGCTGCTTTTTTATGTTCAAGTAATAAAGCACAGGGGAAACTGACGGTAAATTTAATTTTGGGTTGAACAAATAAAAAAAAACTTGAGCGGGGCTTGAACCTGAATTCCGGATTAATGTACCGGCGCTCTACTGACTGAGCTATCTAGCCTAATGTTGGCGGTCTCCCTATTTTGTCAATATCTTTGTTCGTGGGTGCCAGTCAGAAGCTATACAACCGTTAAATGCCGTGTAGCCAGGGATCACACCAAAGTTTATGATACAACCTGGGAAGCAGCAGCAAAGGGATCACCTTAAGGGGATGCGACTGTATTTCAAATATCAAGTAATAAACCACAAGGGAAACTGACTGGGTAAACTTTTTGATAATTTGGGGCTGAACAAAGAAATAGTACAACATGCAGTAATGTAGGAATTTTCCCTTCTTCATCATCCAGAAAAACAGAATACTCACGCCTGTTATCAGTTTTCAGTTAACATGAAATAGCCAAATGAGATGGATAACAAATAAAAGCAGTTCAGTGTGGTACAGAATCTTTCATTTTGAACTTTCTATTGGAATCACAATTTGCAGATATAGTATGGTGTCCACTAGCGATGACAGCTCAAGCTATGAGGAAGAGAGTGAAACTGAGGATGAAGAAGACAGGGAACCAAAGAAGAGGAGTAGAGCACCACCCAAGAAAGCCACACCTAATAAAGCAATGCCTAAAACTGCCACGCCTAAAGTAGACACACCCAGAGATGCCCAACCTATTGATAAGGATAAAGAGGCAGCAGGTCCTGCCTCATCAATGGCTGATCAGGTGGGATTTCTTTCAAACTCTTTTGACCTTTGTAATTATGAAAATATGTTGTTTTTTGTTTGCGTTATGAGGGATCATGTCAATTTTTTGTTGGATTTCTGTCGGACTGTATTTCTATGACAGACATGGTTTTACTCGTGGAAAGGCACACAGTTCTCGGTTTGTGTGGTTTGTAAACAAATGTGACCCCCAGGCACTGTGATCTTTTCCCATGGTTTTTCTGACACCAACTTTCTAACAAGGTGAATTAACGGCAAAAAACCTTGTCCTGGACGGTACTTATCCACTGGTTGTCCTGGACTTATTCGACAAAGTCCCTTTTAACAATTACAAATGTGAAACTTTCCATTTATGAATAATGAAACATTAATAATGTTGGCAGCTGCGGTGTGTGTTTCTGGATTGAAACCATGAATCCTGGAGATGGTGTGGGTCCATTGTGTCTTTTACTGTGCTGGTACAAGGGTACCAGCCTAGGGTTTATGTGTACACACTACCAACTGAAACACTACAAATATCTTATAACACACCCTCAACCAATCAAAATACACATGTTATAATAATAATAATAGACTGTAAAAGTTTTGCGCATAATCAAATAGTTTTGGGACCACTTTGGTCCCACGTACATTGCTTTAACAAGTGAAGACAAATCTCGCACACTTTAACAGGTCCCAATGTTCGAATTCGCGTGAGACTTGCACAGTCTATGGACGCTTGTATAGCCCCGGTAACTGCCAATTTTGCGCATGAACACTATAAACCTGGTCATTGGGCCATTTATTTCATTCCTTGTTAGTTAACACCTCAGCTTCCTGGGGAGTATACACAGGCCTGTGAAATGTCCGCTTTTAAGCGGATATCTGCTTTTTTATTGACAGTGCTGATTTTTTTCCCCTGCTTTAACAAAAATAGACGATCATAATGTACATCCAGGGACAATGCGCAACGTGAATGGGCGGTGATTGGCTGTTGACAATTATATCAATATTCATGAGAATCAAATTGCGATTGATTGCGTCATGTTTTTTGAAAAACAATCAAGATGTGGGTGCAACACAATTGCTTGGTATACCCTGGCTGAACATAATGATTATTTAACAGTATAATGTAAGAGTTCTTTCTTTCTTGCTTGGCAGTTTTTATCGCACGTTATGTAGCCTAAATTTCTTTTATGATTGAAAGCAAGTTTTTAAAGCATCTATGACGTTTCAGTGTGGCAGAGCTCCACTCCCATTGTCTATCTTACATGGATATATTTTTTCCACTTTTTTTGTCAATGGTCCACTCACAGGCCTGTATACAGCCTGTACTGCCAAGTAATGTAGTACACCAAGCTAAATCAATCACAAGAACTATCTTTGTCCTCTCAGGTACCCATTTACTGCTGGATGGAGATAAGCATTTATATTTAAGTGTCTTGCTCAAGGACACATGTCATGACTGGGATTCGAACCCACACTCTGATGACTTTGTCATCAGAAATTGAGTTCGATGCTCTAGACTGCTCGGCCATGAAACGCTACATCTGATGGTGTTTAACTTGAGTCTTCAACAATGACATTTTTATGAAATAATGTAAAGTTTGGCAAACACTGTTTTTTCTCACAGGAGACTGACCCTACCACTGCAGCTGCAACTGCATCTGCTGATTCTGTAACCTCTAACCTGGCTGCTGCTATTGATGATGACTGTAGTACAACTGACTTTGAGAGTGATGATGGAGAGAACCAAAAGAAACCCAAGGCATCCAATCTAGACGACATATCATCAGGAGGCGACACTGAGGATGAAGTCAGAAGGTACGGTATTCATTGTTTACAAAAACAGTGACCTTGTACATTCCGGGGCCTTACTGGCAGGCAAGATACTACACTAGTCACATTTTGTGTCATAGTTTCCACATAAACTTAAGAACTTGGTAGTGTCCCGAAATCTACTCTGCTGCAGTAGAATAGTTTTCCGAATTCCAAAATCTACTCCAGGGCAGTGGAATACATAGCAAGACAAGTTCTCAAAGAACAAAAATCTACACAGCAAAGTAAATATACACATGGTGTTACCGCAAACTGAATATACATAAACTCAAGAGTTATGAAGTTTTGAGACGTGCCCCATTTTTTCATATCAAAAGTTGATAAAAAGTATATAATGCAATTCCCATGAAATGAAAGATTTAATGTTGTTTTCCACTGAGCTGTGTGTATAAATGGTGCCTACATGAAGTCCAGGCTCTAAGGCTCTTTTGTAAACATGTGTTGTCACAGGTTACATGGTCTTTAACATCTGCTAAGACCCTCGGGGTTGACAATTCAATAAGTTGAAATGCTGCTGCAGTTTTCAATTTCTCGAAATTGATTGAAACTGAAATTGTTTGTAAAAATGCGTACCTCACTGTGTTTTTCTTGTTTTAAAAAAAACAGACAAACAAACCTTTGTCAAAAAAATAAAATTAAACAAAAACAAGCACATGTTAAAATGTTTCCTTTGAGTCTGATAAAAATCTTTAAATTCTGGTCTTGTAAAACTAACTCTAGTCCAGTAAATCTTCAGAGTGACAAGCCTTGTGGATCCCCTCACCAAAAAAAAAGAAAACAAAAGAAAACTCAGCCAGCCCTGTTTAATTCTAGTGTAAGCTAAGATTCTGACTACATTCTTGTTCCACATGGGTCCTCATTTATTTATTAGCCACCCTTCCTCAATAAATCTCATCAATACCCTCGTGGCACAGTCCTCCCTTGTTTCATCATCTGACCAGACCACACATTCCATTCTCACAGTTCCTTCCCTTGCCCCCCCCCCCCCAACCATATCATTGTCAGGGACCTAAATGACCACCTAGTCTGTCCCCACTAACTTGACTTTAAAATGTCCTTAGTTTTCATCTTAGTTAATTCTTGGCTGTTCTGTACTTATAGACAGACCATCCTGGTTGTTTTTCTTCTACTTCTCTGTTTGGAAATTCAGCCCCGGAATATTAATAAATATCCTGTAAAGCCCAACTGTAAAAGACGTACATTTCATCTTCATTGTATTTCTCTCTACATAGCTCTATTAATATTATTGGCCAGCTCATTTTGAGTGTTATTACACTAGCATGGAGCTATGATCCTAGCCTGCAGGAAGTCCAGGCACTGCGGCTCCTATGTAATAATCTGATGTCTGATGTAATAATCTGATGTCATGGGTTACTAGTCTTGTTTGATCCATTCCATTTTCTAAACATAGTGCAACAGCTGAGAGTGTTGTGTTTTTATAGTCACTGTAATAAAAACACTTCAAGGAGTCTGGATGGGTTGACTTTGTCCTGGATGGATGTCTCCCATGTGGCTGGTGACTTCTAACCTTGAGCCTGCCTGGTCATGTGGTGCTTTATAGTCTACATGGCTGTTTATATGGTTCTTCATTCCCCCTGGAGTGCACCAGGAATGTACATGTAGTAACTAGCTTCCTAAGGTGGGTCTTTGTGATATTTAGCCACAGCATGTTCTGTGGTATATCATGGATGTACAATACATAAAGTGTAGTTTAAGGCTTTGTCACACAGGACAATTTTTTACAGGCAACTTGGAGGCAACCAACTGCACTGCATTCAAAAGAAACACTTTGGCAGCACAGGAGACATTCTTCCAGCTGTAACTGATTGTCACCAAGGATATAACAAGAAAACTGAAGTGTGAATGAATTTCCTTCTTGGAGATTGCCTGGAACTAGTTGCCAGTGCTGGCTGTTCATGGATTTTATACCAAAGTGATTGTGTACAATATCTTTCTAAACTTGAGGAATTTGTGTTTGTGACTTAAAGTACTAAACAGTATGATGACATGTAAAACGTTGCAGGTATGTTTGGATTTAGTGTTTTGTATTTGAAAAGTCAAATTTAAGAAGTGGTCGAATGTTTAACTTTTAGAGATATTTAAATCTTCAAGTGTTGGACACCCTTTGGATTTTCCAACTGCAAGCAGAGACACTAAAATCAGTCTTTGTAAAACATTGACTTTGACTTATTTTGACAAGCAGAACTGTTAACATTTTCCATTTGGTTTTATTATTTTGTTACCAGGATACAAGAAAACAAAGTTAAAGCCAAGTCAAGTTCTAAAGATCCCTATGATAGTTCCACTGATGATGAAGCATACAGTAAGACACCAGACCCTCCAGGCTCGTCACTGTTGTCTACTGATATACCTGACCTGCCCGACTTCTTTGCTGGGAAGGTATTTTTCCTCTATGGGAAGTTTGAAGCAGAGGAGAGGAGGCAGTTGACGAGACTTATTGTAGCATTTGAAGGGTAAGTGTCGCATGGCTTGCAGTTGCCATTACAAAATATTGAGTTGGGAAAGGTCACTTTTAGCGAGCATGTTTAAAGGTAGGGACATAGATTGTTAATAACTTCAAAAATAATTACCATAAAAAATTATTTGGTTGAGGCACTGCAGCTGTTGATAGTATAAACTATTTTGAGAAAAGATTCCCTTCGAAGTATTATGGTTTGGATAATTTTTCGCCACATAACAGTTGAATCTGGAAAACAATTCACGAATGCATGAATAATTTCTTAGGTTTTTGAGGTTGGGTGTCCATTCGCCGAATGCTGCAGCCAAAGAAAGATATGGCTGGTACCCCCTGTCATTGTTAAACGTGGACGGATGTGACTTCTTTTGAAAATACCGTGACCTTTTTTTGCTGTTTTCTCAACAAGCAGACACTATATTCAGTTAAAACAATTTTACATGTGAATTTTATTGGATCTTTCTATATAATTGTGCATTTACATGTATATCAGCATTACAAAAACCAATCTATGACCCTACCTTTAAGGAAAAACATTTACCTTATAATTATAGCAAAAATTACTAGTATAGCAAAGATGGGGTAACCAGCCAAAATGACTGTCGTGTATTGCTTATGGCTTAAATAATTTCTTGGTTTGGCAGCTGTGTTTGAGAATGTGTTTTATTTAGCAAATTGCTAGACTGAACTGAATCCACTTGTTTCATCTACATGAAGACATTATGCAGAAATACCCCTCAGAGTTCTTGATGCCATCACTACAATATAATATTATTATTAATTTAGTTATTTTACTGAAAGAATTCAGAATGAACTAACAATATGTAAACAATAAATCAATAATCAAAGGATGAACTGAGCAATGAAAAATTTAATTGACACTAACACTAAAACCACAACCCAGATGGAAATATGGATAAACTATGGCCAGAGCAAAAAGGAGGGGACCACTATACAAGCATATGTAGCCTACATGTATGTCAGGGTCCTCTGAGATTGGAAAAGTGTACGATCACATTTCCCCACATTCCCCCCCAATGGCCTGAAGGTCGTTTAGAGAAGTCGCCCCCCCCCCTGAAAACTCACAGAGAATACTTCACATTTGAGTAAGATTGCCTTTATTTCTTTATTTTGTTTTTGTTGAAATTTTTTGTGTGAATACAATTAGGGAAAAACTCTGTGATGGCCATGCAACATTTGACTGCCATTTTGCAATTTACCGTTGTGTGAGCTGGTGGTTCAAAGCCACCTCAGAATGCTTTTGAAGGGAAAAAGTGAGACTCGTTTAAAAAATTGAGATGAATATTGCAAATTTGCAATTGTAATAGCAAACATTTTGTGGGTTTTTGTTTGTAGGACTATGGAAGACTACATGTCGGAGGAAGTTACTTTTGTTGTAACAAACTCAAATTGGGATGACAACTTTGACAAGGTAGGTCATTTCATAGACCGGGTAACCTTTGTTTTTAAAAGAAAGAGTGATCTTGTACATTCCAGGGCATTTCCTGCACTGGTCATATTGGAAATTTTACATTTTGTATAATATTTCCACATAAGTTCAAGAGTTATAAAAAATAACAGCTGGACAACTTGTGAGACGTGCCCCCTTTCTTAATATCAAAAGTTGATAATAAGTGTACGATAAAGTCTCCATAAAATATAAGATGTAATGTTGTTTCCATTGAGCTGTGTACAAATCATGCAAGCAGGAAGTCCAGGCTCTGGAGCTTTTTTGTAAACATGTGATGTCATAGGTAACACTAACAGCCACGAAGGTAACTCGGTCTACAGATGGGTGATGTGACAATATCCAAGCCCTGGAGGCTGTACAAGTTGTGAAATATGGCCCCTTTAAAATGAAAGACTTGATGTTTTCTTCCATTGAGCTGTGTACATGGTGTACAAATCGTGCCTGCGGGAAGTCATGTGGCTCTTTCGTAAACATGTCATGTCACAGGTTACATGGTCCATACATTGTCACGTCAACAGTTAACAAAGGTTTCAGTGCCATACATTTCCATCGGTGATGCTCGGATAGCTCCCTCGCTGCAAGCTCGGAACTTAGGGGTTATTTTTGATTCATCGATGACACTTCAACCACACATCAACAACATCGTTCGTCTGTCATCATATCACATCAGGAATATTGGTAAGATTCGCAAGTACTTGGACAAAAGTGCCACTGAAAAGGTCATTCATGCATTTGTTACTTCTCGTCTTGACAACGGCAATGCTCTTCTCTACAGTCTTCCTAACAACCAGATTTCCCGTCTTCAACGCCTCCAAAATACCGCTGCCCGCATTGTGACACTGTCTAGAAAATCCTGTTCTATCACCCCCATTCTGAAACAACTACATTGGCTCCCTATCTCTCAACGAATCATCTTCAAGCTGATGCTCATTGTCCACAAAGCACTTAATGGCAAGGCTCCCCACTATATTTCTGAACTACTTCAAGTTTACACTCCATCAAGGAATCTTCGATCAAGTTCCATGCTTCTCCTCGTTGAACCCAAGTCTCGACACTCATGGGGTGACAGGTCTTTTTCTTCAGCTGCGCCACGCATCTGGAACTCTCTACCGCTTAATCTTAGATCTTGTCTTTGTACCACAAAATTCAAATCTCTTCTCAAAACTTATCTTATGTCACAGGTTTTCAAGGACTAATTTTGTTGTGTCTGTTTTGTCTTTGTTTTGTTTTGTTTTGTTTTTTTTGTTTTTTTTGTTTTTTTGTTTTTTTTTTACTGCGCCTTGAACACCCAGCAGGGTGGATATGTGCGCATTACAAGTCTTATTATTATTATTTATTATTATTGTTGGGTAATTGAATCATTCATATAAATGTATTTGAGTACATTCATTTTTATCATCCAGTGTTCTAAAAACACATACAACTACTGTACCCTGAGAAAATTTCGTTAAAATCTTCTGATTATGTCTTTAAAAACAAGCAAACATTGAAAACAGTTTGTTTGTATTAGGGGTTCATAATGTATGTGTCTACATTCAGATAAGGCAAATCAAAATTAGAAATGTCTTACCCATTGCAGTACTTGAGATGAACATGTTGTTCAGGACAATTGCTACAGGTACCTTTGAGACCAAGGTCCAATTTCATGGCTCTGCTTACTGCCAAATTCTGTACTTGCGATCACTATTCTTCGCTGACAGGGCAAGCGCTGAGTTTTTGCGCTACACTTGTAGTTGAGTAAGCGAAGAATGCCTAGTAATGTGAACTATGCACACGCACAAATAGAAATTCCCTGCTAACCTGTGACATACGCTTGACATAAGCGCGGAATTTCCTGCTTCCGTAAGCACCATGTACGATTCTTTGCTTACAGTAAGCAGAGCCATGAAATTGGGTCCTGTTCATTAATATGCTATTTCTTGATGCTTTCTGTTTGAATATCTCAGGCATTATCGGATCATCCTGGCTTGGCGTTTGTGCGTCCAAAGTGGATCTACGATTGCTGTGAGAAATCCAAGAAGGTCCCCTATCAGCCATATGTCATCGTACCAAGCTAAATCTGGTCTGCTTCAGCAAGCTTAGTGTAGATCAGTGAGGTTTGTTCAATATCTCCATGCTGCAAATCATTGGCATGATCACTTTATCACATTTACTCCTTTAAAGGTATGGTGTATCATTGTTTTTATGGAAGCTTTCATTCATTCCTGTGTTCTACACACCATTCAACTAACCCGTTATGTCAGCAGACTTGGTAAAGATTATGAAAAAAAACACAATGAACAATGGTTCATGGTTCATGTGTTTTGTGTATGTGACCAATCAAAATAAGTATTGAATGTTGGGAAACAGTGTTTTTACACATACATTGTGTAGCAGTGTTTCTGATGGAAATGCACATAGTTCTCAGGGCAATTGGTACTGATCCAATGTTTATAAAAGTAATGTAAATTGTATAAATATCAGAATGAAAATGATCCAGTTCTATTTTGGGGACTACCAATCATATACCATACCTTTGTTATGACCCTGTTGGTTTAACTAGGATTCTTAAATACCTAGGAACGGAACCATGTGGTAGTGTTTCACTGGTTTTAAATCACCGATTAAGATATAGTAGGAGTTGTTTAAGACTGGTTTGGTAATGCGTATTCGTTGCTCATAGCCGTACGCGTGTAGGTGCGAGAGCTTGCTTGGGTGCCAAGACCCTGTAGCCGCATTCAAGAGCTCGTCACCATGCTTTTATTTCTGTTTTTGTCGTCAGTTTAATAGAATCCAACCCCATGATTGTTGACAACCACCAGACTGTTATACCCAGATTGTGTTGATATGACTGGCCCCATGATCAGTTTGTCAGTCTTGTCTAAATGAGAAATAAATAGTGTTGGGTTGTGATAGGAAGTTAGACCCTGCAGTGCAAGTCTCATGCATATTCAAACATTTAGAAGCCTTTGGTTCCCAAAGCACATTGCTTCAAAGTGTGAAGAAACTAAAACCGTTCACTTTAACATTTGAGTACGTATGAAACTTGCACAGTCTACACATATCGAGACGGTTTATCAAACATCCTGAGAAGTCATTCTATCCATTGTTAATGTGTAGCAAACATGAAAGAGGCAAATACTTCGCCACGTTTTTCTTGATTCATCAAGAATTTTAATTTTACAGGTTTGTGCAATGTACATCTTGTGTGTATTCTCTAGAGATGTGATGCCTTCACCACTTCACCAGATCTGTATATTCTCTTTAACCATCTACCCCCATTTATGATCATGTTCAACATAACATAACATGTCATAACAATTAAAATTTATAACGCCTGCCGTAGCTGAACAACATTTTCAAGCTTCCTGTGTTGGTGAATTCAAGATCTTAAATCTATATCTTTTTGGATTGTCTTGTTTTCTGGGCCAACAAAATCGTGGTTAGTCACTCATTAAATTCTTATCAATTTCCACTGCATTCCTTAGCCAGAAATACATATTCCAAAATGAAGCATGTTTTAGCACTTCAATTTTTTGTCAATGTTTTTATTTTATTTTATTAGTATTATAATTTGTTATGTTCTAAGTTTGAATATCTTGAAGGAGTTGTTGAATTTACTGATCTGATGAGTAAGAACATACGTAGTGGATCCATTACAACATTTGGTATTTAAGGCACTTTATCAAAACTATTCACTGGTAACTTCCAGGAAATTTGTCCCGATCGGATCGGGTTTTTCTTGGGTTTTTCTTGTTGTTAAGTTTCTTTCCTGGTATTCCCAATGCCTGAGTTTGTTTATACTCCCCTGCAGTGCGCTTTGGGGTTTGGCCACTGATGAGATCTCACAACCCTTGCAGGCTTGTTACATTTTGCAGTTCGTAACTCTTCATCAACATTTCTTATCCTTTCTAACCATTCTTGTCTTTCAGTGGACATAATTTCCCTATACTGTAACTGTTCCCGGAGAGATTGGATTTTCTTCTCTTTAGACTCAATTTGTCTACTTACTTTTGTAGACCCTGGGCCCTGGTGAAGGGCTGGTGGGTTCTGTAATAGAAAGGATGATGAAACCAGTTCTGGTGAATCTCACCAACAGTCATCCACAATGTGACTGTAATTATAACTAAATCTAATAACTTTAAAGAAACATTACAAAATCTATCGCAAAAATACACTCTTTTTATTGTTTATCAAGACATTAGGGAAAAACCCTTTAGGTCAAAACAACCTGACTGCGTGTGTTACTTAGAATCGCTCCTGATGAATCACATACCACATAACTGGCATAAAGAAATACATAGCATTTGGCACATAAAGAAAACTATAAGAAAAACCACTGGTCCTTAGTAAATTTGGTTCTTATAAACAAAAGAGGACTTGGCAAAACTCTGCAAGTGGTTGCTAACCTGGCACTTGCCTCTTATAAAGTAAAACAAAGCAAGTCGCCCGGAGAGTTGAAATGCTCCTGAATGTAGCTGAACTTCGTAGAAATGCAGTCCGGAAAGGCCAACCCGAAAGTCTCAAAATCGAATTCTGGTGACACCAGCCCAAAGTCAAACTTCCTTTTACGTGTTGATGTCCAGAAGGTTGAAGAAATTTCTCTTTGAAGAGCCTGGAGTACCTGCATCTTTCTGAATTCAGTTCTGAACTTCTTGGAGTCTTTGAAGTTTGGCAGGCATTGCTGAAATGCTGTTTTACTGACAGTGGTTCCAATACTTTTCATAGCTCCTTTTATGGAAATGATACATTCAGCAAGATGTGACAACTTCAGCGTAATTGTCATCTCCTCCTCGACAATTCTTCTTTCAAAAGAACTTACAAATCCAACAAGTGGCCGAGCTATACCGACTTTGTTGGCAACGCAGCGCCCCAGATATAGTCACCCTTTTGAGGACTTTTGGGGTGAGCTCTTCTCTTCCTTCATGACGAAGTTTATCATGGACAGCTAAACGGCCCTCTGTGAAGAAATTGGCGTCACTATCTACGTATTGTCGTCAGATCACTTTTCTTAGGATGAGCTCGCTGTCATCAAAGTACTCTTTCACCGTTACCTCATGGATGATGGGCTCTGTCGGTGGGGGAAGGGGGTTTTTCATGTTCCAGGGGCTTGATGCTTGAAATGGTCTCGGACCTTTTTCCTCTGACGCTTCTACTGCTTTTATTTCTAACAAGATCTGGTCAATTACCAGTTTGGCAAACATGTATGAGAATACAATAAAATGCAATACTTATTAAACTCATGACATAATCATGACTTAATGAAGGGCGAATGCCCAAGGGCAGCTTGCCCATCAAAATGTACCGGGCCCGGATTACTTGGCAGCTTGCCATAGATAAAATAAGGGGGCAGCTTGCCCAGCCTCTATATATAACACTAGTTAAACAGGGACTCTAATGAGGGATGTGGGTTGAGGGTCCATCACCCTTTCCCTTGCTGATCTGAGGGGTGGGAGGGCACTTGAACAGTCCTCCATCTTGATAGGTGAATCTAGGTTGAGGTCCAGGCATTCGTCTGTTGGTTGCTTCATTTGAATAGTTTCCACAGTCACCCTTCGGAGGTCTTTTTAGGTCGGTTCTTCTCCTTCGGAAACAAAAGGAGCCAATAGCAATTGTAGCAGCTAAACGGCCCTCTGTGAAGAAATTGGCGTCACACTCCTTACACTGAAACTCTCTGGTTTTCTCCATCTTTCAATTCAATTCAATATAACATTTATTTCCATACTCACAATAATATACAGAATCATTTGGACTAAAAATATAGTAGTACAACACAAGCAAAGGATACATGACCAATGATAATGATGGGAAAAAAAATAGAACCTAAAGCAATCTTTCAGGGGCTCTTTCGTAACTCAGATTGTCGAATCACATATTTTCTTTGTGTTTGGCCTTTCTACAATATCTATTCTTTAACCATACATTTCTGATTCACTTTCATCAGAAGAAATATCTACATCAGAATCACACATTTCTTCGTTATCTATATTAATATGTAAAGGAACATGTAGCCCACTAAAATGAGGCATTGTAGTTAATACAGGAGCTACTACATACTTTGAAGACTGTTTAGCGAGTATTTGTTACTGGTTCTCGATAACAACAATTGTATCTATTAGCAATATCCCAACCCCATTTGCTTTTGCTGTCTCCTGTTCAGGGAAGGGCTTTATTACTTCACACTGGAGTATATGTTCTGTAAGCGAAGAGTTTCAAACAACTCGCATCTAAGTTGACAAATTAATGTTGGTGGTCAGTGTGTGACAGTATGTTGTGGATGGCAGGACTCCATCATAGTCAGCAACCTTGATTGATCCTGCAAGAGTGAGGTCTTGAGTGACTCTTAGTTTCACTGTTGTGACGAATCTAGATACTCCATCTCTCACATTGATGTCCCAGCCTGCTCCGAGCAGATTGCCCAGAGAGTTGAAATTCTCCCGAATGTTGCTGAACTTCGTAGAAATGCAGTCCGGAAAGGCCAACCCGAAAGTCTCAAAATCAAATTCTGGTGACACCAGCCAAAAGTCAAACTTCTTTTACGTGTTGATGTCCAGAAGGTTGTCGAAATTTCTCTTTGAAGAGCCTGGAGTACCTGCATCTTTCTGAATTCAGTTCTGAACTTCTTGGAGTCTTTGAAGTTTGGCAGGCATTGCTGAAATGCTGTTTTACTGACAGTGGTTCCAATACTTTTCATAGCTCCTTTTATGGAAATGATACATTCAGCAAGATGTGACAACTTCAGCGTAATTGTCATCTCCTCCTCGACAATTCTTCTTTCAAAAGAACTTACAAATCCAACAAGTGGCCGAGCTATACCGACTTTGTTGGCAACGCAGCGCCCCAGATATAGTCACCCTTTTGAGGACTTTTGGGGTGAGCTCTTCTCTTCCTTCATGACGAAGTTTATCATGGACAGCTAAACGGCCCTCTGTGAAGAAATTGGCGTCACTATCTACGTATTGTCGTCAGATCACTTTTCTTAGGATGAGCTCGCTGTCATCAAAGTACTCTTTCACCGTTACCTCATGGATGATGGGCTCTGTCGGTGGGGGAAGGGGGTTTTTCATGTTCCAGGGGCTTGATGCTTGAAATGGTCTCGGACCTTTTTCCTCTGACGCTTCTACTGCTTTTATTTCTAACAAGATCTGGTCAATTACCAGTTTGGCAAACATGTATGAGAATACAATAAAATGCAATACTTATTAAACTCATGACATAATCATGACTTAATGAAGGGCGAATGCCCAAGGGCAGCTTGCCCATCAAAATGTACCGGGCCCGGATTACTTGGCAGCTTGCCATAGATAAAATAAGGGGGCAGCTTGCCCAGCCTCTATATATAACACTAGTTAAACAGGGACTCTAATGAGGGGATGTGGGTTGAGGGTCCATCACCCTTTCCCTTGCTGATCTGAGGGGTGGGGAGGGCACTTGAACAGTCCTCCATCTTGATAGGTGAATCTAGGTTGAGGTCCAGGCATTCGTCTGTTGGTTGCTTCATTTGAATAGTTTCCACAGTCACCCTTCGGAGGTCTTTTTAGGTCGGTTCTTCTCCTTCGGAAACAAAAGGAGCCAATAGCAATTGTAGCAGCTAAACGGCCCTCTGTGAAGAAATTGGCGTCACACTCCTTACACTGAAACTCTCTGGTTTTCTCCATCTTTCAATTCAATTCAATATAACATTTATTTCCATACTCACAATAATATACAGAATCATTTGGACTAAAAATATAGTAGTACAACACAAGCAAAGGATACATGACCAATGATAATGATGGGAAAAAAAATAGAACCTAAAGCAATCTTTCAGGGGCTCTTTCGTAACTCAGATTGTCGAATCACATATTTTCTTTGTGTTTGGCCTTTCTACAATATCTATTCTTTAACCATACATTTCTGATTCACTTTCATCAGAAGAAATATCTACATCAGAATCACACATTTCTTCGTTATCTATATTAATATGTAAAGGAACATGTAGCCCACTAAAATGAGGCATTGTAGTTAATACAGGAGCTACTACATACTTTGAAGACTGTTTAGCGAGTATTTGTTACTGGTTCTCGATAACAACAATTGTATCTATTAGCAATATCCCAACCCCATTTGCTTTTGCTGTCTCCTGTTCAGGGAAGGGCTTTATTACTTCACACTGGAGTATATGTTCTGTAAGCGAAGAGTTTCAAACAACTCGCATCTAAGTTGACAAATTAATGTTGGTGGTCAGTGTGTGACAGTATGTTGTGGATGGCAGGACTCCATCATAGTCAGCAACCTTGATTGATCCTGCAAGAGTGAGGTCTTGAGTGACTCTTAGTTTCACTGTTGTGACGAATCTAGATACTCCATCTCTCACATTGATGTCCCAGCCTGCTCCGAGCAGATTGCCCAGAGAGTTGAAATTCTCCCGAATGTTGCTGAACTTCGTAGAAATGCAGTCCGGAAAGGCCAACCCGAAAGTCTCAAAATCAAATTCTGGTGACACCAGCCAAAAGTCAAACTTCTTTTTACGTGTTGATGTCCAGAAGGTTGTCGAAATTTCTCTTTGAAGAGCCTGGAGTACCTGCATCTTTCTGAATTCAGTTCTGAACTTCTTGGAGTCTTTGAAGTTTGGCAGGCATTGCTGAAATGCTGTTTTACTGACAGTGGTTCCAATACTTTTCATAGCTCCTTTTATGGAAATGATACATTCAGCAAGATGTGACAACTTCAGCGTAATTGTCATCTCCTCCTCGACAATTCTTCTTTCAAAAGAACTTACAAATCCAACAAGTGGCCGAGCTATACCGACTTTGTTGGCAACGCAGCGCCCCAGATATAGTCACCCTTTTGAGGACTTTTGGGGTGAGCTCTTCTCTTCCTTCATGACGAAGTTTATCATGGACAGCTAAACGGCCTTCTGTGAAGAAATTGGCGTCACTATCTACGTATTGTCGTCAGATCACTTTTCTTAGGATGAGCTCGCTGTCATCAAAGTACTCTTTCACCGTTACCTCATGGATGATGGGCTCTGTCGGTGGGGGAAGGGGGTTTTTCATGTTCCAGGGGCTTGATGCTTGAAATGGTCTCGGACCTTTTTCCTCTGACGCTTCAACTGCTTTTATTTCTAACAAGATCTGGTCAATTACCAGTTTGGCAAACATGTATGAGAATACAATAAAATGCAATACTTATTAAACTCATGACATAATCATGACTTAATGAAGGGCGAATGCCCAAGGGCAGCTTGCCCATCAAAATGTACCGGGCCCGGATTACTTGGCAGCTTGCCATAGATAAAATAAGGGGGCAGCTTGCCCAGCCTCTATATATAACACTAGTTAAACAGGGACTCTAATGAGGGGATGTGGGTTGAGGGTCCATCACCCTTTCCCTTGCTGATCTGAGGGGTGGGGAGGGCACTTGAACAGTCCTCCATCTTGATAGGTGAATCTAGGTTGAGGTCCAGGCATTCGTCTGTTGGTTGCTTCATTTGAATAGTTTCCACAGTCACCCTTCGGAGGTCTTTTTAGGTCGGTTCTTCTCCTTCGGAAACAAAAGGAGCCAATAGCAATGTAACACGAGAGTCCTTCAGATTAGCATTGGCAGCTAAACGGCCCTCTGTGAAGAAATTGGCGTCACACTCCTTACACTGAAACTCTCTGGTTTTCTCCATCTTTCAATTCAATTCAATATAACATTTATTTCCATACTCACAATAATATACAGAATCATTTGGACTAAAAATTTAGTAGTACAATACAAGCAAAGGATACATGACCAATGATGATGATGGGAAAAAAAATAGAACCTAAAGCAATCTTTCAGGGGCTCTTTCCTAACTCAGATTGTCGAATCACATATTTTCTTTGTGTTTGGCCTTTCTACAATATCTGTTCTTTAACCATACATTTCTGATTCACTTTCATCAGAAGAAATATCTACATCAGAATCACACATTTCTTCGTTATCTATATTAATATGTAAAGGAACATGTAGCCCACTAAAATGAGGCATTGGATTCAATACAGGAGCTACTACATACTTTGAAAACTGTTTAGCGAGTATTTGTTACTGGTTCTCGATAACAACAATTGTATCTATTAGCGACATCCCAACCCCATTTGCTTTTGCTGTCTCCTGTTCAGGGAAGGGCTTTATTACTTCACACTGGAGTATTTGTTCTGCAGCTACTGATGTAAGCGAAGAGTTTCAAACAACTCGCATCTAAGTTGACAAATTAATGTGGGTGGTCAGTGTGTGACGGTATGTTGTGGATGGCAGGACTCCATCATAATCAGCAACCTTGATTGACCTTGCGAGAGTGAGGTCTTCAGTGATTCTTACTTTCACTGATGTGTCGAATCTAGATACTCTATCTCTCACATTGATATCCCAGCCTGCTCCGGGCAGATTGCCCAGAGAGTTGAAATTCTCCCGAATGTAACTGAACTTCGTTGAAATGCAGTCCGGAAAGGCCAACCCGAAAGTCTCAAAATCGAATTCTGGTGACACCAGCCCAAAGTCAAACTTCCTTTTACGTGTTGATGTCCAGAAGGTTGAAGAAATTTCTCTTTGAAGAGCCTGGAGTACCTGCATCTTTCTGAATTCAGTTCTGAACTTCTTGGAGTCTTTGAAGTTTGGCAGGCATTGCTTAAATGCTGTTTTACTGACAGTGGTTCCAATACTTTTCATAGCTCCTTTTTTTGAAATGACACATTCAGCAAGATGTGAAAATTTCAGCGTAACTGTCGTCTCCTCCATGACTTGCTGCTTCACCAGCGGCCAGCAAACTGCCATCTTTTTTATGATGTCTATGTTGGTGACCATCACCAGACCTTCGTTTATAGAAATACAAGGAGCTCTTTTAATTGCTCTCCTGAGAATACTCAGGAGCTCAATTTGAGCTCCTCAAATCACTCTTCTTAGATTGTCCAGGAGCTCAATTTGTTTGACTTGTGTAACAGCATATATTCAGTTTATGATTACTAAAATGGTCAGGTCGGACGTGAAACATGTTGTTAACAGTACACAATTAATGACAATTTCAATCACAGTTTCCACCTACTACGTAACTTACTATAATCCCTCAATAAAGATGAGTTGATGCATTCGTGAGTTGAATCATGCCCTACTTTCAAACGCACGTTATGACGATGTGACTGTGTTTACATGAAGTCAACGTGTGTGTGATGTACATATATTATTTTGTTCATTAAATCACCCCATAGTCCTTTGCGCATATCGCACGCGACATTTTTTAACCGCTGGCCAAATTTCCGTGATAACTTATGGGCGACATTAAATCCTAGGCGCTTGGCCACCCAGGTGCACACATGCATTCTGCGATCCCGAAAATAAGTGTCACGGGGTAGGGAGAATTTGACCACAATCGCACTGTGCGCAACATGTTTTTGTTACAAAATTCTCAATACTAGTGACGAGCAAAGTATTCCTACATCACATACTGTGGGCATCCAGCTCAGCACATGGTGGGTAAGAGAGCGAACGAAAGTGCAACAATTGTGTGTCAACGCAGCAAAAAAAATAAATCATTGTCATTCGTTAGCCATAAAAAAGGCAAACCAAGAGCTGAAAATATGGCAGAGAAAAATTTATTGTGTACTAAGTCTACGTTAGAAGTAGAACGTTTTATTTTTATTTCAAAAAGTTACTACATGTATGTTATATATCTTTAATCAATGCTATTTAAGTTCACCTACCTTTAATTGCAGATGTCTTTGGGCCGTATGCTTTGATACAAAGTTTGTACCCTCAGCAAATGATTTTATGTCCAACCTTGCCGCCCCTCTTATTCTTCCGTCAATCTTTATCTTGTCTATGTGCCTGCTGCACACTTTGCACCACATTTTTACGACCTTTGAAACACCATCCTCTTCTTCGACTTCAAAGCCTAATGTCGGCAAATCCCACCTAATAAAAGTTGCCAACTGAACTTTGTTGCCTTTCTTCTGTGGTTGGCTTGACGCCATGATTATGTCAGCAAAAACAATACTAATAGCCGCACACACAATGTGGCTGGGCAGGGCATGACCTCTTGCATAAATTTGGCAATAACTCGATACGTGATTGGCAAGTAACAAAACAAGGCCGTTGACTCACAATACTTTGGCCAATAAGAAACGGGATAGGATAGCATGCGGTTGTTGGCGATTGGCCAGGAGTGAGCTCCCATTATGGAAAGTGCATCATAGAGTCCAGTCGTCATGAGTTATGTTCAAATGGGCCAGTGTGTTGTGTACAATGAAGGCAAAAGCGTTTCGTGTTTTTCACGGACGAAAAAAATAAACCCAAAACAAAAAACGTTTGCTTATGTGTGGGCTGTGCCAACGTTTACATAACCAATGTTTTTTATCTGCCTTGTTACGGTAGAATTATAAATAAAATACACCATAATGATCGAGGAGCGCTGTCGATCGCGTACGTGAAGACAGACCCAGGAGCGCAGTAGGAGCGCGAGCGAGATTGCGCTCCTCAAAAACGAAGGTCTGATGTTCTGCAGCTACTGATGTAAGCGAAGAGTTTCAAACAACTCGCATCTAAGTTGACAAATTAATGTGGGTGGTCAGTGTGTGACGGTATGTTGTTGATGGCAGGACTCCATCATAATCAGCAACCTTGATTGATCCTGCAAGAGTGAGGTCTTGAGTGAGTTTGAAGAAATTTTTTCTTTGAAGAGCCTGGAGTACCTGCATCTTCCTGAATTCAGTTCTGAACTTCTTGGAGTCTTTGAAGTTTGGCAGGCATTGCTGAATTTTTTTTTTACCGACAGTGGTTCCAATGCGATAGGTAGCTCCTTTTATGGAAATGACACATTCAGCAAGATGTGACAACTTCAGCGCAATTGTCATCTCCTCCTTGACAATTCTTTCAAAAGAACTTACCCTGGCAACGCAGGGGCCCCAGATATCAGCGTAAACGGCAAAAAATCTTAACGTTGTGGCCCGTAATGTAATGGCGTATAGACCAGACATGCAAGCCTATAATTATGTTCTAAAATTTTATCAATTTTACGGCCAAAATAATGCAGAAAACAAGGCCATAGTGACACTTGCATATGACACAATACATTACAAAATATGGAAATACATTTTGGGGGTCAATTGATTAAACAAATAGCCATTAACGGCAGAGGAGCTAGATCTGAAAGTACTGAGTGGTCACGCAGGAAACGGTGATCAGACGTATGTTTTCTGATTATATGGGTTTTGATTGAGTATGGAAGACGTGAATCATGTATAAAAAATAAAACATCGTCGTCTTACCTTGTATACATTTCCAGATTGGTGGTTGCCAACCCAGAATGCATTGTTGTTAACATTCAACACTTGCTCATGACGTGACTCATGAGGTGTTGTCAGTACCACTGTTTGGAAAGGTGATTCCGCTGTTTCAGGATTAACTGAAATCTCAAACAAAACAAAAAATACACAAAACTTACGATAATAACTTATTTCAAACTGGAACCACCTTCCGTATATCAAAGAGTTGGTCAATGTTATACCAGATAAACAAAACTGTGTCAAATAATATTGTGCTGGAAATGTTACACTTCATGCTTCTAAGCCACATTTCATAGTATTATTGTAACACGTAAATTTTTGGGTGTTACAAGGATTTGCCGATAAATGAAGACAAATAGAAGATAACAGAAACGTTCTTGAGTTGGCTGTAATAACAGGAGATTATTTATTTTCAATCCTGGGCTGGTTACTCCCAGAACAAAGAGTAGAGTTAGTGAGACATTTAGAAACTAAGGACAGTTTGGGGAACAGCCCCTGGAGAACTCAGAATGGTCGTGGCTGAGTGAGCGAGCATAACCATCACGGCAATCGCGACTATCAGGACGCATAGGGCTATCAAAGCGTGACACATGATACTAACGGGAGTTACGGAAGTCTTGGGGTCACGATGGTCAAAAGCGTTTTGAGGTTCTCAAGGCGGGCATCTAATTTTGCAAGAAGATGGGCCAGGTGTGAATCAATAGCAGGGTTGGGAGGTGGAGGAGGAGTGGGGGTAACATTGGTGACAAAGGGTGGGTGGTAGGGAGATTTGGGTGGCTGCATAAGTGCGCTCTATGTACATAGAAGTAGTAAGTGCGACATCGATAGATGTCACACCACCCTCATGGATCTTAAGTTGAAGGTATTGTGATAATCCAGCTACAAAGTGGCGAAAGCGTTTGCCATTTTGGGCCTTTTTCCCATAATCAGGGAACGCTTCTTGGACCAACCGAGTGATCTCAGCAGCAAAGGGTTCAATTAGGAGGCGGCTTCGAGCATTTATGAAAGTCTCAAATGTTTTAATTGATTGGTGTTTGATAGCCTGTTCTTGGAATATCTTCACTAGTTTTGCTCTTGTGGACCTAGCATTGGATATTGTTGTACTCAACCTAAAAGCTTTCTTTTTATATAAACCTGAACTAAACTTATATATTGTTTTCCTTAGTGATGTTTAAGCTTGATTTTTTTCCTGTATTGATACAGATCCAGATAATGTACACCTCCACAGGTTGCTTAGTTCCAATATGGGCCAATTATTACACTGTAGCAAACTGCCAATGCCTGCATCATAGCAAGGATCTTTTCATCTGGAAGTCGAGTAGAACAGATTTCACCTATGGATTTAGAGTTCCACTTCTAGTTAACATTTTCAGCATGTCAACTATCTGGGTGCAATGGTGAAAGACTTCAGCACTGACTTCAAACATGGCATTAAAGCGATTGTCAAGATATGACCCAATGTGTGATTTGGAGTTGTTCTCAGCGATGTATTCTTGTCATTTGTCCCTCACCCCAGATTGTTGGTCTCCTGTGGGACCAAGAATCTCTGCTGTCTTTCTGACTACTCTGACAACTACAACATCTGATTGTCTGCTCCACCTCTTGAAGAATGCATCCTTATCACGACCAAGCCAATAGTAACAAGTACTTCGTCAAAAGGTACCCTTATAGAAAAACCCCAGTAAAAACTCCAACATCAGAGGTATCAACCATTAGTGAAAAGGGTTTGAATATATGGCTACTTTTCTTGTGTCTGTCAAGACTTCGAACAAACTTGTTGTCTAAGGTGGATGGTGTCACGATTAGGGCAAACATTAAACAAAATGCAATATTTAAATTGTTGTGTCTGTCAACACTTCGAACACACTTCTTGTACAAACCTTTCGTCAATCGGCGTCTCGCAACAAATATCTCTCTTCTTCTTCTTTTTCTTTTTTATCTTCTCCGTTCGATCACTTGTTTCTTTCCAACTGTTACATAAAAACAGAGCAAAGAAAGAAGACTGACAATACTAATAAATCAATGAGAACTCCATTTTGTTAACCATACCGATTAGATTTTTGTAAGTGTGTGTCATCCCTACACTCGACAAAGTTATTAATGAATCCTTTCGCCATTGCAGTAACGAAGCAAAAAAATGGACAACAAAGTTTTGAGTAAAGAACAAAGCTAGAGGCCAGAACCAAGAAATAACGGAACATGATTGTTATAATGTGAAATACTTTAGAAATAACAACAAACATGGTCAAAATCTCTTTTTGAAGTGTGGTGGCTCTGAAAAGAGCCGATGGTTTTGTTAGGCATAGCCAGGTTCACATCATCGCCTTGCACCCCTGGGTCCTCCGAGGAGACCGGCAGACTGCTCCGCCGACTCCGTGATGATGGCCAGCACTTGAAGAGCCCGTCGACGCTCTTTGTCATCTGCGACGTTAGCATTTAACAGATTTGCCCCCGCTTGTTTCGCTTTTAAAAGGTCAGCCTCAATCTTGGTAAGCCCTGACTGGTACTGATCTTGGATCAATCTACCCAGTTCCACGGCAAACCCTGCTGTTTTTTTGTTCCACGAGATGATCATCTCGGGAGAGCAGGGGGTGTCGAGTGGAAGGGTTGGAATTTTTTTTATTTATCTTGCACCAGTCTGGGGCCTCACCTCGATCAAGGCTTTCTTTCAGTTTGTCCGCCTGCCTCCGGACCCGATTTCTCAGGCCGGCCAGACGGACGATCTCTTCTCTGGCTTTACGGACCAAGCCATGAGCTGAAGGGCTTAATCTGATCTGCTTTTCTTTTTTCCTTTTCTGCGATGACAAATTGCGAGGACGGGGTTGCGGGCGCTGGCCGCACTGGAAGTCCGAGTCGTCATCGGACAGCATCGGGTCCTCCTCGCTGTCTTGGAAAGATGACGTAGCCAGGACTTTTTCGGTGGGGGGGCACAGGGGGGGCATTGCTTCCAAGTGGGGGGGCCCAGGGAGAATGGGTTTGTCTGTGGTGGGGTTCATATTTTGGAAGGGCTGGGGGACGCTGCAGGGTTCTTGGCCCCTGTTGTGTTTATAACAACCCATTTACTGTAAGTAACTAGACAGTAACGTTGGCAGAAAATAAAATAAAACACAGTACAAACTTACCCAATTACACCAGAATAATTCTCCTATTTCTGTGTCGCTTTGAGAATTCGTCTACAAAGTATTCCAAGTCCAACTTATCCACACGATCACTCTCAATGGACAGAACCGCCAGGTTGCTCAGTCGGCTGTTAGCCATGGAGTTCCTTATTACTGTTTTGATAAGTTTCATCGCAGAAAAGCTTCTCTCACAGGAAGCAGAAGATACTGGGATGACTAGTGCAATTTTTGCTAGCCGGTACAGCTCTTGGAAAGCCTCTCCAAATGGTTCCAGTGAAATAACGAACTGTTGTAGTGATTCTGGTGCTTTCCTGCCATCTTCACAGCGGCGTTGGAGAAGTCGGTTTACTGAGTGTAATTCGTGTTTTAGATCTTCTGTGTTGGCATTGTATGCTGTTGCTAGGCCCTGCATATTTTCATAATCTAAGAAGCACTGGCTTTGGGGATTGAGTGACTGCATTGATTTCATAATTGCGCAAGAATCTGATCTCAGATATCATTCTGTCCAGAATGGGATACACAAAGTGGGCCCGAACTGTGTCTTTGGTTGCTGCAGCCTTGTAAACTAACCATAGGCTCAATAAGGATAGCCTCCTCTATGCGCTGAGGTAATTCACGTTTTCTTTTCCTTTGAGTTGGATCAATGTTCACAATGTCAAAGCCATGTACTTCTACAGTTGCCTGTACTTCATCCCATAGATGGTTGTAAGATGATGGGTTGGAGCGCAGGTCTTGTAGCTGTGCGATGAGAACTTCTGTTAGTTCAGCTGCCTTTCCGAGATCAACCTTAGTAGACTGAAGCATATTAGAAAGTTGGCTTGTCTTGATGAGTATGTCGGTCAGCACTACAAGCTTCATGAGGAACTGGGCATTAAGCTGTGCCAACAGTCCTCTAGCATCAACTGCCCGGTCAGCATGGGTTTCTTTGCCTATTTCCTCTAAGAGACGTATCAGTGCTGGAAACCTGTCTCGTATCACCCGGCATGCATCGACTCGACAAGCCCACCGTGTGTCTGAAAGCCGCTTAAGTTCCCGAATAGGTTCACCAGGATACATATCCTTCTGAATGTTTATCCACTTTGAATGAAGATATGATCCACTTACAAACACATAGACCTTTTCTAGCAAAGCAAAGAACTGAGCAGCATCTGGTATGCCTTTAGTAACATCAACAAGTACCAAGTTCAGACGATGAGCATGGCAGTGAACATAGAATGCATATTGTGCTGCCACACCGCTAATTCTGCCGCTCATGACGGAGGCTCCATCATATCCTTGTCCAACTAAGTTTTTTCGGTAGTCAATCCCATGGCTTCAAGAATGTCTAAGATAGCATTTGTGAGTGCTTGCTGCTTTGAACTCCAGGAAACTTTCTAATTTCTCCATCATAAAAATATCTTATCACGAGAGAGATTTGTTCTGTCTTACAAGTATTGAAAATACTCCTGCTTCGTTCACTTCCTGTATGATTTCTTTCCGGATGATTTCAGCAAAGGTAAGTATCATTTCGTTTTGGATCTCCGGACTGGTATATTTTGCATTTTTTGGTCCACTGCCCAGACGTTGTTTGATGGTTTCATCATGGCTTGCAACCAGTTCCAGGATTTTGATTACATTTCCAGGATTGACAGCTCCTTCGTTTTCTCTGTGCCCTCGTTGTGCAAGTTTCTGTGCAAGTCACTAAAATTATTTTCTCACAGTGGCTTTATATGAGCTGGTCATCATCTGTGCAACAGAAGTTCCTTGCTTTTGAATGCTCTTAAATTCTGCCCATGCAACCATTGCATCACGGTGATAGTCTGCATGGCAGTGCTTTGTGAACCCACCAGAATGCCCCATTTGGAATAACCACTGGTAGTAAATGATTTTTCAACGTTTGAGGACGGTACTGAGAAGTGGCGGCATGCAAAACAATACACACTGTCTGTAGTTTGTGAGTACTCTAACCAAGGGTTTGTAAGAAACCACTCAGGACGAAATGATCGCTGCTTTTCTCCAAATTGAGTACGTGGGTAGTTCTGCAGTTTTGGCTGAGAAGGCCCTGCTGAAGGTGTCCTGGATATGTCCCACAGTGCTGGATGCCTGTGTCAACAGAATCCTTCGAATATGTGTCATCTTCATCGCTCAAGCTCAAACCAGTCTCACAATCCTGTTCCTCTCCTTCACTCTCACTCAGCCTCTCTGCCCTCTCACTGCCATGATCACAATCCTCCAATACATCAGTTGGAAGAGACTCAAGTTGTGATTCTTCCTCCGTAGATTCTGGATGCTCCGTATCAACTGCAGCTCGTGACTTTCCTCTTTGGAAATAATCTTTAATCGTCGCCATTGCAATACAACACCACGTTGGCTATAATGCAACAAAACGGTGCTCAAAATAACTGTTGGCAACAGAACACGGTTGACATTGACCACTGACATTTACCAACTGTTCATTCCGCTGCATTGCATTGATCAACACGTGGTGCGCCAGCTTGTGATGGCGAAAATCCCCACCTCACCTGTTCATTCCGCTGCATTGCATTGATCAACACGTGGGCACGCCGCTTCCTGTGATGGCGAAAATCCCCACGCAAGTTAAACAATAATGGCTTGGTATACGATTAAAGTTTTTTATTTTGTTATTACTTTATTGTAAATGAAGGCCTACAACTAGCAGATGTATTCTGGATATAACTTTGTAATGCTTTGTTTTAATTCTTTTAACTTACTTTTTTGTGGGCACTATCGCGATTTTTTTTTCGTGGGGGGGGGCACCTGGGGGGGCACTGGAAATTTGTGGGGGGCACGTGCCCCCCCAGGCCCCCCCGTGGCTACGCCGCTGTACGTGGGCAAGTGAAAAAGTCGAAGTTTGCCATTTTGCTCGCTCGTTTGGATTTCTTGAGATGCAATGATACCTTGTGACACAACCAGCTGTATTTATACCCTTTAGATGGAGATGGTCAGTTACGGTGACCTAGGCAGTTAAGATTACCGTCATGGCTGTGACTCATGGATAGTATTATGCAAATACTGGTTTTAATGTGGTTGTTCTAGAGACCGTCTCTAAACTCCCTGATCTGAAACACTCACATGACAAAGTCACGAAAGAGCTGTCATGGATCGTTTGGACGGAAATCCAAAGATACAAATGCTCACTTTTCAACCGCTGATTGGAAGGTCAGGGTAAAGGTCAAACGTGTGTAAAGGGAAAAGTGAAATCATACATGTAGCCCTGTGTAAACAGACCCAGAAACGTTCTTGATTTGGCTATATTTGTACAGGATATTTATTATTCTATCCTGGGCTGGTAATTCATACAGAACGAAGAGTGTAGAGAGAAGAAAACTGGATTGGACCACAGTGTACAAGTCAGTGTGTCACACTGAGCTAACCAGAAAAGCAGAGAATGGAAACATTTAGAAACAATTGACATTATTATAGGGAATAGGTAAGGCTTGGTCACTGACCAGATTAAAGTGGAGGTCAGTGCAAGTCCATGGGTGTAACAGGTGGGCCGACCACATGGTTGATTTATGGGGCTGAGTCCTTGGTCAAAGAACTGGACGGAAGCTTGACAATGGGGTTTTCTAGAAACTATAATTATTAAAATAGTTAATGGTGATTATAGCTAGATTCAGGGTTTACACTTGTAATCAATCAAAATCAATAAATCTAGTATACAACATTTCAGTTAAATAAATTTTTGCTTTTTCAACATGTAACATGGCAAAACTCATATTCAGTTCCGTGTTATAATAAATGTACTATTCTTATTCTTAATGTTGTAGTTTTTGGAGGCATTGACTATTTTGCTATCACAAAGTCAAATCCTTTTACTTGAGTTGCCACATTTTTGTCCTGTAAGCCATGTTTACACGCCGAGGCAATGGTTATGCCACTTTGAAATGGGCAGACGCCTACATCCCCCTTCAGCGTCACTCTTTTGAACAAGGTTCAAACTGGAGGCAATGTGACGTAAAATTTCAACGTTGCTTTGTCTTGCAACATGAAATGTTTCCCCTTTCTTTCTTGTACCATTCCTAAAATTCTTGTCTCATTTCCGGATTCATGCCATCCAGGGCGTAGTAATTGGCATCCGGAAAGGGGCGTAGTAATTGGCATCCGGAAAGGGGCCTTCGTACTGTGACAGTTCCCCTTCCGCCGGCGGGCAGAAAGGAGGGGATAATAAAAAATATAGGGCTACTCAAACTGTATTGTTCGTTAACTTCTGACACCAATATAAAATCCCTGTCAGCGAGCAGCTGCTGGCAGAAAAGTACGTGAATCTGCTTAGCGGAAATATACCACAAGGATTTATTACCTTAGAATAATTAATACATTCAATAATGGGGGGATTCCTTAAAGAGATGTGAAACAGCAGGCAAATGAATTAGTTTTGGACAGCTTCTCTTTACATGAAACGAAGATATTATGTTTATTCAACTTCTAACTGAGTATTACATTTTCCAGGGGCATATTATCAATTTTGTTTTAGTGAAATACAATGTATAGATGAGACTAAGTGTGGTGACCCACCAGGGATCACAGTAAACTGCTGTTGGAGTGAGGACAATGGATGGCGCAGTGTTTAGGGGAATCCTACTAGTGGGGCAAGCCGTTGGGATAAACGGTCCCTATATTGAGTTGGTCCAAATAGGGATCCCAAGTTCCGGCCTTGCAACACTTTCTCTAAACAGTCCTTAAGGATCCGATGATCCAATCCAGTCCTCCCTCCTCAAGTCGTCACTGCTCCTCCTGGTGAGATCCCGTTTTGGTCCTTCTGAGTTCTTTGGGGTCCCTCCCCAGCCTCTCTGCAGATAAAGCATGCCCTTTTATACACTATAAAGCCCCTCCCAGGATCACTGCCAACATTTACAAAACTCTCTTATTGGTTACTAACTCTGGCAGGTGAAACCTGGTTGGTCCAAACAATTGGTACTGTATCTACCACATAGAAGGTTGAATACAGTGACTTCAACATTATCAATACACAACTCTTACTAGCTAAATATTCATCAAGCTAAACGACCCTCCAATGTCACTGAGCCCTGGTCACTGACTACATGTAACAAGCACACATACATTATTGTCACACATGAAAATATACCATTAGTAAACCATCAATTTCCAGCCCACCCCAGATTGTGAAATAGATACCACCTCAGTAGCCTGGGGCATAGTATGGTTGGTTTTTGGAGTAGGTTCCAGGCTAAATGTTTATTTTACAATTACTTTAATGGCTGACTGGAGACACAGTAAAACTGAAGACAAGAATCCAGAGATTTTGGCTAATGGTAGATTCATATATAATGCCATGACGTAAAATGCACTTATAAAATAATTATTTCGTTACAGTACTCATGGTTTTGTTTGGTGTTCCATAAATGAGGAGAACCCTTTGTGTAATTCCTTATCACCGTAGCATATCTACACATACTCCATCGTGAACATTTGTTATTGTAAGCAATGTGGTGGAGTATGGCTCAACACAAGCTAACTGAGAAGTAGCGCATATGAACAACTCAAAATAACAAAGACAAATTAAACAAACCTTCTTCCTCCCTCTTTTCTCTAGTAAAATCCCGACCATCTTGTCAGCTTCGCTGCTATCCTTCACAACCACTTGTTTTCTTTTACTAGAAAAGTAGAAAAAAACATACATTGTTTATAAGGGGCCATTCAGAGTAGTCGATGTAAATAATATTCAAATTAGAAATTGTTCTGACCCACCCACCCGCCCCAAATTTCGGCTTCCTAATATAGTCTATACACTGAAGAACAAAGTAATGCCTCAAATGAACCAGATATTTTAGATCAAAGGTCCCCAGCATCAGTACTTTTCAGTGGCTTTATCTGGCTTAACAAACAACTTTGTAGTTTAATCAGGAATGAAGTTAAGGATCTTGGCCAGCTGGGTAAATATTTTTCTTCTTCTTTTTCTTTTATTAATATAAATATATATTTTTAAAAAATAGGGTTAGGATTTCAGTTATTTCTTTTGACCCACCCACCCACAATTTCGAAAAAAGAATTGAAATTTTGTAGCATTGACTATTTTGAATGGTCCCCAAGTACCATGGCCTTCTCTTATCAGTCAAGACGGTTGCGAAAAGGCAAAAGGGGTTCATTTGCCCTCCTTCTCTACCCCGTGTAAACAATTCTGTGCTTTTATTTTCGACTGTGTACCCTCGTTTTTACAAGCTGCTCATTTTTTTCAATACCTTGTTTGGAACAGAGGAACACAAGATTTTTAAAAAAAGAGGAAGACTCACATAGGCCTACTGTACGTAACCTGTGTACATTAATGCATGTCAGTGCATTACATTAGAAAACAAAGCAATGTTATTAATTTAATGGGCCTGTAATGAATGATAATGGTGATAATGGATAATGGTGATAATCAGTTACATAAGCAGCTAAAGTCGCCTAAACGATCTGTCAGAACCCTTAATTATTTTCAAGACTGGTTGTGCCTTGCCCTGGACACCTTCCTCTGAAATACTAGTTGTTTTGGGCTCCGGAACTAACCCTAGGGACCCTTTTAAGTCTTCCAATGTTTTGCTTTTTGCCACCAACAAATCTGTGAGGGCATCAGAGAAATCCATCGTGCTCAGTTGATACAGTAATTACAAACAAAAATAACAACAAGTTATTTTGTCAACAGTTGGAAAGAAGGTTCTTCGGTTAAAATACAATAATGCAAGCAATATCAAAACACTGGCAAAAGTATGGCATAAATCAATCATAATTAAAGGTCAAAATGAGAATCAGTGAGACAATGCTTCTGCTAAAAGTTTGGGTAATTTCCTTCAAGAACATCAAAAGTACGAAATCGCACAAAAAGTAAAATCATAAGAAAAGCAAGAAGGAAACTTGAATTGAATTGAGTAGATCCGGGTGTTGCCTCCAATTTTGTCACAGGTTTTTACCTCTATTTAATTAGAGCCTGTGATCCAGTTTGTTGTTAATAAATGAACACAACGAACAACAAATTTGATCCTCTTGTTTCACTCGATGGTGATTATTATTTATATAATCCAAATGAACAAAAACACCATTGTGATGTAGATTACCCATGCACCTCTCCATGAGTCATTGGTTATGCCCTGTGGCATACGATTAAACTCAAAGAAACCCACAGGACACCAAAAAGCAGGCATGTGTTTGTCATCTTCTGTCATTTCAATCTGGTAGTACACGGACTTGAGTTCTAGTAAAAAAAACCATCTTGCGCTGTCCATCGCATGGAGAGTGTCTTCTATCTTAGGAATAGAATATTAGTCTCTGATAGTGCGGTTGTTTCATTTTCTATAATTAATGCAAAAACGAAGGTCCCCATTCTTCTTCCTTACTAATATAATCGGTGGAAGGCCGCCTCTCATATGATGCCTTTCTCTTATAGCTCTCTTATATGCTGACGGGCATCAGCATAGTCTGCTGGAGAGACATATTGGTTGTTTGGGCAAATCCCAGCAGTCCTTCGTACTTCAGGGCTTGTTAAATACTGGAGCATTGGAACACTCTGCCAGGTCTCGTCTGACAGCTTGATTTTATGTTTAATAGCTGATGTGCATCCAATATCCAAGTCATCTTTGGAGAACACATCATGACGGACCTTCAACAATTCAGTGATTCGTCTTATTTCGTCAGTGGGGAGGGTGTAACCTTCAAAATCAATAGCCTCATCTTTAGGCAGGGTTATTACAGATGGAGAAACACCTGGTTCTTGGCCATTGTTAGATGCTCAATCCTGTTCTTCTTTAATTCTTCTTTGAGATTGAAGCTGTGGTCTTCTGCAGTCTTTCTAAGATCTTTCTCTCTTTCAAGTTCCTCTGTGAGAGCCTTTTTTCAAGTCTTTCATCTTCAAGTAATTCGTGAAGAATTACCATTGTATCCCCATGACTTCTTAAAATACGCCGAATGGGTGCATCATCATTTGCTTCCATACGAGTCATAACCATTGTCATCAGACTGATTGTCATTTAGATCATTTGGATCTTCAAGTTGAGCCTCATTTTCCCTGCTGATTTCCTCACTTAGTGGACGTGAAACTGATATTCTATAAGTAGCAGCAAGGAAAGTTTCCTTATCCTCTGATGAATTGCTTGAAAGCTTCACAATTTTAGAGCAAGGACAAAGTCGTTCTATTTTCATCTGATTAGATAACTTTCATGCAGTCATGACCACAAACCCTTCTGCAGTTTGAACCCTGTCCACAATTTGCCTCCATTGGTTGTCATCTGTCTCATCCAATATGTGTGTATGAGAAGATAGCGTCATGACAAGCTCCCTGTAGATGTGGATCGGTTTCTGTTGGGGTTCAGATCCATCCTCGTTCTTGTACTTCTTGCCAGGGAGAAATTCAATGAAATTGTCTGAATGCCCCCCTAGAGCCCACCTGACGCACTTAGGCATGTTAGGTTTCATTGTTTTCACTAAGTTTCACTTGTCTGAGTTCTTCAACCTCCTGTTTGAGTTGTTGACACTCCTGTGTGAGTTTCTCGTCAGATTCTTTTATTAAATCTGTTGCAAACTTTGTGTGGGAAACTGTTCTCTCAACAGGCGATCGACCATTATCTCCTGAGCGGCTATTTTTGGCTTATTTTGCTTTTGAAGCCTCTTTCTTCATCAGTGTTAATAGGTTGGGGCAAAAGATCTTCTAGGTCCTCTTGATCCGGCCCTTTAAGCAAGCTGAGCTGACTCTTGATTTTCTATAATGGTGTCAATTTTCCTTTGCATGCTCTTGGAATCTGCAATATAATTTCCAACTATTTTGTCAATTTATGTGATAAGGGAAAGTTTTGAGGACGCTCTTCTGTTCCCTTATAAAATGCTGAAGGCGTTTTTAAGAATCCAGTCACATCCCACTGCACACGCACAGCTATATAACCTTCAGCATCATCCACATCTCATCACTCACCCTCCTGAGGACAGACAGAGCACACTCTCCGAAACGTCGAGTTCTACACTCAACCAACCGGTTCTATTCAGAACCATACTTCTTTCAAGAAGATGTTTCTTTCCACATGGTGTTACCCGCATTTTTTTTCAATTTGATGTCATCCGCCAAGCAAAGTCTTATTAACAAGAAATATGGCACATCATGAAACAAAGTAGTAAAATACCATGGCAATTTCTATAGATTCTGATTGGTCAAAACCAGATCACGTGAGAGTAACGTGATAATGACCGGCTCTGGGAACTAGCAAAAGCCCCTGAACCAGCATGTCATGGCACTGAGTGCACTTGCATGTACGCGCTGATGAAAATGTATGAATTTTGATGTAGCAGGTGCGCGCGTATATTAAACCCACATTTCTAAATTATGTGTTTTTTTCATTCTTGTAAGTAACATGGCCTTTGAACATGAATGCAACAAATAGGAAACTATAGACAAAGCAAAATTTACATATTTGGATCGTTTATACCAGGTTTGTTGATGAAAAGGTATATATTAATGGGATTAACTGTGAGAGAACCTGTCTTCACTACATGGTATAATAACCTTGGTTGGTGGCTGGCAGCTGTTAACGGACCTTGGCTCCGCCTTGTTCCGTTAACAGCAGCCAGCCACCAACCCAGTAAGTACCACGCAGTAGAGACCAGGTCATCACACTGTAAGCCCCAATTAACTTTATTGTGTCACATACAGTCAAGCTATTTTAAAACTTTTTCATACTGTTAATGTGATTTTTTGAAGATTGTTTTTAAATAATGCCCTTTTATACCGACAACTCATACAAGAGCACTACTAGTGTCTTTGGCTGATAAATTTTAAAGATTGGTAAAGGTCAAGCATGCATACTGCTCCATAAACTTACCATTTCAGAAGCAGGTCCCTCGGGGATAAGGTCAGGCAAAGCAGCAGGGGCAAAGGAGGTGGTTTGAGTCGGTGGTGCTTCAGGGGCAAGGAACGGCACGGTAGCAGGTCTCTCATCACGGGCAAAGGAGGTGGTTTGAGTCGGTGGTGCTTCAGGGGCAAGGAATGGCACGGTAGCAGGTCTCTCATCACGGGCAAAGGAGGTGGTTTGAGTCGGTGGTGCTTCAGGGGCAAGGAACAGCACGGTAGCAGGTCTCTCATCACGGGCAAAGGAGGTGGTTTGAGTCGGTGGTGCTTCAGGGGCAAGGAACAGCACGGTAGCAGGTCTCTCATCACGGGCAAAGGAGGTGGTTTGAGTCGGTGGTGCTTCAGGGGCAAGGAACGGCACGGTAGCAGGTCTCTCATCACGGGCAAAGGAGGTGGTTTGAGTCGGTGGTGCTTCAGGGGCAAGGAATGGCACGGTAGCAGGTCTCTCATCACGGGCAAAGGAGGTGGTTTGAGTCGATGGTGCTTCAGGGGCAAGGAACGGCACGGTAGCAGGTCTCTCATCACGGGCAAAGGAGGTGGTTTGAGTCGGTGGTGCTTCAGGGGCAAGGAATGGCATGGTAGCAGGTCTCTCATCACGGGCAAAGGAGGTGGTTTGAGTCGGTGGTGCTTCAGGGGCAAGGAATGGCACGGTAGCAGGTCTCTCATCACGGGCAAAGGAGGTGGTTTGAGTCGGTGGTGCTTCAGGGGCAAGGAACAGCACGGTAGCAGGTCTCTCATCACGGGCAAAGGAGGTGGTTTGAGTCGGTGGTGCTTCAGGGGCAAGGAACGGCACGGTAGCAGGTCTCTCATCACGGTCAAAGGAGGTGGTTTGAGTCGGTGGTGCTTCAGGGGCAAGGAACAGCACGGTAGCAGGTCTCTCATCACGGGCAAAGGAGGTGGTTTGAGTCGGTGGTGCTTCAGGGGCAAGGAACAGCACGGTAGCAGGTCTCTCATCACGGGCAAAGGAGGTGGTTTGAGTCGGTGGTGCTTCAGGGGCAAGGAACAGCACGGTAGCAGGTCTCTCATCACGGGTAAAGGAGGTGGTTTGAGTCGGTGGTGCTTCAGGGGCAAGGAATGGCACGGTAGCAGGTCTCTCATCATGGGCAAAGGAGGTGGTTTGAGTCGGTGGTGCTTCAGGGGCAAGGAACAGCACGGTAGCAGGTCTCTCATCACGGGCAAAGGAGGTGGTTTGAGTCGGTGGTGCTTCAGGGGCAAGGAATGGCACGGTAGCAGGTCTCTCATCACGGGCAAAGGAGGTGGTTTGAGTCGGTGGTGCTTCAGGGGCAAGGAATGGCACGGTAGCAGGTCTCTCATCACGGGCAAAGGATCTAATATCTTTCTCTTTTTCAAGTTCCTCTGTGAGAGCCTTTTTTCAAGTCTTTCATCATCAAGTAATTCGTGAAGAATTACCATTGTCTCCCCATGACTTCTTAAAATACGCCGAATGGGTGCATCATCGTTTGCTTCCATACGAGTCATAACCATTGTCATCAGACTGATTGTCATTTAGATCATTTGGATCTTTAAGTTGAGCCTCATTTTCCCTGCTGATTTCCTCACTTAGTGGATGTGAAACTGATATTCTATAAGTAGCAGCAAGGAAACTTTCCTTATCCTCTGATGAATTGCTTGAAAGCTTCACCTTTTTAGAGCAAGGACAAAGTCGTTCTATTTTCATCTGATTAGATAACTTTCATGCAGTCATGACCACAAACCCTTCTGCAGTTTGAACCCTGTCCACAATTTGCCTCCATTGGTTGTCATCTGTCTCATCCAATATGTGTGTATGAGAAGATAGCATCATGACAAGCTCCCTGTAGATGTGGATCGGTTTCTGTTGGGGTTCAGATCCATCCTCGTTCTTGTACTTCTTGCCAGGGAGAAATTCAATGAAATTGTCTGAATGCCCCCCTAGAGCCCACCTGACGCACTTAGGCATGTTAGGTTTCATTGTTTTCACTAAGTTTCACTTGTCTGAGTTCTTCAACCTCCTATTTGAGTTGTTGACACTCCTGTGTGAGTTTCTCGTCAGATTCTTTTATTAAATCTGTTGCAAACTTTGTGTGGGAAACTGTTCTCTCAACAGGCGATCGACCATTATCTCCTGAGCGGCTATTTTTGGCTTATTTTGCTTTTGAAGCCTCTTTCTTCATCAGTGTTAATAGGTTGGGGCAAAAGATCTTCTAGGTCCTCTTGATCCGGCCCTTTAACCTAAGCAAGCTGAGCTGACTCTTGATTTTCTATAATGGTGTCAATTTTCCTTTGCATGCTCTTGGAATCTGCAATATAATTTCCAACTATTTTGTCAATTTATCAAGCAATATCAAAACACTGGCAAAAGTATGGCATAAATCAATCATAATTAAAGGTCAAAATGAGAATCAGTGAGAAAATGCTTCCGCTTAAAGTTTGGGTAATTTCCTTCATGAACATCAAAAGTACGAAATCGCACAAAAAGTAAAATCATAAAAAAAGCGAGAAGGAAACTTGAATTGAATTGAGTAGATCCGGGTGTTGCCTCCAATTTTGTCACAGGTTTTTACCTCTATTTAATTAGAGCCTGTGATCCAGTTTGTTGTTAATAAACGAACACAACGAACAACAAATTTGATCCTCTTGTTTCACTCGATGGTGATTATTATTTATATAATCCAAATGAACAAAAACACCATTGTGATGTAGATTACCCATGCACCTCTCCATGAGTCGTTGGTTATGCCCTGTGGCATACGATTAAACTCAAAGAAACCCACAGGACACCAAAAAGCACTCTTGTGTTTATCATCTTCTGTCATTTCAATCTGGTAGTACATGGACTTGAGATATAGACAAGAAAACCGTCTTGCGCCGTTCATCGCATGCAGAGTGTCTTCTATCTTAGGAATAGAATATTAGTCTCTGATAGTGTGGTTGTTTCATTTTCTATAATTAATGCAAAAACGAAGGTCCCCATTCTTCTTCCTTGCTTATACAATCGTTGGAAGGCCGACTCTCGTATGATGCCTTTCTCTTGTAGCTCCCTTATATCCTGACGGGCATCAGCATAGTCTGCTGGAGGGATACGACGGCATCCTTTTTTCACACAAATCTTACTTAAGTTGGCAAACACATATTGGTTGTTTGGGCAAATCCCAGCAGTCCTTAGTACTTTAGGGCTTGTTAAAAACTGGAGCATTGGAACACTCTGCCAGGTCTCGTCTGACAGCTTGATTTTATGTTTAATAGCCGATGTGCATCCAATATCCAAGAAGTCATCTTTGGAGAACACATCATGACGGACCTTCAACAATTCAGTCTTATTTCGTCAGTAGGGAAGGGTGTTACCTTCAAAATCAAAAGCCTCATCTTTAGGCGGGGTTATTACAGATGGAGAAACAGGTGGTTCTTGGCCATTGTTAGATGCTCAATCCTGTTCTTCTTTAATTCTTCTTTGAGATTGGAGCTGTGGTCTTCTGCAGTCTTTCTAAGATCTTTCTCTTTTTCAAGTTCCTCTGTGAGAGCCTTTTTTCAAGTCTCTCATCTTCAAGTAATTCGTGAAGAATTACCATTGTATCCCCATGACTTCTTAAAATACGCCGAATTGGTGCATCATCGTTTGCTTCCATACGAGTCATAACCATTGTCATCAGACTGATTGTCATTTAGATCATTTGGATCTTCAAGTTGAGCCTCATTTTCCCTGCTGATTTCCTCACTTAGTGGACGTGAAACTGATATTCTATAAGTAGCAGCAAGGAAACTTTCCTTATCCTCTGATGAATTGCTTGAAAGCTTCACCTTTTTAGAGCAAGGACAAAGTCGTTCTATTTTCATCTGATTAGATAACTTTCATGCAGTCATGACCACAAACCCTTCTGCAGTTTGAACCCTGTCCACAATTTGCCTCCATTGGTTGTCATCTGTCTCATCCAATATGTGTGTATGAGAAGATAGCATCATGACAAGCTCCCTGTAGATGTGGATCGGTTTCTGTTGGGGTTCAGATCCATCCTCGTTCTTGTACTTCTTGCCAGGGAGAAATTCAATGAAATTGTCTGAATGCCCCCCTAGAGCCCACCTGACGCACTTAGGCATGTTAGGTTTCATTGTTTTCACTAAGTTTCACTTGTCTGAGTTCTTCAACCTCCTATTTGAGTTGTTGACACTCCTGTGTGAGTTTCTCGTCAGATTCTTTTATTAAATCTGTTGCAAACTTTGTGGGAAACTGTTCTCTCAACAGGCGATCGACCATTATCTCCTGAGCGGCTATTTTTGGCTTATTTTGCTTTTGAAGCCTCTTTCTTCATCAGTGTTAATAGGTTGGGGCAAAAGATCTTCTAGGTCCTCTTGATCCGGCCCTTTAACCTAAGCAAGCTGAGCTGACTCTTGATTTTCTATAATGGTGTCAATTTTCCTTTGCATGCTCTTGGAATCTGCAATATAATTTCCAACTATTTTGTCAATTTATCAAGCAATATCAAAACACTGGCAAAAGTATGGCATAAATCAATCATAATTAAAGGTCAAAATGAGAATCAGTGAGAAAATGCTTCCGCTTAAAGTTTGGGTAATTTCCTTCATGAACATCAAAAGTACGAAATCGCACAAAAAGTAAAATCATAAAAAAAGCGAGAAGGAAACTTGAATTGAATTGAGTAGATCCGGTGTTGCCTCCAATTTTGTCACAGGTTTTTACCTCTATTTAATTAGAGCCTGTGATCCAGTTTGTTGTTAATAAACGAACACAACGAACAACAAATTTGATCCTCTTGTTTCACTCGATGGTGATTATTATTTATATAATCCAAATGAACAAAAACACCATTGTGATGTAGATTACCCATGCACCTCTCCATGAGTCGTTGGTTATGCCCTGTGGCATACGATTAAACTCAAAGAAACCCACAGGACACCAAAAAGCACTCTTGTGTTTATCATCTTCTGTCATTTCAATCTGGTAGTACATGGACTTGAGATATAGACAAGAAAACCGTCTTGCGCCGTTCATCGCATGCAGAGTGTCTTCTATCTTAGGAATAGAATATTAGTCTCTGATAGTGTGGTTGTTTCATTTTCTATAATTAATGCAAAAACGAAGGTCCCCATTCTTCTTCCTTGCTTATACAATCGTTGGAAGGCCGACTCTCGTATGATGCCTTTCTCTTGTAGCTCCCTTATATCCTGACGGGCATCAGCATAGTCTGCTGGAGGGATACGACGGCATCCTTTTTTCACACAAATCTTACTTAAGTTGGCAAACACATATTGGTTGTTTGGGCAAATCCCAGCAGTCCTTAGTACTTTAGGGCTTGTTAAAAACTGGAGCATTGGAACACTCTGCCAGGTCTCGTCTGACAGCTTGATTTTATGTTTAATAGCCGATGTGCATCCAATATCCAAGAAGTCATCTTTGGAGAACACATCATGACGGACCTTCAACAATTCAGTCTTATTTCGTCAGTAGGGAAGGGTGTTACCTTCAAAATCAAAAGCCTCATCTTTAGGCGGGGTTATTACAGATGGAGAAACAGGTGGTTCTTGGCCATTGTTAGATGCTCAATCCTGTTCTTCTTTAATTCTTCTTTGAGATTGGAGCTGTGGTCTTCTGCAGTCTTTCTAAGATCTTTCTCTTTTTCAAGTTCCTCTGTGAGAGCCTTTTTTCAAGTCTCTCATCTTCAAGTAATTCGTGAAGAATTACCATTGTATCCCCATGACTTCTTAAAATACGCCGAATTGGTGCATCATCGTTTGCTTCCATACGAGTCATAACCATTGTCATCAGACTGATTGTCATTTAGATCATTTGGATCTTCAAGTTGAGCCTCATTTTCCCTGCTGATTTCCTCACTTAGTGGACGTGAAACTGATATTCTATAAGTAGCAGCAAGGAAACTTTCCTTATCCTCTGATGAATTGCTTGAAAGCTTCACCTTTTTAGAGCAAGGACAAAGTCGTTCTATTTTCATCTGATTAGATAACTTTCATGCAGTCATGACCACAAACCCTTCTGCAGTTTGAACCCTGTCCACAATTTGCCTCCATTGGTTGTCATCTGTCTCATCCAATATGTGTGTATGAGAAGATAGCATCATGACAAGCTCCCTGTAGATGTGGATCGGTTTCTGTTGGGGTTCAGATCCATCCTCGTTCTTGTACTTCTTGCCAGGGAGAAATTCAATGAAATTGTCTGAATGCCCCCCTAGAGCCCACCTGACGCACTTAGGCATGTTAGGTTTCATTGTTTTCACTAATAAGAGTCCGTATACTGAAGTTGTGAGTATTTCACCTGGATTGGAACATTGATTATTTGTTATTATTTACAGGAAGAGTATCCTCATTATCATATCATTATGGGAAAATCCAAGATGGCGGCGCCCTGTTCTGCGGCAAAACACGGAGGATGACAAGAGTTTAGTACCGCGTAAAAGCTCCGCCAGCATCGATGACAGCTTGGCATCTCCTTGGCATTGAAGCCAAGAGATTGGTGATGGTCTGGTGGTCCAGTCCTTCCCAAATTCGATTAGAGAATCTGGTACAATTGATCTTTATTTTGGGGAAGTGCTTCGCGCTGAAGGCGCCTTTCCATTTCGTTCCACACATTCTCAATCGGATTCAGATCGGGATTCTGGGCCGGCCAAACCATCACCTCAAACTGCCAACTGCCCCCATATCTTTTATAAAATCTGGGGTTGGATCGTATGCAGTATGCGGAGGGGCATTATTATGCTGGAACATGAATTCATGGCCGATCAAATGATGGGCAGATGGCAGCATGTGGTCACGAAGAATACCAATATAAACAACTGTGTTGATAGTCTCCGTGACCCGTACCAGCTCACCGACACCAGCGGAGCTCAAGCAGCCCCAAACCATGATGCCAGAGCCCCCGTGTTTCACCGAAGGAACAACACAGTTCTCATTGTAGTCCTCCCCCACTGCACGCCTCACAAAAATACGGCCATCGCTCTGAAACAGCTGAAATCTTGATTCATCACTCCAGATGACTCGGCTGAAGTCATTGGCTGTCCAGTCGCGATGCTGTCGGGCCCAGTCCAATCGTCTGGCTTTGTGGGCTTCAGACAGGCGGGGCTTGTGCCTAGCGACACGTCCATTAAGCCCCACCTCAGCCAGACGACGGGAGACTGTCGATCTATGCACACTCACTCTGGTGGTGGCAGCTAAGTCCACTGTGAGCTCGGGGGCGGTCAAGAACCTGTTGCGCCTTGAGGTGCGGACAAGGAGCCGGTCATCCCTTTCACTGGTGGACCTCGGGCGACCAGATTTGGGCCGAGATTTCATCGAGCCATGGTCAGCCAGCTTCTGTAAATTGCGTCTGACGGTAGCATCACTTATACCAAGACGCCTGGCAATTTCACGGCAAGAAATCCCCTCCCGGTGCCAAGCCTCAAGCATCCCTTTTTCATGATCGGTCAGCGGAGTTTTGATCGCCATTGTTCTCGTTCCAAAGGTCAAAGAGAGAGTATTCACATGCAAAGCATGGTCCTTTTATAGGCAGGGGGTCGTCTAATAGCCATTTTGATGAATGGGGGTCTAAGATTTACGTTATAAATATTCATAAGCTCGCTTTTCCCGCTGCGCGGTGTTTGTTGCCATTGGTTTAAATGCCCGATAATGATATTAATGAGCTCATGAATATTTAAGTAGGCCATCCATGATGGCGATTTAGCACAGTGAAAAAACATCGTCGGGAAATCCGTCTTTTGGTGAATTAACAAACGATCATGGAACTAAAGAAACATGAATTTATTTGATAATTTGATTAAAATATTGACTCAACATACAGGTAGGATAGTTTATTGACAAATCAAAACATTTTAAGAAGAAATCAGTGAATGTAATTTGAAGCTGAAGTGCGCCATAATTTTTGCACAATAGTGTATGTAATTTTTATCTTATTAAAAAAACAAAACAACAACACAGGGATAAGCACAGCAAAAAATTTCATCATTTCGCTGTTAGTTACTGGCTTCCAGGTCTTATAGACTGAGCTACGCCGGGGAGAATTGTTCATCATACTTTTGTGCGCAGCAAATGTGTTGATCATGTCCCTCAACTGGGAGAGAACATCTGGGGTCCAGAGTTTTAGGAGGCAATCTATGGGGGTCGAATCTTCATCTAAGGCTAATGCATCATTCAGACCAGGATTTACTGGGGGTGTGAAGCGAAAGTTATGTTTGAATGTATCATTTTGTGATCCAGTCACATCTTTCCAATCATAATTACAGCTTGCATTCCTACCTCTACCTCCTGTAGCGTTGGTTTGGGGCTGCTTGGCCCCTGTCCTTTGATGGAGGAATCCCCGGCCATGACCCCGACCCTGACCTCGACCGCGATCTCCCAGTCCCAGTAATCCTGTTCGTTGTGTCGTTGTATCGTCCGAAATGCTATCAGAGGAAGTTGGACTGTCTTCCTGGTTAACTTGTTAACTTTTAGAAACCAACACAGAAAAAGGACACAACAAAGAGACCCGACCGCCTAACCAGCTAATCTCACTACGCTTCACACTGATTAATTACCAATCTGACCTATGAAGAGCTGAAGATTTACAATAACATAGTGAATATTTGGATAATTATGTAAAATTAATTTACATACCAGCAATGAAGATGAGATTGAGACTTAACTCTTTATAAAATAATCCCAAAAGTTATGCCTTTTTACACCCTTGCCATTTGTATCAGTGCGACTACCGTTAAAGCACAACAGCGCCCTCTATCATTCAACCAAACTCTCTCTCAACACAACAAAATGCCCATGGGTATATTAAATTTTGATTCATCACAATAGTGGTGTAATCATCTTGAGATTGTTTCTATGTACGAATAAACAAGATGGTTGGCATCCTTAACAGGCATTTAGAGGGATGTACATGTAGGGATGTGATCAAGCTAAAAGGAAACAAATAGTTAAACAAACAAACAAACAAACATCCATGCCGTTCTAGTGGTGATTGTGTCATGCTTGTTTGGAGATACTTGTTACAAAAAAATCATTTAGATCAAATCTTAAGAAGTAATCATAAATATAAATAAGTAGTAAACTTGCGGGTACAACCATGTATAAAATCTCTTTTGTGGGAGTGTTGGCTCTGAAAAGAGCCGGTGTGGTCTCAATGTTTCGAACAGTATACTCTGCTCGTTTCTCCTGAAGACGAGCAGAGTATACTGTTCGAAACGTCGAGACAACCCTGGTTCTTTTCAGAGCAAGTTTACTATTTATTTATATTTATAGTTACTTCTTACTTTTCACAGCATTCAAAGCTTCAAACACCACTTGGATTGAATCTTCTTCAAGAGATGTGCTGCCATCACAATCCTCTAAATCCCTATCATTTACAATGGCCCCTATCTGCATCATTGCAGGTCTCTCTCTGCAGTGTTGCATTTGGCTGCATTGAAACGTCGAGACAACCCTGGTTCTTTTCAAAGCAAGTTTACTATTTATTTAAATTTATAGTTACTTCTTACTTTTCACAGCATTCAAAGCTTCAAACACCACTTGGATTGAATCTTCTTCAAGAGATGTGCTGCCATCACAATCCTCTAAATCCCTATCATTTACAATGGCCCCTATCTGCATCATTGCAGGTCTCTCTCTGCAGTGTTGCATTTGGCTGCATTGAGACAACATTGGTGCCTTCTTTTACTGTGAGCAGGGTAGAATCTCCTGTCATACATGTAAGACAAATGTCTGGCTATGGTTCGATGGGGAACCTGTGGATTCAAAGAATTTTTGAATGAAAAATGATGGCGTAAACAATTTTTGTTTACAAACCAACTAGAAAGTCAGTGTGATTTCATAAGTAGGCCCTTTTATGCAAGGTTAAGGTAGACTTATGCTTTCAAGGACTGCATTTCTGCCTTTCGGTGAGCCCTAAGTAGGATTTTTATTCGGTCATTACAGCCTCTCTTGTGTGACTGTTTTTTCCTTTTCTAAGTGTACAGTTAACATTTGCCACAATGGAGTCCCATTCTTTGAATATAAAGAAATGTGTTAATGTTTGTCTGTTGTATAATTTATTACCATATGTACATACTCATACAGACAGGAAACTGCAATTTCAGCTAATGAGATGCATCCTCATTGGGTTCCCTAAGGACACAGTAATTTACTTTTGTAAAAAGTATATAAAAAGTGACCAAGATGATAAACGATAATAATAGTAAAAGTTGTCAGCTTGGCCATTGATTATATGGAAGGGTTTGCCCTTTCCCTTTTTAGTGAATGGCCAGCAGGACCAGTTAATTTGTCATTTCACTGGTCCACCAGTTTGTTCACCTATCCAGATTTCATATAAAATAGGGATGATTGCCAACACTGAACTGGTCAGCCGGACCTCTTGTTTTGGCATAAGCTCTTAAAGAACATTCAAGCAATAATCATGATATGTTATGTGTGTAACAATGTTTTGGGGGTCTTACAATACTTCAAACTTTATTATATTTTTTCAGTTAACGACTTGAGTCTAAATCTCTTTTTTGAAGATGTGTGGCTCTGAAAAGAGCCGGTTGGTTTATGTTTGGTCTTCAGTAGCCAGACGCTCTGCCTTCATTTCGGATGATTGCCGGAATAACCTTCTGCAGATGATTGATATATTTTGTGCACGGTGAAACCGTCACCTTTGTCTCCCAAAAGATCCGAATGCCATCGATGAGCTCCTCCTTGGTGCTGGGCTTCACTCGTTCCCTTAGGAAGTGTTTCAGCTCATGCATTAGGTTCTCTATCGGATTCAAATCCAGGCTTTCTGCTGGAGTTTTCATCCGATTGATCATGGGATCCTTCATGAACTTGACGTTGTCATGTGATGTGTGTTTGTGGTCGTTATGCTGTTGGAAGCAATGCCCATCTGGAAAATATGGCAGGAGGGTTTCCTGAAGAATATCTTTCCCAAAGAACCCCCATCAATTATATCTTTGAAAACGATAATTGGGGATTTTCCTCTTATAAAAATTCCCACCTACACATGAAGTTTCAGATGCTTTGGCTCGGCTTTCTTGGTCTGTTTTTTTTTTCTGAAGGATAAGCTTGCTGTGTTTGTCCAGATGAATCCTACATTCATCCGTAATGTCTTCCCCCGACATTGAGCTTTGATACAGGAATCAAGTTGTTTCTGCTTATTTGTGTCTTGAATCATCTGGCAGTATGCAGGCCCAGTTGCCACCCATCCAATGTACTTTTGTGGTGTTTACAGCCATGTACATAAAACGTCTTCTTCGACTGGTATAATGGTCCTTCGATAGGACTACACCATTGATAATATTAATAATAATAATAAAAGTTATTATTTAAAAAACGCTTTCCATGTCACATAGACATCACAAAGCGCTGTACAATAAAAATCCATAAGTCATTAAGAAATACAGATAAATTGATTATTAACAATGACAATAACAATAACAATATTAAGTGATATAACAGTGATTCTTAAAAAGTGATTTCTTAAAAAGTGATTTCTTAAAAAGTGATTCTTAAAAAGTGATTCTTGATAGCTATTTGGGATGCAGATAAAGTAGGTAACTGTCTGTTGGTAATGATCTGGTTCGGACTAACTGTACTGCTTTTCCTTCGTAGGGTAGTGAGCTGATGACATGACAGGATAAGCTTGATGAATAATCTTGCTGTGTGTGTCCAGATGAATACTACATTCATCCATAAATATTATGTTGTCGAAAGTATCCCCCCGACGTTGAGCTTCGATACAGAAATCAAGTCATTTTTGCTTATTTGTGTCTCAAATCATCTGGCAGTATGCAGGCCCAGTTGCCACCCATCCAATGTACTTTTGTGGTGTTTACAGCCATGTACATAAAACGTCTTCTTTGACTGGTATAATGGTCCTTCGATAGGACTACACCATTGATAATATCAATAATAATAATAAAAGTTATTATTTAAAAAACGCTTTCCATGTCACATAGACATCACAAAGCGCTGTACAATAAAAATCCATAAGTCATTAAGAAATACAGATAAATTGATTATTTACAATGACAATAACAATAACAATATTAAGTGATGTAACAGTGATTCTTAAAAAGTGATTTCTTAAAAAGTGATTCTTGATAGTTATTTGGGATGCAGATAAAGTAGATAACTGTCAGTTGGTAATGATCTGGTTCAGACCATAGAAAAAGGACCAGTTCAGACTAACTGTACTGCTTTTCCTTCGTAGGGTAGGGAGCTGATGATATAACAGGATAAGCTTGAGGGATAATCTTGCTGTGTGTGTCCAGATGAATACTACATTCATCCATAAATATTATGTTGTCGAAAGATATCCCCCCTGACGTTGAGCTTTAATACAGAAATCAAGTTGTTCCTGCTTATTTGTGTCTTGAATCATCTCTTCGACTGGTATAATGGTCTTTCGATAGGCCTACACCATTGATAGCTATTTGGGATGCAGATAAAGTAGGTAACTGTCAGTTGGTAATGACCTGGTTTGGCCAAACTGTACTGCTTTTCCTTCGTAGGGTAGGGAGCTGATGACCTGTTTAGAAGCGTTGATTAGTTTCTGGCTCATGTACAGGTAGGACTTGATGTCTGTTGGCAGTCGGTCCGGGAAATGGCTTCGTACGGTAGCTAGAGAAAGTGAAAAGAATTGTGGCAAATTTGATTAGGCCTACCTAGAAAAAAATATAGTTTCTGGTCTTGTGGGTGCATCAACTTAACACTCTGTATTCCCCCTCCCTCCACGTACAAATTATTTTCAACATAATTTTTGTGAGAAAGGGGTGGGGAGTGAGTCGTCAATCTACATCAAATTGCAAAATATCATTTTTATCACCAAGTGTTGATGAATGTTTTATTCTAGATTTTAGAAACAAAAACACCATGATTCCTTGACGATGCAATTTTTGGCAGGCATGGCATTTTCAAAACTGTATTTGAAGTTGACTTTATTTTGTAGTTTTCTGCTTTCTAATTATATTTAGATTATATTTAGATCAAACCGACTTCTCTTTTTTGACATTAAAGAAATAAAATAAGTGATATTTGCATGTCGTTTTCACACTTTTAGGTAGCTCACCTCTTAAATTTATCAAAATCCTGTAAATCGTGACATCACTTTACGTATTCTGTCCCAGATGGTCTGCACTGAGCAGTGCATCAATGCACAACAACAAGCAGCCGTTGGGCGGAGGAGTACGTACTAAGACGTCACGGTTGTTCAGAATTTCTGGAGACAACTTTTAGCCAACGACGGCTGTTTTTCCGATTTTGCCTTGAGGTGGTTTTCCTATAGTAAATCTATGGTGGATTTTTATAAGGGTGCCTTCGTTATTGTGTCCCTATATTGAAAAAGAACATTCCAGTGTATGCTATTTCAAGTAATAAACATTCCCGCCTGGTGAACATACAATGTTAAAATGCTTACCTTTGAACATCTGAAGCATGGATGTGTATTTGGGCTGGTGAATTTTAGCACAATAGGTCTTCCAGTCCTTGTGACATCCACTTTTTTGGATCTGTGCCTCTCGCCAATGTTTTACATATAGTCCGAACACATCTCACTATAACTGATCCACTGTCTGCACTTGAAATACCAAATACGTCATCTTCTGCATCCTCCTCTGCATCTAATAGGGCTTCTATGGTTTTGAAGGAAGCATTACCGGTATCTGCCTCCATTCAAACCATCAATTGTAAGCCGCAAGAAAAACCTTGTGTAAATCACCAAGTTTTTGTTGTGCCTCTTCAGGTAAGGTGTCCAAGTGCTGCCGGTATAGCGGTAAGTATTCTTGTTTAAAGGCCTGCAAAATGTTGTGAACTTTGTGCTCCATAGCAGCACGATCACTCATTTTGTGTCCAGTGTTGTCAGTCTTACCCAGCTGTTTGCATGTATTGTAGATGTCTTCTACAATGTCTTTGAATGTATCAGGTGTTGTCTGTGTAGATTTTTCTGTCATATGTCTCATCTCCAACAAATATGAGTCCTGATCATCTCTATTCACATTACAGACTTCGTAGCAATACCCGAATTTGAGAGTTTCATCAGTCTACTGTAGATTAATGTTCTTGGTTCCAGTCAATGCCTCTAATTGAACCTTTGAAACTGCCAGCATTTCATCAGCCATTACACGAACTGTGCTTGGTTTGGGAATTTGTTCGCATTTCTTTTTAGCAAGCTGTAAAACAGCTTCAATGTCTTTTGGTACTTTCTCTTAGGCCACATGGTAGCCTCGCAATTCATCAACACATTTGCTGATGTAGCACTACTCCCGACTAAGATATACAAGTAGTGCTATGTTACTATGTGCTCATACAAACCCTAAAGAATAAGTCAAAATGGTCAAAGTGATGGTACATTGTAAGTGCATGAGAAAATGTCTGTTCACTTCATGTGATCAGGCATGGTCTTACACACACAACCCGGGCCTATACTCAAATTAAAAATGAGGGGGTTGGAGAAATGTTGCTAATTTCTATGTGCTACATTATGCACTGTGGGACTCTACACATACAGTGTAGAATTATTACATAAAGCTCTACTCACTTAGAAAACGAGCCTTGTTTCATCAGTGTGAGTTTGTCATTTTCCACCTCTGCTAATTTGGACTGCCACATAATAGCTGCATCAATGAGAACAGAATTAACCTCTCTACACTGGTTGAGTTCTTCTTTTAAATCTTCCACTTTCTGTGTGAGTTCAACATTTTCATTTTCCAGACCGAACACATATGCATCCTTTTCGTTCTCCTGTTTATTCTCGAGTCAAGCATGTTTAGCATGCAACTTTTTGAAACCAAAAGTCAATCTCCTTTTGCCTTTGATTACATTTGTAAGCTGATCATCAATTTTTTGTTTTGCTTTCTCATCATATTTAAACTTCTGTCTCTTATCTTTAATGGTTGCCTTATGGCTGGCTTCTCGCCATGTGTCAATAAGAACTTTATTAGGGGAGGGCTGTAGTCTGAGTTCTTCAACCTCCTGTTTGAGTTGTTGACACTCCTGTGTGAGTTTTAATGGTTGCCTTATGGCTGGCTTCTCGCCATGTGTCAATAAGAACTTCATGTTGGGAGGGGTGTAGTCTGAGTTCTTTGACCTCCTGTTTGAGTTGTTGACACTCCTGTGTGAGTTTCTCGTCGGATTCTTTTAATAAGTCTGTTGCAAACTTTATTATGGGAATAGCCTTTGATGATTTATGTTGCTTTGTACCTTTGACAACAGGGAGTGTGTATGCAGTTTCTTCCCATTCGTTCAGTCGCTCTTGATACTTTATGGGGGGACTTCAGGTGGAGACTCCGTTTGTCAGAACTAAACTCGAGCCTACCCGAAATGAGCCCAATAAATTGCCGGGAGAGTCACCAACCGTATGTCCACCTATATTTTTTTAGGCAATACAGTCGCGTCTTACCGCTACATATTTTCAATTTGGCATTTCATTGTATGAGAGTAAAAAGACCTTGATCTTTCCATTTCTGGGCTTTGTTTTCGTCCATATGTACTCCCTATATACGTTAAAAATTAAATCAAACGAGATCTAACCTTGTGAAAACACAGGATTTTTAGCGAGTTTTCCAACTTTTTTTAGCATTGGACGATCTTTTTTTTCTCTCTATTTCACTCTCTTCCCCTCTCTCTGTGGGAAACAAACGACGATGTCTGGAGCAATGAAATACAGCCTCTTTCACAGACAACTGCTGACCGCTAGCGCTACATGCTTGCTAATATCACTATTGTTAGGTCGCGGGTCGCTACCATTGAAACGAATATTGTACACAGAGACAGTCTATCTGCACAAACCAGGATGCGTAGTGCTGCGCTGTTTTTCCTTAGGAAAAATTATATACACATAAGTCATATGATAGAAATACTTCTCAGGATGTTTGATATTAGTAGAATGGTCAACCTTATTATGTACACGATGATACAACTTGTTCAATTTTGTAGGTGATAGTTTGCCAAAATGTAAAAGCTTAGATCAAATTGTATGCTTAAAGTTTCTACTTTGTAGTTGTTTTCAATCAAAAGTTATTCAGTGCCAAAACTGTTTCTTCACCGTTTAGAGACCATAGCCGCCACAAGTTGCTTGTTGCAACAAGATTTTGCCTACCTCCACTGAACCCAAAAGGTCAAGTAAAGGTCATGTCCTGAACTGACATTTTCCAATGTTTCCCATGTTTACATACATCTCTAAAACAAACCAAATTTATTGTGGGTTTTGGGAGGTTGAACAAAGAAAATTTGACAAGGGGTACACCAGGGCTCAATTTCACAAAGCACTAAGATTGATCTTAACTGTGTCTCAATCTTAGTTGCTGAGCAAATCACTATGGTAATACTGACTACTCATGTTAAGATGAATCTTAGTGCTTTGTGAAATCAAGACTGGGATATAATTTTTAATCAATGATTATGTATATACTCTGTATTTTATTTTATTTTCAATGGTTATAAACTTGAAATGTACAAAACTTTGTCCCTAAGAATAATCATAGAAATGTGTGTATATTTGTATAAAAAAAAGTAAAAACAAAACCCAAAACATTGTTACATATTTATCTTTAAAATGGATTGGTTTTTTTGTTGTTAACCATGTAGGCTATGGTACAATGCAAAGATTTAATTGTTAAGACATTGTCAGTATAAGTTTTAAATAAAGTGTAGAAATAAAAACTAAAGACTATGCAAGTAACTAAATAACCTTGTCAGTGTTGCCATGTTTTCCCTCATGTGTATCATTTTTCAGTGCACAAAGGTGATTCCTCCTCCATTGAGTTTGAGTTTCATCTGAGATAGTTTAGAGAGATACAAATGTTTCTGTTGTGATACAATTTAGTCCAGGTTCCCACAAGGGCCATTTAGGGACTAGTATACACATATGGACTGGCAATGAGGTCTCTAGTGACCGAATCATGACAGTCCATATGTGTTTTATAACACACCTCGGTCTTAAATATGAAATAAGAAAAGAAACTTTTAACGTACGATCCAGACGCCGCCATTTTTCATGTGAAGATGAGCCTGGCAACCTCTTGAGGGCGCTGTGACCAGTCAAATTTTTTAAGTCTAGTGCCCGCTTCGGGAACTATTTCCCGCAAATTACGCGTGTGCAATGTCTAGTTCACGCTGGCGCAAATCTCATGCACTAGCCTCTATTAGTTAACCCCACGTGACCGTGTTTCAACCAACCAGATTACAGAACTAGCAAGAGGTGTGTTATAAAGGCCGATATTGCCTGGTACCCAACACATTCTTTTGAGCATGAGTACCAGTTAATATTAGCCACTAGTCAACAAATGAGACTTGCGCAAACTTGGCCAGCTGTTCTTGCACCAACAGGACAATATCAATCTACAGTTAAAACTTCTTAAAAAATAATGGTCTCTTGAAGCTCAGAAACAAAGCAAGCACAACTAGTCAGATGCAGTGTGCTTCGAGGCTTGGCAGGTTTTGTCTCATGCACTGTGAAGTGTTTAATGAAAACAAATGCATTTGGAATGGTTCAGAGAAGAAAACAAAACAATAAATATAATGAACATACTGCTGAGGAAGGTTGAAGACAAGGAAGAGATGATTGCTTTCAAGGTACAGATTCAGTAGCACACACAAAGGGAGCCTAAATACGGCATATGGTGGCATGTACTGTGATGGTCAGGAAAAAGCAGGTTTATGACAGCAGTTTGGATTGGAGTTAGAGGACTTATAGGGGCTGTGTCGTCATGATAAAAGTTCCTGCATGCACACCTGCACTCCATAGAAATGATATGGAGGGTGAAAACACGCATGCAGTAACTGGGCGAAAGTTCATAATTCCATGTACAGCCACAGGCCTGCTTTGATCATGACAACACAGCCCCTTGAAAAAGAAGTAAAGGTAATAAAAACATGAACCAAATTAACTTTCCCTCGTACTGCAGGGCCCAATTTCATGGCACTGCTTACCAAATAATTCTGCGCTTACGCACAAGGTAACGTGTGTATTTCTATGTGACGCAGCTGGGCGTAAGCGCAGAATTCCGCGGTAAGCAGAGCCATGAAATTGGGCCCTGGTCTGGCAAACACATCAAGCCGGAGCCTGATTTATGACCCTAGTAACCCAATCATAATGGGACAAAGATACACAAAGACAAATTTGCTATAAACACAAACAGCTTGACTTTTATTCAGAATTTGGACTTAATAACAACATTTTGACATTTTTTATGAAGTACTTGTACAGTAAGTATACCACATCCATATCAACAGTTACATATAAACAGTGAGCTTCTTTTTAAGATTATGAATCCATATGAGTCTGACATCCTGCATTGAACCAAACATCATTGAAATCAAACTCACGAATGGCTTACCCTAGGCTGAATTGACCAAGAGAGGGCAGTACAAACTCATCTTGACATGACCATCATGTGTTATAAGATTTCAGGTCCCAAAAGTAGTCGGCCACATTGTACAAGGGATATTCTGTGATCTTTTTGGAAACAAAATTTTCAATTGGTGGACTAAAAATAATTCATCTGGGCATGACCTTTGCCCTTTAACCTTGGATACTACAAGAAAATTGTAATTATAGGCAAAGATAGTGTAGTGACACCTGTTCAACCAAATGGAATGTTGATTTCAATGATAATTACAAGCACATCTCAACTCAATGTAGATCACCATGTCTTTAGCTACCATTTTTTGAGTAGACAAAACAATTTAAAACTTTTGACGACATATTTCTGCTCCAAGTGAAAAATTAAGAATTCGTACTTTATTTGAACTGTTACCCATTGCCCACTATTGGTCAGCAAAACATGCAGCTGTGGTTACTGCCATAGTCAGGTCTTACCATGTCACTAATGTACGTTTCAAATCATACAATTCAAATTACAACAATAGACCCCTTGCATAGGTCCACATTGCTACAGCTGTTGCTGAGGTTAAACGATGGAAACAAGCACCATGTGTAATGCCCCATGCACAACTCATGGGCCAATTCTGAAACGGCTCGGGCTAGGCTCTGTGTGCCTGATTGAAGCCCCATAAGGAAAGCATACATTTTCTACGTAACTGAGGAAGCCTCAACCTAAGCCATGATTTTGAAAAGAGCCTCAGCCAACTATTATGCCTTCCTTTAACCTCATTGAGGGCGCTGTTTGAGCCTTTTTTATGTCAAATGCAAGGGGTCTCCTCTTTACAAAAGACAGATTATACTAAATAACATGTACATTATATTCATAAGGCTCTATATTATATACACAATTATCAAGTTTTCCAGCTAAAATACAGAAGACATAAAATGAAGAAAAAAAGGCAAGTATTTTTCGGTAATTGACTTGTGTCACTCAACAGTTTCTACACGTACTGGAGCCACCAATCAGGGACAACAAACCTTTAAAAGGCCATCTTGTTTTTTGTCCATTAAGCTCAATGGCCATTTTTTAAAATGATGGCTTTGACTTGGGTTCCGGCTCCTACATTGTACTTTTGCGCTCCTTCACTATTGGTAAGGAGCCCAAGGTGAAACCCAAACTGGGGGTTCTAAAGGCTGACGTAATCAAAGCTTGAACTACAAGGACAAATATACTCCGCCCCCTCAGGCTGTGTCTGAATTGGTGGCTATGGCTGGAGCGCCACGTCATCATGCGGTGAAGTATAGCAAGGCGGTTATGGCTTGAGCGCCACGTCATCATGCGGTGAAGTATAGCAACACCCTTAGCGGTTATGGCTGGAGCGCCACGTCATCATGCGGTGTGAAGTATAGCAACACCCTTAGCGGTTATGGCTGGAGCGCCACGTCATCATGCGGTGTGAAGTATAGCAACACCCTTTGCGGCAGTCGTAGTTGTAGCCGTAGCCACCAATTCAGATACAGCCTTGGTTTGTAAATCATCGTTAATCTTACTATTGCAAACAAGATGCTGACAGCCTGATGGTAATGGTTTGTTTTATAGTTTATTCATGTCATATGAACAGAACCAGAATTCATGATGTTTTAATATTAATAGATGGTAACTTCGGATCGGGGAAAAAGAATATAATTTATTTTTTTACCCTAAACACCAATGTGTACTAAGCACTGGGCAGTGGATTTTGTTCACAGAACTCAGGGAAGTACTGAGTATACAGTGCCAAATAATAATCTGACCGATTAATAATCTGATCTGATCTGTCGGTCAGATTTTTATAATACACATCAGTGTGAGGGAAAATACCAAATAATATTTTTTAAAAATGCTTTACAAAATTGTTTTTTGCTAAAATAGAAACAAGCAGATTATGAGGCTTTAAAGCGATGCACAGTATAGACCTTGCACAACGCGGAACGCACCTCTACCATGTCAATTCCTTTGTGCATGTTTGTGCACGATTTTGACTCCCAAAATGGCAGACAGGATAGGTGCGTGTTAGTGCGCTGCACATTGTGCAAGGGGTCAGTAGTGTATTTAGGCCGATAACCTTGTTCTGCTGTAATTAGATCCTACTTCAACTTGGAATAACATTAATTTACAAAATTCACTGAAAATAAAATAAAGGATTTCTTTGGTTTTCATTTAAATTTAAGTCAATCTGTCCAGCAGTTTCTTTGGATAATATTTTTATAATACTGCTATAAATCTGATGTAAAATAGCATCTTATCAGTTCATACATACTTCAATCTTATTTTTACAGATACAGTACTTTTAGTAATTTACAGGTACAGTACTTTTAGTAATCAACTCATTTATAAAGTCAGATTTTTCCACGTTAACTACACTCAAGCTCTAACTACTGGAGCAAGTCCATTCATAGGACCAGTGCCCAGCAAGTCCAGCAGTCTTGCATCCCTTCCCCCAACAAATAAACATGTGGTAACTTATCAAATAGTAGCTAATTTACTTATCAGATCTACACCTCCTTGGAAAAGTTAACGTGATGTAATGATAATGCTAATAACTAAAACCAAATGTGTTTCGTCATGTGGAAACACTTGTCACATGTAAGATTTGAAGCTTTGCATGGCATGGAAGGATCACAGTGTACAATACTCACACACATTGTCTGCCCCATACATTTTGGGGGAAAATCTAAGGTGATTATGCTTTTGAAGAATCATGATGACTCCTTTCACTTATTATTCCTGAGGGTGCACTCCTCATGGTCATTCATTGCCCTCCACTGGAGGGCCACAGACCAGGTGACCAGAAGGACACTTAATCACATGCTGTACTTGCAATTTTCTGGACTTTGCTTTGCAAGAATTTTTACCAGGTATGGTATGGCCCTTTTGTTTATGATTATGACAACTCAAATTGACCTGCCAAAGGGGACGTTCAGACGGAGGAATATTTTAGCCTTATTCCTGAAAGACTAAAATATTCCTCCGTCGGAACGCACTAATCCGACCATTCTGGACTATTCTATTCCACCAGGATGGAATAGTTAAGTCTCCCAAAAAAGTGAGATTAGAACAGAATAGTCCCGAGACACCCCAGAAATTTATCGTCTGAACGCAACTGACCTTGTGACTTCCGGACGAATCTGTTCCTGCTGACCTGTGAACAAACAAACAGCTTATGTAACAACGCAATTTCTCTGCTGGAAATATGTAGTCCAGACGTCTCACACGTTGTACAATACCCAGATTTGGTTTGGTACCAGTCTAATTTAAACATAATGTTGCTTTTTACATGCTTCGCTTCTGCTGTGTACATGTACATGTACAGGTACCCTGTGTGTGTGAGCGTGACTCGTGGATTGATCTGTAGTTTTCGATATATTTTGTTGTTCGTTTTGCATTCCCGTCACCGTTTAATATCAAGTATACATTTCTAAGTTACATTAATAATTTAAGCAGCGTTAGTATCTGTAGTCTGTACGTGATGGCTTCCAAGTCAGCTCCTGAGACAGTGCGGTCCACGAACTGGAACAGTCGCTAGGTAATGGCCCTTATCGCGATTTGGGGCGAAGAGGAGGGACGACGGGGCGCCGACGATCCGTTCGCCAAGAACAAAAAGATTCTAGAAAGAATCTCCAAATGCCTGGATGAAATGGGTTACCCAAGAACAATTGCCCAGGTAAAAAACAAGCTTAAGCAACTAAAGCAAAAATACAAGCAGGTGAATGATAACACTAGAAGGAGAGGGCGGCAGCGCATTGACTGGGACTTTTTTGATGATATGGATAACATCTTGGGATTGAGGCCTGCAATCAACCCACCTGTTGGTCAGATACTCGACACCAACGAGCTGGACTCCTCTCAAGAAGGAAGCTTTCATGATGGTAAGAAGTATTTAAAAAAACAATGGTATTTTTTCCTTTTTCCAACTATTTATAAATATATAGTTTTTTTCTTTTTATTTTTGGTGTGTTTTCAAATATTTTTTTGGGGGGAGCGCATATAAAAGAAATCCTTTCCTCAAACATCATTTAGTCTTGGTCTTAGTTAAAGGACACTAAAGTCGCAGTGGCTATTTATACGGTTGTGCTGTACGTAACACTTTCCTATTTGGGAATCAGGCATTTGTGATGGATAAACATTCCCCATAAAAAAGCATTACACAACTACAGTAACAATCGCAACTGCATAATAATATAATTAACATATCTGGGTTGGTTTTACCTATAATTGTATGTACATCCTATGTTTCATGATTCATGCTGAAACTCTTCTTTTGAATTTTTTTTACTAGTTTCATTTGATACCGGGTCACAAGATTCGCAAGACAGCGACGTAGCCTCAGTCATGAGCGAGGATGATACAGGTATTTAAATATTAGCACTGCTTTTCTTTGGTTACATTACCCTTTGCAAGTAATGCAAGAGCACCGAGAATACAGGCTGCCGATCGTTGTATCCTAACTATGTATTGCCAAAAACGCCATCGTAAATGCCGTTCCTCCTTGTGCCGACAAAGAACCCCTTTTCTCTTCTTCTCGTTTGTGTCATGCAACATAACGTTATCAACAATGAGTCTTGCCCTACCTGGACATCAGTCCAAGATCGAATTATTGCTTGTAAAAATATTAATGTTGAGATATCCAGCGAGGAGTACATGGCGGGCTCCATGTTGTTTTGTATCACACACAGTACACGACAACAACTTATTTAACTTCAGCAACACTTTTTTCTAATAGATACAATGTGACGGACATTACACTAGACCGCTTTGTGTAAATTCTTGCAAATTTTGGATAGGTTGTGCAAGTTACATGCAAACATAACAACAAAATGTTGTTTGTTTTCACTGTACACACGCAGTCAGACCTATTGTATTTTTAAAAGGAACAACAGAGGGCAGCAGAGAGCAGCAGACTGTCATGCATGCCCTCTAGCTTGACCACATGATTACCATGCGTTAAATTTGGGCAATCCAAAAAGTCAATTGTTGTTGTTTTCTGACAATATTTACACTTCCTATCAAGTAAGTATTTATTCTTTACAGTACAAACTATGTTAATTTTATATAGATAAATCTATTTCAGGATTATTTAGTTAAGAAAATACACACGTAAATGTATACTGTACTACTATGCCTGGTTAGGCCTAATGATTCTGATTGGCCAGGCCTAGGCAATGGTCTGGTATTGTCACTCTGGTTTTTGTTAGCTGGACCAGAGATTAACAAGGGGGCAGTAAAGTATTACTGGTATGTATGTTCATGTTCACCAGCCGTTGTTGGTGTTATGTTTCCTCTCTGGATCCATGTGGCTATCTAGTTATTTTAAAGTTACAAATGAGGGTGAGAGATCGAGATGGAGTCGGGCTACATACAATTGTAAAATAATGTACCTGAATAAACATTTAAATGTATGTAGAATTGAAAGAACTTGCAGAAGGTTAATTTGTACAAATGTTGAACTGTCCTGTTGAATTTGTGTAGCAATGCTAAATATGTATGTCACGGTTACACTCTCTTTTTAGAATGGGGATCTTGACCTCTCAATAATGCCTGTGACAAGATTCGGCAACAGCAATGCCAAGCAAGAAAACGGCAGAGAAATGATACTGAATTTAGAGAAACTGAAGCGAGGAGAAAACGAACACAGCGACTACTAAAAAGGACACAACTTGCATTAGAGAGAGAGAAATTACAAAGCTGCGTGTCAAACGATGTCGACAAAGGAAAAGACTGCAAGCACTTGCGCAACCGCTTAACCCATTGAGAGTATATGGATCTAAACAGGCTCTAGGCAAGGTAGTCGTCAGAGCAAAGAGGTCCCTTCCAAGCAGTCCAAGAAAAAGAAAAGTTGTTGTTCAGAAATTGGCTAAGAGTACTGGTCTACCAGTTGGTGCAGAGCTCAACGAAGGGCACCATGGCAATGCTCTCTCTGAAGAATCAAAACAAAGAGTCGTAGATTTTTACGACAGAGATGATGTTTCAAGGATGGCACCTGGCGAGAAAGACTATGTAAGAATCAGAACAGCCGAGGGTAAGGAACATGTCCAGAAAAGATATCTGATTATGTCACTCAAAGAAGCCCATGCCTTTTTCGTAGATGAAAGAGCTCAGTTCTTTTTTCCAACTTTGCTTTAAAAAAAAAGCAACAGGCCATTTCTTTGAAACAGACAAAACTCATCTGCATGGCAAAAATGCAGTAATTCAAATGGATTTCTCAGAAAACTATACTTGTCAATGGCAGAATGAAGTACAAAGTGCACACTGGCATCAGACACATGTGACTGTTTTCACTGTTGCCAACCAAACCCCCTGAATCCCATATCTACATGTATGTATCTGATAATCTGGATCATGACAAACAGAGCGTAGCAGTTTTTGTTGACATGCTACTGAGTGACCTCAAGTCAAAGTCACCTGAAGTTGATGAAGTTTCTTTTTGGACTGATGGACCCTCTAATCAGTTTAAGAATAGATACATTGTGTCACTTATTAGTTCTCTGAAGCTCCGACACACCCTCACAAAGTTGCACTGGAATTATTTTGTCACATCACATGGCAAAGGACCTGTGGATGGATTTGGGGGTCTGCCAAACGTTGTGCTTTGATGGCTGTTCTGACACAAAAAGCAGTGGTAAAAAATGCTGCAACATTTGAAGCCAAAAATGTCTGTCCAAATACACAAACTCACTGTGTCCCCTCTGAATTGATCAAAGCACATGCATGACATGGAGACAAAATGGAAACCAGTAAACTCTGGGTAAAAGCCCTGCAAATTCATGGGATCAAAGAAACTCACTATGTACTTGTTGAGTTAAAGGTCACACAAATTATCACAAAGAGATTCTCTCAGGCAAAGAAGTATTCGACCACCACTAGCACCATGGCTACATGTAGCACAAGGAGTCTTGCCAACCAGCTGCTTCAAGATTAACATCCACTCCTAGCAATGTGCATCCACTCCTGACACACCTAAACTGATTGGGGAATATATTGCTGCGGTTTATGATAAGTCTTGGTTTTTAGCCCAGGTTGTTGATGACAAAGGAGATGTGCTCATTGTCAAGTGGTTGGAGCAGGTCGGCAACGGGAAATATCGATGGCCAGAGAGAGAAGAAATCACTCTTTTCAGTAAAAGTCTTGTTCTCATGAAGGTGCAAGAGCCAGATTGGCGTCTGCGGTATGGTGAAATCCCAACTAATCCAGATATTCAGAATTCAGAATTCAGAAAAAGTATACCAGGAAGTGCTCACAGGATTTAAAAAGTCTGGAGAGTACATGTAGTAAGTTGTAGACTCAGACTTCAGTAACCTTGGAGAACAGTTTGAAGGGGGGAGGGTTGATTGAAATCATGGTTGTGTCAGGAATGTTTTTTCTGACACTATTGAGTTTATTAATTATTATACAGAAGTTATTTTGTGCATTTTCACATGCCCTTTACAGTCACCATTTTTAGTGTTTTATGTCTGCAAGTTTGCTCCACTGTAATTTATAATTTCAAAGTATTTACAAATTGATTATAATGTTCACAAACATTAACTTTGTTAATACTTGGTAGCTGTAATATCGTTGAAGGCAGCCGAACAGCCTCAGTCAAGTAGACACCCCAAGACAAATGGGCAGACGGAGGAACCAGAACAAGACACCACCTTTGATAACAGCTTCATAGAGACTGCATTTGATTTGGACGACACATCAGCGATTCAGAGGATCCCAAAACGGATTTCAGAGGGCGGTTCCAACTCAATCCCCAATAAACATTGATGTATCAGTCAAGGTGGAGTATTTTCTTCAATACAACTTATAAACACAGAATCTGGCCATTTGATTGGTTGGAAACTCATCACGTGATATTGATTATTTTATTTTAGCATGGGTCTATAGCACAACTATTCAGTGTGCAAAACCCATTATTTAACAACAAGCCGATAACGTTATTAGACTAGGTATATTACTGTTATTTTAACGTGAAGAAATCACAAGACTTTTTGGAGAAAACGTATTAACGCCTATCACTGCATTATCCCGTGTGTAAAATACATGTACGTGACTCACACCAAATGGGTAACCCGAAACTGAAGTGATTTTCACGTATTGTTCACGTTTTTTTGTTTACTGGGAAACCAGCATTAGGCCTACCAAAAAGGTGTGTATCAAGGACCAGTGAGTCCATGGACCAAAAGTTAAGCCTTAATGCAGGTTTTGCACAACTGAGGATCAAAGGACTGACACCTGTGTGTCTGGCGAGGCTCCACCAACGCAGGCGAACTTCAGTTATGCAGCGCGAAATAGCACTGGACAAGGCGATCAGAGGTGGAGTTATGACGACTGATTATTCAGTTTCATAGCCTTTTCATAGTATCAATGCTCCTGATTAAGGTTTAATAACATGAATCCTGCAGAATATGTGTGTATTAAAGGATCACAGAAATAGCACTTTAAAAGACATAGGAGTGATGAAATGTGGTTATTTGGATTATAATCAAGAAATAGTTTCAAACATTTACAGAGATTTTTTAAAATAATGTTAAGCTTTTAAGAGGTTGCTATCAACGCTACTAATCCCGCCCCCAAAAGGTCATAATATACATCAGCCTGTGACTTCAAGCTGTGACGTAGAAACACTAAAGCAAACTGGTGATATAACTCAACAAAAGATGGTGGAGACAATGGGCAATGAGGAAGTAAGACGCGAGCTCCAGAAGCAGCATGTCTTCCATCAAAAAGTTATAAAAACAAATTCTAAGCATCAGGATTTTTTTCAGCTGAGCTCCACAGTTAGAGGAAAGCGAAAGGCTTTTACAAAAGAGGAGATGAGAGACCACCTGATACCAATAATACAACAGAACAACTTTATTTCTTCAGACCCCACCAACTTGCATCATCTTCAAAAGAAGTGACAAAACCACAGTAAGTTACACCACTCCACATGGACGTCTAGAATTGTTTGAAGAAAAGAAAAGAGAAATAGAAAAAAGACTTGTAGATGTGAGAGAAAAACGTGCTGTAAAACAATCACAATCTCACCTGCCAGCCTTGGTTGATTGCCCTCGTATGTTAATTAACAAGCATGTAAGACACAAGTGTATAAGTCCATCTGGGTCACACAGCAGTGGTACGAGGGCACGATAACAAAGATGGGTTTGGCAGAGGGACTAAACACAATCTTCATCCTCTACTTATGAAGAAGACGCCCTTGAACCGGGAGAGGATGTTAGCTTAGATTTCCCTTTGTTGAAGTACTTAAAGAAGAGTGACTTGTTTATTAGTAAACTCAAGTTTTAAACAGTGGACGACTTTAAATGAAAACTAAATGATAACAATGTAATTCATCAAACAAACCACAAGGGAGAGAATGTACATGTACTTAGAATTGATTGCAACAGAATTACAAGTACAGTCTGTACATGTACTTACCCATAGAAATTAGGCCATTAGGAGCCAAGACAGTTTTGCTATGACAGACCACGAAATCGTTAGAAAAAACGTACAAACAGTAGGAAAGATTATGAGATCTGTAAGTGTGGACAAGGAATACCAGCATGAAGCCTACTAAAATGTGTGTATGCTAAGAATGAGTCCATCACACAAAAATTAGGCCATTTGTCGCCAAGATGGTTTTGCTATGGCCATTACAAAAAAATATACATGTCATGAGAACTATCTTGAGATCTTGGAGTGTGAACTAGGAATACCAGCATGAAGCCTGCTGAAATTGTGTGTATCAGAAGGACCAATTATTCCATCACACAAATGTCAGGCCAATATGTTTGTGCTGAGAGCAACTATAGTTAAATAGCCCATGTTCGTCGTGGGGGGGGACACCACTACTCGCGCGGCCACTTTACCACATTAGCAGTAGGAACCACACCAGCAGTAGGAACCACACTAGCGGTAGGAACCACACTAGCAGTAAGAACCACACTAGCAGTAGGAACCACACTAGCAGTAGGAACCACACTAGCAGTAGGAACCACACTAGCAGTAGGAACCACACTAGCAGTAGGAACCACACTAGCAGTAGGAACCACACTAGCAGTAGGAACCACACTAGCAGTAGGAACCACATTAGCAGTAGGAACCACACTAGCAGTAGGAACCACACTAGCGGTAGGAACCACACTAGCGGTAAGAACCACACTAGCAGTAGGAACCACACTAGCAGTAGGAACCACACTAGCAGTAGGAACCACACTAGCAGTAGGAACCACACTAGCAGTAAGAACCACACTAGCAGTAAGAACCACACTAGCAGTAGGAACCACACTAGCAGTAGGAACCACACTAGCAGTAGGAACCACACTAGCAGTAGGAACCACACTAGCAGTAGGAACCACACTAGCAGTAGGAACCACACTAGCAGTAGGAACCACACTAGCAGTAGGAACCACACTAGCAGTAGGAACCACACTAGCAGTAGGAACCACACTAGCAGTAGGAACCACACTAGCAGTAGGAACCACACTAGCAGTAGGAACCACACTAGCAGTAGGAACCACACTAGCAGTAGGAACCACACTAGCAGTAGGAACCACACTAGCAGTAGGAACCACACTAGCAGTAGGAACCACACTAGCAGTAGGAACCACACTAGCAGTAGGAACCACACTAGCAGTAGGAACCACACTAGCAGTAGGAACCACACTAGCAGTAGGAACCACACTAGCAGTAGGAACCACACTAGCAGTAGGAACCACACTAGCAGTAGGAACCACACTAGCAGTAGGAACCACACTAGCGGTAGGAACCACACTAGCAGTAGGAACCACACTAGCAGTAGGAACCACACTAGCAGTAGGAACCACACTAGCAGTAGGAACCACACTAGCAGTAGGAACCACACTAGACTGGTCCCTGTCTTTATCATGTGCCTGGAAGTGTAACGTCAGATGTTCCGGCTGGAACCATACGTGCACGAGCAGCATATAAAGTGCTGTGGGGTCGATGCGGGTTTTGCACAACTGAGGATCAAAGGACTGACAGGGACCTGTGTAGTCTGGCGAGGCTCAACCAACGCGGGCCAACTTCAGTTATGCAGCGCGAAATAGCACTGGACAACGCGATCAGAGGTGGAGTTATGACGACTGATTATTCAGTTTCATAGCCTTTTCATAGTATCAATGCTCCTGATTAAGGTTTAATAACATGAATCCTGCAGAATATATTTGTATTAAAGGATCACAGAAATAGCACTTTAAAAGACATAGGAGTGATGAAATGTGGTATTTTGATTTATAATCAAGAAATGGTTTCAACTATTTACAGAGGTTTTTAAAAAAAAATTTAAGCTTGAGGTTGCTATCAACGTTACTAATCCCACCCCTAAAAAGGTCATAATATACATCAGCCCGAACGTCTCGAGCGATGTGTTCATTCATGACCCGTGCGTGCGTGCTCTAGCCTGCTTGCCACCATTGAGTTGTGCAGCTGAATTCCGCGCAGCTGTTGTTGATTGTGATTTTAGTGAAAATGTCAGAGTCGTCGTCTGAAAGTGAATTAGATGTCCAGTTTTCTGAAGAAGAATTGTCTGAATTTGAGGAAGATCATGCTAGAGATGAAGGTGGACAGATAGTCCTGTACATGTTCAAGCTGGGGATAGTGATTCCATCGCACAGAAGCTAGATTACTAGCCATGATTAGTTTGCTGCAGGACAGATCATGTTTGATACCATCTTTACAAACATAGTATGATATCTTATTATGTTGTTAAGGAAACCAGCATAAAGCGGACCAAAAAGTTATGTATCAAGGACCAGTGCTACGGTAATGCCTCATGAAAAGGAATGCCTCTGTTGCCGAGAAGTTAAAAAACTTAACTGGTTTATGAATGGCAGGTCATGCATCACATCCCATCCTAACTTTCATGATGTATATACCAATAGAGCTGTTCTTCCTGCTGCCCACATCATGAGGAACGATGTCCGTGGCCATGACAGCACTGACTTATGTGACCTGCTGCAGATGGATCAGCTGTCAATACGGGAATTTACAATGGTCTTTTGGTTAGACTACAGAAAGACGACCGCCCCTGGCTTGTTATGATTCACTGTATCTCACACTGAGTGGAACTGGCAGTTGAAGACACCCTTACGAGTGAGGCTGCTCTTGTTGAGGTGAAAGAGCTGATTGTTACCCTCTACTATCTAATGAAAAGATCCGGAAAATTCAAGAGGCACTTTGAAGCTACTGGAAAAGCACTGGAATGTCAAGTGTACAAGTTTCCGAAGGTTCACGGAACACGTTTTGTGGGCCACCAAAGAAATGGTCTGCGCATCCTTCTCAACAAATGGATCCCTCTTGCTCTGGCTATTGAGAACTTCATCACGCACAGCACTCACAGTAACCTGAATGCCAAACTCAAAGGTATTCTGAAAAAGCTGAGACGACCTGATTTTCTTGCCACCAGCTGTCTCTTCTTTGAGTTTCTCGATGTCATCTCAGCTCTGTCCCTGAGGTTAGAGAGAGGATATCCACGCTTTTGAAGTTCTTCCTGCAATTGAGATGACAAAGATCAACTTGCAGGGCCTACTTGAGGATGAAAGTTCAGCCTCTCTGACCCAGAAAGCTGGATTTACTTGACCCAAATAACAGTCAAATTAGCCGGGATCTTTCCAAAGAGGGCCACATGAGAAGAAGGGCAGAAAATCGTAAGCTGGATTTACTTATGACCCCAATAACAGTCAAATTAGCCGGGATCTTTCCAAAGAGGGCCACATGAGAAGAAGTGCAGAAAATCGTAAGCTGGATTTACTTATGACCCAAATAACAGTCAAATTAGCCAGGATCTTCCCAAAGAGGGCCACATGAGAAAAAGTGCAGAAAATCGGCAATACTCAACAGTCTCTTTGGAGAGAATGTGCCAACGTAATCTTCGTCATCTAGCAAATGATCATGATGTCAGCGACAGTCTCCGTCAGAAGTGTGTTCCTTTGTTGATGAAGGAACTTGATGACCGATTCAGCTCATTCAACAACGAGAGCGTGTATACAAGCATGTTTTGGCTGAATCCCGCTAATTGGAGAGAGGATGACGTGACCGCTGAGGTGGAAGCAGTGAAAGTTGTTGCTGCTCACTTCTCAACTTCATTGGCTGCTGTTGGCTTCCAGTCCAGCAAGATCAAGTTAGAGTGGCAGATGTTGAAAGTGTTGCACAAGACTTTCTACAGAGGTATGAAGGCCAAGGATATGTGGGGGCAGATTGTCCAGTACAGAAGAGATGACATGCCAAACATATGCCTGCTTGTTGAGGTAGCCATGGCTATTGGAGTCAGCAACAGCACTGTTGAGTGTGGGTTCAGCATCCTGACATCAATGCTGTCTGATCGAAGGCTCTCCCTCAACCACAACACCATGGAGGATCTTCTTCTAATCAAGGCCAATCATCGCTCCTGGGAGGAGCTCGAGCGTGATGAGATCCTTGAGGATGCTCTCAAAGCCTTTATGTCGAAAAGGCGCAAACGAGTTACTGATGATGGTCCAAGAAGATAAAACTCTCAGAAGACAACCACTACCAGCAAATCTCAGACAGCGAATCATGTAGCAGTTCCGACAGTGACAGCGGTGGCCGGTCTGAGCCTGAGGATGAAGCTGGGTCTGAATCAGCAACTAACCCTGATGACACTTCAGATGACTCATCTTTTTTTATTTTTCCAAACAATAACATAAATAAGACACAAGAAAGTAGACAGCAAAACCTTTAACAATATCAATTCAAAGCAACAACAAATATCAAAACAAATTAGTTTTAAACAAACTCGTTCTTCTTTCATCTACTATGCCACTGATTCATTAAGCCCCACCCATTTCACTGTTTTGTCTCTGGATGTTAATTTCGCACTGGAATGGTATGAGGTGTGATTGCAAAAAAAATTGTCTCATGATTAAAGTTAACTCATTAAATTGAGTAAGAAAAAGTTGAACTACTGGTGAATTATGTGTTCATTTTCTTAAGTATGTGTTCATTAAACTTTGATTTTTTTAGCGAGGGCAAATCGCTCTCCTTAACTCACTTTCTTGATTTAAGGAGAGCAATTTACAGCTCTCCTCAAATTTATTAAAATGAAGGCCTGTGATTTAGCCTAGATGTTTTATTTTCTACCCCCATCTCTCCTTACACAGACTTCACACTTCAAAACACAGCTGACATCACAGCATCATCAGCCACAATCAAGCAAAGAATGCAAACCAAGTTGACTGGACTGAAGTTCAGAAACAAGTTGGAGCTATCAATTCCGTTATCCGTTAACTTAAGACAATTCCTGTTTAATTGTCTGATAACATAGACTAAACTTGTTTTACAAAAATAGAAAGACCGGTTTTTAAAAAACAGTTCATCACTTTCTGTTTGAATACTGTTTTTGTACCTGGTTTTTTGTATGTTTTTCGTCGTTCCAAATTACATCCTTCCAAACAGGTTTTAAAAAAATGAATTCCAAGTGGGAACAAAATATGTTTTAGTCCTGTTTAGTTTCGGTAAGGGTATACACAACTGCTTGTGCTGCAAGGAGGAAAAGGCGATACAGGAGTAAATCCAGAACACCGGAGTCACCACTGACTTTAACTGCTTCATGGACCAACTTCCTGGTATGAAGCTACATGTCTCAACCCTGATACACTACAGACGGCCTACTATGCCTACAAGCAACACTACAGGGTTTGAAAATGCCGCTGTGGTCTACTTTCATCATTACCTCCAATCAAACAGAAGAATCAAGCGATTTGCTTTGTGATGTTTGATTTACATGACAAGAAAATCATCGGAGGGTTAAGGACTATGGGATTCATCAATTCCCACATCATGCAACCAATGATGTCTATGCTGGAAGTCATGACTTCAATAGGATTCAGTTTAAGCTGTTGCTTCTCACCTACCGTGCTGTCAATGATCAAGCTCTACCATATAGCTCTGAAATACTTTAATTATACAATCCACCCTGGTCTGGTTTGCGATCAGATGCAAAATTCCTCTTGGTTGAGCCTAACTCATCTATTAGGTTCTCAAGACAGCATTATAATGAGTTGTCATGATCATTTGTGTTTAAAACCCTATCTGAAAACCCTATCTCACTATCCTTGCATTTCCACAGGTTATGGTGTTTTCACAACCAAAACTTTTCAAAAGGGGGATTTTTTGCTTGAATACAAAAGGGATCATATTACTGCAAAGGAGGCAAATATTAGAGATGAGCAGTACATTTCTGCAGATGGAAGTTTTATGTTTTACTTCAGAAGCGGAGGTGTTAACAAGTGGTAAGTGAAGGTAAATTTAAGTGGAAACAAATTGATCTTTAATTAAGGGGCAAACTAATTAAAATCATAACTATTGCTGAAATTTTTTGCAATAGAATCAAATAAACTGAAAAAAATAACAAATGCAAAATCCAGTAGGAAAGGAGCACATGTTTTAATGTGCAGGCTTATAAGAAAAGAACACAGAGAAGAAATGTGTATAGAGAAGCAACGTACAGTAAAACGTAGTTAAGCCAAGAGAGAAAAGTTACTTTCGCTTGACCCAAAACTGTCATGGGACCTCCTCCAGCAGAATGGCCTTTATCCAAAACAGTTAACTTTTGCTCACCATTCTAGCTCACCATTCAAAGACACAAACACACAGGTACACATGCCCTTGTAAAGCTAGAAGCAATCATCAACAATACAACACTCCTTTAGTAGACATCATACGTGGAGTCCACAGTGTAATAGATCAGTTTGCACCTGAGATGAAATCTTACTCCTACCATGGAACAATTACCAGGTCTGTATAGTTTCAGAAACATCTTGCTCAAATGGTTCAAGTGAAATTGCTTGCAAATTCAATACATTGAATGACTTCAATGATTGATTGAATGAATGAATGAATGAATGAATGAATGAATGAATGAATGAATGAATGAATGAATGAATGAATGAATGAATGAATGAATGAATGAATGAATGAATGAATGAATGAATGAAAAATCAGTGAAAACAGACCCTCTTGTCTGCACCACAAATGGAATTTGGGTTGAGTCACTTTTTCGACACCTGTTGTATCAGTGACCCATGGTAGGAAAAAAAAAACAAGAAGAAGTATGTTGATCATATTTGTCTATTATTGTAATTGTTATTGTAATTGTAGTTGTATCATTATTCTTTGTATTTACTAAGTTACCATGTCCGACTCAGAGGGTAAACTTCTTCAGGTTCGGTTTCCTTTGACTAGGCATTAAAGAAATTTCGTTCAAACTATGGGAAGTCCCTAGATCATCTAAAGCCGTCTATACCCAAATGTGAAGATGCGTCTCCATCCATTAAGCAGATAGTGACACGAACTGCTCATAGGCGGATGCTACGCTGGTTCTCTGGCAAGACTCCAGACCCAAGCAGGGAATTTGACTATGAGAGTTGGAGGAGGCTGGCACGCCAGTTGGTCAAAGAATGGTGAAATACTGTTCTTCCTCAATAATTTACAGTACTGATGATTTATTTGAACTATTAATAATGGGGGAAAGTACCTTGAATTCAGAGGTTCTTTTGGATTGGAGTGAGATTAATATTTTATTCAACATTATTTGTTAAATGCAGATAAGCTCCAAGTCCTGAAAGTAAAAGAGGATTCCTTCCTTAAAGCAGATGAAACTGATGAAGATGACAGCGTGACTGGACGGGGTCGTCGTCAGCCAAAGCGTAAACGTTTTCTGGCCGAGGAGTCTGATCATCAGTCAGACTCAGAGTTTAGTGAAGAGGAAGAGGCAGCTCCTGTGGCTACAACGTCTAAACATACGTCTGCAAAAAAGGTGACTTTAATCTGACATTCTGAATGAAACTAAAAGGTGTATGTACTGGTTCATAACATTATTGTAAATAATAATATGAAAATGTTTAAACAATTTATGTTGCTTTTGAAAGAGGCATTTTTCAAACATAAATTTCAATTAGTATCACAATTGCTTCTCTTCCCCCATGGAATAGAAAAATGGTACCTGTGAAGGTACAGATTGTTATTACAATAGAATGGCTACTTATAGTTTAGATGGTTTCAGGAATGCTTAAGGAAATGGTTCTGCACCTTGTTTGGTGTATGAGACGGTTATTATTGTTTGGCACAAATTATTGGGAGAAAGTAGGTAATCAAGTTGATTTTTATTGTGATAATTAATAGGTGAAACAAGCCCAGGCAGAGAGTATAATAAACAGTTTGAAAGACAAGCAGCAGTCAGTGCTTCAGCCCTCTACCTCCTCCTCCTCCTGCAAGATTTGTATGGGGTTGACGGAGGAAGTTGCTCGCCTGAAGGAAGACAATCTGGCTCTCCTTAGAGGTAAGGAAATACAACAATTACGTACATAAAATATCTGTTCAGCTAGCCTTTTCTTAGACCAAAACACTGGATTTGCCACATATTTTTGGTCTGGTCACCTTGTCGTGAATGTAAATTGTATTTTCAACTTTATACAGATGTAGAGGGGTGCCTTGTTATTTCTGGCAGCAATTGGTAAATTTGAGTAAGCATTTGAAGCCCATGTATGAAATGGACAGGGATTTTTTTGTTTGCCTTAAAAAAATTGTGTTATTGTCTGTATATCGAAAACATTGAAAGAAATTAGTTTTCTTCCTATTTGAAGGACTTCCAGGTGTTGTAGCAGAGCTGGGTGGCCTGGTGAAGAAAATGGCATCTACCAACAGAGCACTAGTGTATCCCCGGCTCCCCCTACCCAACCCCTCGCACCGATTGTTTCTAAAAGAGAAACTTTGATTGGCTATAATTTTCCCGCTTTTTCTGGATCTCATCCCTTATACTCCCTTTTTTCTGTAAATGGATATGACTATTTGTTTGTACCTGTTAATGCCTCTGAAGAAGGCCCGGTTTGGATCGAAAGCTAAAGCCATCTACCCTACTGTATTATTTTACAAGTTTGTGTTATGTCCTTACTTTTATAATTAGATTAAAGCTACCAACGGCAGGATGATTCAGTACGAACACATAATTGAAGGAAGACCAGCGCCAGCGCCAATGGAACAACTTGTGCAGGTACAAAGAAAATGAGATGATTTTTATCATTATTTATTCTCTCACAATTTCAAAGACCAATTGATTTCAGATTTTCACAGGTTTGTTTTCTTTTGCATATTATGTTGGGATACACCAAGTGAGAATACTGGTCTTTGACAATAATCAAAGGTGTCCAGTGCCTTTATGTAGCCACATTGACCAACAGTTATGTCACTGTTGGGCATTTTTTTTCTTTTATAAATAACAATGTTTCTTCCTCTTTCATTTCAATTTTCTCTATTGGAAACGACTAAATCTCTCAGTACTTGCGTACTGATCAGGTCACTTGCAAGCCCCAGTCCACCTCCAATCTACAGTGCGTCATCAAGTTCCTGCCGCACTTCCAGCGATCATGATTTGGTATGGTTACATTGAAAACAAAACTATATATTTTGCTTAAATTTTTTAACAAAACACAGCTACAGGAAATGTAGGTGTTGTTGTTATTGACAAAATAAGAATGACAAATGTAGATCTTTACATTTGGATCCTTATCCGAATCTTATTTATTGGTTCTTATGCCAAACATGACATAGTCAGCTGGTTTTATTAAAATTTGCTGATAACTTTTCAATAAAATATTGTAAAGAAGTTATTTTATACACACAACTTTGGCTTTCTGATCAACCATAGAACCAAGAGAACATTTTCTTGTTCCTGGTCAACTAAGAGTCTACTGCATTCCATTGTAATAGTGAAAACAAATGTGAGCCCCATTGCCTATTTTGTTGTTAAATGTTCAGTGTCAATTGCGAGACACACACATATTTGGGTGAAGATTTAACATTCTTCAAACTGCATTTGCTGAAATAATTAAATACTGTTTATACATATTGTTGCAGGGTATTTTTTCAATATATATATTTTTCTGGTTTAGGGTGGAGGCATTTCGATTCCCATAGAAACTTTAAAGAGGTGCCAGACCATTGACCACAAGAGGCTGGTTCGTGATCTGATGTCTGCGCTGTTTACCCAAGAACAAATGAACTGTTGCAGTGTTTATGGGAAAAAAGGCTTCGGGACCACCAGTGAACTGCGCCAACCTCTGCCAGTTAGGAAGGTCGAGGCAGTAATAAGTAAGAAAATATTTTTGTTCTTTCGCCGTTTCATCAAAACTGTCATTTATTATTATACTGTATTTAATTTTTTCCCCATCATAAGCCCATAAATATTATGGTTTTTAAAACAAAACAACAAACAATTTCATTATAAATCACAAAAATTTTGACAAACAGGAAGACTGCTAACATATTAGGTCTATAGCTCAGTTGGTAGAGCACCGCATGTTAATTAAGAGGTCGTTGGTTCAAACCCCGCTCAAGTAAATTTGTATTTGTTCAACCCCAAATCTTTTACATAAATGTGAAGAGAAACCTTTTTATGGAACAAAAGTCGCGTCTATTGTTTGCTTAGTCGAGTCGCGACTACGTTTTGTTAAACTACTCGATTAATCGTGCTGCCACGACTAATTGAGGCACGACTAGTCGGTTAGTAAATTTCGCTAGTCGCTCAGCACTAGTGATATACATCTTCAACTTCACATCCACTATGTTCAAAATCGAGGTTCCATTTGCTCTTTCAATTTTCAGATTATGTGAGAAAAATCTTCCCTGGTGTAGAGATGACCGTGATCACCAAGACGATGGCCTACAAACTAAAAGATGTGCGGAAGGCAACTGGCAAGTCGAAGCCCACATAAACTTCCTCAGCATTTCTTCATTCAGCATCAACGGGTTTTTAGGGGATTGTTTAAAATTTAACCTGGAATGCTTTTCGTTTTTTTCGATTTTTAAACCTTGTATTCTGAAAACTTAATAAATTTTATTTGAATTTTTTCATGATGGGGACAGTTGATTATATGAGATGTTGTATTTTCTCTTATTTACGGTACATGTCAATGGTATTGAATGGTGACATTTTAGGTCAATGGTAATTGTATGGTAGACAATGGTGTTACAATGGCACTCACCAAGGATAATGACAGTACACGTCACTGGTATTGAATGGTGGAATTATGGGTGAATAGTACTGATACGGTTACCAATGGTAGTAACTGGTGATATGTATCAATGGTAATTTTACAGTAGCCAATTGTAATGAATCGTAAAAGACAAAGTTTTTAACTTGAAAGCTTATTATTTATTGTCTTAACTCCAGTTGAAAGAACTAATGCAATTACAAATCTGTCTAGTGGAAGCATGTAATTATAGAAGGTTATCAACGGCAACAGACAATACAGGAAAAATTAAAGTAAGTTTTCAATGCTAAATTGTTTTTAAGCAGCCATATATTGATTTTTTTTATGTATGTATCTGGGCAGAATTCCAGGAAACATAATGTTAAAAACTGAGGTCATGAAGTCCTTCTGATCCTAAACCAAGCACCTGACAGCCTTTTACTGTTATTTTGCAGTTGTTTTTAGCTGACGGATCAGTTTTAGTTCCGGCAAGCAGGATGCAGATGATAAGCAAGGATTGCCCATGCAAAATGGTTAACTCGTTGCTGTCAGCCATTTTCACAACTGAAAAGCTAGCAACACACTCACTCACAGGAGTGAGATGCAATGTGTATCAGGAGAACCCAAAGCCAGCCCTCTCACCTGAAAAGGTGGTGGCAGTGAAAGGTGAGATATTTGTTTAACATTTAGTGTTGACTTTTCAAATACAAAATATGGGTCTGTATGTCCAGATATGGCCGAAATAAACAAGTTCAATAAGGATTCCAAATATGGGTATGGAAAGGTGAAAGATCAAAATGTGAATCTGCATTGTTGAAAGTGAAATTGCTTGCAAATTCATTACATTGAATGACTTCAATGAATGAACGAATGAATGAATGAAAAATCATGGAAAATCAGTCAAAGGAATGAAACAGACCCTCTTGTCCACCAATCTTATAAAAGAGATGCTTCAGTCGTCAGCACCCAGATGAAAAGACATGGCGACAATTTGGCCAAACGAAGGAAGCTTTCCTGTTCATGATTTTTGTGTGGCCTTAAAAGGTATGTGACAGAGCGTTCAATGTGTATCAAAAAATTTACAAAAATATGGGACTGTAATTTAGTTGTTTATAAAATTCTTAGTAGACAGTACATCTAAACAAAAAATTAAATGAAAAACCAGGTATACTTTTGGAAAGATACAATGTACCACCTTGTTGCATTGACACAAATGCATGATTTATCTAATCATCTGTCCTTCCAGAATCATCCTAAGATAAAGTGAATAAACAAATTCTTTTGTATTTTGTTTCATTTTCTATTTTCTTAAAGGTATACCAAGGATGATCCTGGTGCTGCGTTCATTCGAGCATATGCAGACTCCCCAGAGACACGAGTTGAAGTTTTGCGCAGTCGGACGGTTCTACCCCCCGAGGTTCTTCCTCAGCCAACACCTTCCCCTGGTTTGCCTCAAAAACGCGCAGGGGAGTATTGTACACCACAGACTCAAGATGTTACCTGTCCTAATCCTCCAGAAGTTGAAGATCCCGACCCAGTGAACGACACTAGTGGTGACGAATCAAGTTCAACATCATCCAATCCCGATGACAGAGGACTGGAGGACTGGGGAGAGGCCATCAGTCTACCTTACCTGGTTGCAGGAGCTCCAAACAAGAATGGAAGATGCCGGTGCAGTCGTAAAGGATAGAGTGAACAACATCAGAAGCCACCGGTTCATGAGAGGCTGCCTGTATGAGACACTGCTACTTCAGTTGGATTTGAAGAAGGGTACCAATCCCCATGACTTCGTCACACTCTTGAAGGAAGTCCGATAAGAGGAGCAGATGGAACGAGAGAAGGACGAGAAACGTGGAGTAAAGACAACCAAGTGAACTTCGGCAACTGTGGGTACACCATCAGATAAGATATGGGGTGGGGCATGCAAATCAGTGGGGTTGCACTTGAGGTTTGCGCTGGCTCAGCTAGCTCACCATCCGCAAGCTCACAAACCGAAGACACAAACTAAGGAATTGGACAAAATGAACTCAAAACTTGATCAAATGAAAAAAGACCAAGACAAAGTTGTCTTCCGAGTTCAAGAATTCAATGGCAGAGACTAATTTTGAAAAGGATGCATACATTCTCAGAATCTCAGAGGATGATATTGTAACAGCAAAACGAAAGATAGAGATCTCCTCCAGTGTAAGGAGGTTAATGCCATTTTAATGGATGCAGCTTTAATTACCAAAGATTTTTTTTAAATAATCTTTGTTCTTAATAATCCTTATACAGTCAAAGCGAGCCCAGGTCAAAGGCATTATAAACCAACGGAGAGGCAACAAGTAACCAGGTCAACAGCAGCATCCAACAGATAATCCAGTCAACTGTTAGGCAAATTTCTAGTCAGTTGCAACAAGAAACTCCAAACTTACCACAAGGCAATAAATAGCACTAGCAGTAGCACGAGCAACAGCCTACATGTAAAAAGCACTGCCACTAGCGTGGTCCAATCCACATCAACAACTGCTACTCCCAGGGTAAGTATAAAGATAGTCAATATTATTTTGTAGCATTATTTTTGTTAATAATAGTTCAAAGTGGCTGATAAAATACATTCTTTCAATCTTTCTGGACATTTTATAATGTAATTTTACCTATTAAAAGGGAAACAAAGTGGCACTCGGAAACGGTTGGGAACTTGAAAACACATTAACGACAGTACACAAGCTACAGAGAATTTGCGGTCAGCAAGACTTCGCTTCAATTGACAGCTGAATTGGGATATAACTCCATTCTCACGTCATTTGTATCCTTTAGAAAAATTTATTTTGACATATGTCCTTATCAAAAAGGATTTTTGGAAGATGTATTTTAATACTTTGCCGCCTTAAGTAGGGCCAATCCACTGTGCTTGTTGATGTTCTATAAAAAAAAGTTTTTTGTTTCAGAAAAACCACTATACTATAGTGTTTTAATGGATATTATTAGGGCCTACTGTCATACCTAACGCTAAAATATATAGGATTCAAACTGCCTCCAAGCTCGGTGGTCTAGGCAGTATAGTGGACATGGTGGAGAACAAAACTAGCTGAAGAACAAAATCAGGAACTAGAAATTAGAGAATGGTTCTTTCACTGACAATTCGCGAAAGTGTGTGTACGAGCTGTTAGGCTGCCACGTGGCACAAGAAAAAGTGCCAAAAGTAATAGAGAGTGTACTTAACCTGGCCAAAGCCAAAATAGACAAACTGCCAAGTAAAACAACCATCAGAAACATCAATAAAGAGATGCTAGCTGTAGCGCAATTGCACGTGGAAAATTTGTACTTAACCTGGCCAAAGCCAAAATAGACAAACTGCCACGTAAAACAACCATCAGAAACATCAATAAAGAGATGCTAGCTGTAGCGCAATTGCACGTGGAAAACTTGTCAACTGCGGGCAACCTCTCATTGCAAAGCAATGAAATGTCCAAGTTTGGCGAAAGCTACAAAGCTTTTACAGCGGTTGATGAGAAAGGAAACTCAATCCTTCTTGAAATGAGCCACATGTGACTGCTGATTTCGTCGTCTTTTTTGGCCTTGTCTACTCTATTATTTTGTCTTGAGCAAAGCGTGTATTTTATTGACATCGGTCATGGCTGATTTGGATAATGACCAGGTCGACAGCAGCATCCAACAGATAATCCAGTCAGCTGTTAGGCAAATTTCTAGTCAGTTGCAACAAGAAACTCCAAACTTACCAAAAGGCTGTAATAGCACTAGCAGTAGCACGAGCAACAGCCTAAATAGCACTGCCACTAGCGTGGTCCAATCCACATCAACAACTGCTACTTCCAGGGTAAGTATAAAGATAGTCAATATTTTTTTGTAGCATCATTTTTGTTAACAAATTAAACTTTTGCTTTCTGTTTGGATTTTGAAACTTTGGGAGAAATACTCCAATCACTAAAAATCATTATATGAAATATCTTTCTGTTAAAAGTATTGCCAGCTGTCGTTGCAGAAATGGGAGGCATGTTGAAGAACAAGAAAAGCGTCAGCAGTCGGCACGTCAAATTAGTGCCAGCAATGCCTACCAAAAAACTGTTTAGCTCCACATCGCCAGTATCTGACGACAGCGAGGAACCAGCTGAAAGTGACTTGATATGATTGAATGTTTTCTAAATGATTGTATAACTTTTATTCATTTAATATTATTTTAAGCACAGAATTATCAAGTAAATTTAGGTATTATCTTGCACAGATGACATTTTTGTTTGAATACACAAAAATATACGTCAATATCAACATGGTAAATCAAGGACTCATCTTAGTATCCCAATGATTTGGAGGAATTTTTGTTGCGGTGTTTCCAATGTTTATCACATGAAAAACACATGAAAAACAACTAGTCCTCAGTCTTTAAAAACATGATTGTATTAATATATCAAAAAATGTATTGTTTCATTCTGTTTAGGGTGGAGGGGTTACGATTCCTGTTGAGGTGATTAAAAGGTGCCAAAACACAGACTTCAAAAAGATGACAAGAGATCTGATGACTTCCCTCTTCACCTAAGAAGAGATGAGTACACCCAGCATTCTAGGAAAGAAGGCTTTTGGCGCCGGAAATGGAGGAGAGGCACGACAGCCTCTGCCAAGCAACAAGGTTGCAGCCATAATAAGTATGAATATTTGTTTGTTTTTACTTTTTTATGATTGTACTATATTGCGTTTTGGTTTTAGCGTGAAGGACACCCGGACATGCAGCACTGTCCTTCCAGTGTTGCTCCTGAGTGATGCATTCGATCCTGGCAACCCAGCAACCTCTGAATTCTGCACTCTAGGAGGCAATCATCTGGTCGCGGCACTTAAGGACCTGATGGATGATGTGACGTACAATGAGCTGAAGCAGGTTTAAGTGAAAGTCTACAGTAGGCTCAAGCGCACCGAAGCTCTTCGGATTGCTTCACTGCATAATGTTGGTACACATCTTGTGCAGGGAGGTATCTTGTCACATAATGTATCTCTCTGTCGGAGGCTCCTGTACTTTTATCAAGACAGTGACGAGGAGCACAACGACCCGCCTTCTTCTGACATTTTGTGGAGGGAGAATTGCGGGATTGCACTTGAGAAGAAGTATCCCGTGTGTTCCAAGGTATTAAATTGTTGTTAATGGAGGTACATTTTGGCCTCGTTGGGCAATTCTTGGGCAGTAATATAAATTCAAACATTACCAGAAAAGGTCTTCCAAATTATGGCTAGAACCCACTTGTTAGATACATGTTAAATACAATGAAAACCATGTGCCACCAAATTATTGACAAAAACTCATCTGAAGGCTATATTCATATTGAGACTATTCTTACCATCCTTATTTTGATAACTGCAGTACCTGAAGTGCCTAGAACCCACTATCCAATAGGCACAATATTCGAGGTGTTATAAGAAACTGATGGCAATTTTTAAGCAGCACGAAGAAGACGGGCCAGTGCCTTAAACAAACTAAGTTTTTTTATTGCCATGATTGAGTTGTATTTATTACAACTATTTAATACCATTTTGTGTTCATTAAACTTCCAGTGCATGGGAGAAAAGTATCGAGCACTCCATAGAAGCAAAAACATATTAGTCATTTTTTGTTTCAGGCTTTCATGAAGTTGCAAGGGCTGCCCGAGCAACAAAACTAAAGACCAGGTTAGTTTGCACCAATTTCCGGCAGTCTTGGTTGACTACTACATCACACAGTTGTGTAAATTGGTAAATGAGGAAATCGAAACTCGAAAGTTTGGAGCTATACAGTGTAATGTTACTGCAGAAATCCTTAGCGATCATCATCCAAATCATTCATATCAGTATCTAAAAGGTGTTTTTATACTGGTAAATACTGCGAAATCATGTTTTCCCCCTATTGGAGAACAGGCACTTCACATTCCATGTTCTTGATAATATAAGAAAAAAGATTATTTGTTTTGATTCAATGAGTTCTATTCGAGACACTCGTCAAAAAATGGTCGTACATGGACGGGCATTCTTTGATTTTTTCCAAAATGGTCTGAAGAATAGATACTGGAATAATAAAACGCCAGACGCTTTGGAAAGCAAACAAAAGGCAGAAATTAAACAAGCCTCGTGCGTGCAACAAACGAACTCAGACAGCTGTGGTGTCTTTTGCTGTATCTTCGCTGAAAAAGTATGTTTCCCACATAAACAACCTTTACCAACGAGTACTGGGGAAAATCTAAGAATTTACATCTTCCTACAGTTGATAAAAAGATCACTCATCGTTGACCCTGAATTGCAACGATTGTTTGTATCCTATGTAGATTAATAACATTCAATAGTCAACCCGTGCAGAACATGAAAAAGACTCAAGACATGTTCAGCGAGGACATTTCACTGATATTCTGTATTGACTTCGCTCCATACATTACAGTATTTATGAAGACATTATTTAATAAAATAAATATTAAATTGGTTTTCTGAAATGTCACTGGATGTAAAGCTTGGACAAATTGTCATACACACAGAGAAAGTATTCCATGTGATACACTTGTCAGTTAGTAAAGGCGGGTTCGTGCTCTGAGCCGAACTTTACTATATCCCTTGTAAGGCTGCCTTTTTTCAGAGAAAGGGATGGGGGAGTCGAATTGTCGGAGTGTACGGGGGAAAAAAACAGCTCAACCCCAACCAAATTGCAATGGTCAAGCGATTGACGGCAAAGTCATCCTCTCAGTTTCCTACACAATTCACTGCATTCTGGCAAAAGGAGTGCTCTGAGCCAAACTTTGCTACATTGTATATCCCTTGTATGGCTGCTTTTTTTCAGAGAAAGAGATGGGGGAGTCGAATTTGCTGCATTCTGGCAAAAGGAGTGCAGAGTCGCCATCGACGAAGGGTGTAGGAGGCTGATGTTACATGCGCAGTCTTTACAATGGGTTTACGTGTTGTTCATGACCTTTTGTCGCCCTCCACCGGGGTGAAACTTAGTTATGCTATGCTATTCACGCATTGAATAAAGTTAGTAGTAGCGGTAGAATGTTAAGTATGTTAACAATGTTACATAGTTGGTTAAATACGAGTACATGCCCTAAATCGCGTCAGAGCTCATTTTCCTCTTGGTGCTGAATATCGTAGTGAGCTGTTGCTCTCCAGCCACGCCCAACATGATCGAGGGGTTCTTCCGAGGTTGTCCTCTTGCAGTTGACCAGTGCCTAATACCGACTGGTCCCAGCCACCGACGGTTCCAGATCCGACTGCCGTGACCTGAGGATTTCACCTAGGACGCCCGATTCCCGGGGGCTACTCGTCAGCGGTAACTGCGGTTCCGTCCACCACAGTAGTCAGAGGTGTCGACCCAGCCACCGAGCCTCCCCTTTACCGGCTTCAGAACTAACTCTCAATGGGCACCCCTATAGCACCACGGCTCATGTTGATACCGGTAGTGAACTTATTTGCTATTCATCTTTAGTTAACATATGCCTTTACTTTCATTGTATAAATATGTATTTGTAGTAGTTTAATTGTTGTTGCAATTTGTTGAGATGAGAGACGAGAATTAACATTTCATTCTGTTCTCTTATTTTATGTGTAACACCTGAATTATTTTGGAGTCACATTTTCTAATCTTTTGAGTCACTGTTCCTAGTCATTGGAGCCCTTCCTCGTTTTTAGCTCTGTACTTCGTAACACTGAGGAGATATTAAAAGTAGGAAGTTTGTGTGAAGTTTTTTGTTAAAGATTTTGTAATTATTTAGTTATTATTATCTATTATTTTGATCTGGTATCTCTCTATATATATATATTCAGAGGGGGGGCGAGAGGTATTTTCATTTTGATTGCTGGTTTTTTGCGTTTTTTTTTTTTTTTAGGGGACTTGCATTTTTTGCTATTTTAACCTCTGCCATTTTTTGTACTTGCATGTCTATTGTTAATAACTTTTATAGTAGACCCTCCATCAACCCCAGGCTCTCCCGTCGTGGCGGCCTTACCTTCTTCCCTATGGCAGACAGCAACGCCATGTCGGTCGTGATCAGGGTCATCAGAAGGCACAATGGCACACTGATCGACCGATAGGAGAGTAAACCCCCCTCAGGTCCACAGTCCAAAAAATGAAGCCAGATAGGGTTTTTTTTAGAGAAAGTATGTCATTTGTACTGACCCAATAAAAAGATTCAAATAGTCTAATTAGCTAAGCTTGATTCAAAACTGTCTTGTGAACATTTCTTGGAATTTGTATAGAGCTTCAGACTGAAGCTTATGGTTGTTCTTATAGAAGAGAAGAGGTTACCCTTAAAAAGTTAATTTAGTTTTTCCATACATTTTCTTGTCAGAGAGTACAAAAGTGTGTAGATACAATTCAACGATAAAGAAAGCTATTTGTCTAGAAAAGGTCTATAAGGAAGAGATCATTCAGAAGTAGAATTGTTTAAAAGTCTATGGTTACAATTTGTAGAAATGTGATGCGATCTGGGAAAACCCGTCGGATGTCGCCAAACCCGTACTGAAGATAATCGAAAAATAGTCCCCACAACTATTTTTTTCACATTTTGAGTTTTCGGTTTTATTTTGTTGATTAATATCTTTTAATAAGTTGAGTAAAATATTTAATACAAATTCCCTTGTTTTATATGTAAAAATGTAGTTTTAGGTTGACAGGTTATTAAAAAGTTGCTATTGTTTTTTGTTTCCGCCATATTGTTTGAAAGGACAGCGGCGGCTGTGTACATGTACAAGCGCAGCCGATCATAACTCAAGATTGCTTTAGCGTACAGGGCCGAATCACACATCAAAATCAAGCCTAAACACTGTTGAACAAGCCTATTATTACTCCGCAATCGTGTGTACATCCATATACACTGTACATTACATCGCGCGATCGATGTTTACATGTAATGTGACCCTTGGCCTCTTTGCATTTTTTTCATCGTGACCTTTTACTTGGCCGCTCAAATTTTGCACCAATTCCAGTGTAATTTTGTGACTTGTTAACATGTGATTTGGTGACTTCTTGGAGGTGTTTTTAGCTTGTAAACTTGGCGAGTTTGAGGGCTTACGTGTGCAAGCCGCCGTGTGTTGTTGGATTTTTGCGGCGATCCAAGATGGCAGCCTCCATGGACTCGGAGTCTCGAAATGCAACGCAAGTTGCAGCTTGCATAGACGAAGCGAGAGGGCTGAATTTGTATTCTTCAGAAGATGATCAAGCTTTGAAAGAAGTCATAGTTGATTATTTCACAGCTAGAGATGCTAGTGATGATTCAGATTCGTCGGACGATGAGGAGATTTCCGATGACCAGAATGGGGATGCCGCCATCGATCATGATTATGATGGTGATGGCGTTGACATGATAAGGGAGGCTGATCCAGATGAAAATGAACATGATCAAGGTTTGTTTTGGGTCCTCTTTTTGTTGATAAAAATACAGTGTAATTTTCATAATTTGTATAAACTGAAAATCCAGTAGGTGGTTTTCAAGCATTGCTTTGGGTCTTTTTGTAATTTCGGGAAATGTTTGGTTTGGTGGCTTGGTGGTGTGGTGAGAATCATATTCAAGATAATTAATAGCAAATTGAGATTTCTAAACAGGGTAGAATGGTTCGCTAGGTTACGTATAGCTGAAGTAGTACTACGTCACGAGTAGTGTCAACATTTCAAAAAAATTGAGAACAGCGCATAAGTTACTGGGTCTAATATAGCTCAGTGTTTTTTTATTTGCACATGTAAAATATTTTCATTCCTATTATTTAAAAAACAAAATTATCATTTTGTTATTATTATTAATATTATCCTTATCCTTTTTTAGATGATGGGCGCCCTGTTATTGAGGACGTGGATGATATTTTGCCACCTCTTCCACCTTTAGAGGACCATGATGACCCACAAGTTGAAGCTGCTGGTGAGTTCAAGTGCAGCTGTAAGCACAATGCAGGTAATCCCTGTTACACGATGTTTGCTGATGGAGAAATTGAGGCGATTCGTTGCTGTTTTCTAGAAATGACTCGTGGTGAATTGGATATAGCAATCTTAGCTAAACTGTCATGTGGTATGCACTTGTCTGATGTGTCTGGTTACATTTCGCAGGATCTGGCGGGAAGTTGTTCCATTTGTTGTCACAATGAAACCTTCCACTGATTTGTGTTGGTTCTGTCAGAAACATCAAATGAAAATAAGTAATGCAGCAAATAGAATGGATGCAGAGAAAGCAGAACTTCATAAAATTGCCACTGACCATCTGCAACAAGCAGGCCGAGAACGCTTGCTGTACAATGAAGTATGCAAGGAGACTAAAGATAATCTGCCTGTTGGATTAGATTGTGGTCAACACCCCCCGTGCAGCTTTGATGGAAAAATGCACTATAGTATGGACTTTGCACAGCAAGTGCATTATCCGTCAAATCCCCAGCAACCTGGCCCTGTTTTCTTTAAAACACCAAGGAAGTGTGGAATTTTTGGGGTTGCGTGTGAGGCCCTTCCCAAGCAAGTAACTTTTCTTTTGGATGAAAGTGTGCAGACTGGTAAAGGCGCTAACTGCGTAATCAGCTTATTTCATTTTTATCTTGACCACTATGGCCTTGGAGAGACTGACATGCATCTGCACGCAGACAATTGCTCAGTGCAAAACAAAAACTCATACGTTATGTGGTACTTGCTTTGGCGAGTATTAACTGGCAGGCACACGTCCATAAAAATGAGCTTCTTACTGGCAGGACACACCAAATTTAGCTGTGATTGGTGTTTTGGTTTATTTAAACGCACGTTCCGTAGAACTAAAGTAGATTGTCTAAATGACATTGCTGATACTGTATCAAACTCGAGTACAGCTGGAGTGAATGTCCCACATCTCTGTGGACAGGAGGATGGGACTGTGCTTGTGAAGGTGTATGATTGGTCATCCTATCTAAGCCGCTACTTCAACAAAGTTAAGCTAATAAAGTCGAACCACCATTTCCACTTTGACCGCTCATCTACCAGCGTAACTGTTAAGCGTTTTTGTGACACGGAGAGTTCGGTTCAGGAACTTATTAAAGTCCCCGGTATGCTGCCAGCACACGATGAAATGCCAGAGCAGATTCAGCCAAAAGGGCTTGATGCCAAGCGAAAACTCTACTTGTATAAGGAGATACGCGAATTTGTCGCAGAGGACAAACAAGATCTTGTGTGCCCTCCACCAGTTATTGAGGAACCGGAGAGTGATTCAAGCACAAGTGATAGTGATTCAGATGAGGAGACAGCACCACCGCCTCCAAAACGTGGGCGTCAACCACGTGGACCAAGACATTAAACATTAACAGTAGACGATATCTAGGAAACTATAAGAAATCAAAGCATCCACCATTTTAAAGATAGCCCCACCCTACCCCAGTAGCAGAATAATCTATCAAATACAAAGGCTAAACATAGCTTGGGGGTAAACATCTTTATGTATTGTACACCATGTGACACAACAGGAAAAACATGGAGACTTGTGTGGTGGTAAAACTTGATTCAAGTGAAATTTTCAATAGTTACAATTATTCAAACATTGGCCCCCCTCTTCTGTTGGAAAGGGCCACACCCCTAAAAAGGAGGGGTTTTAGATTGTAGGATTTCCTGGTGTTTGGCATGTGGTTATTTAATTTGAAAACCAACATGAAGTCATTAAAGCTCATGTAAATATACAAGTAAAATGTTCAACAATTTTCTTTAATTAATTTATTCGCATAAATCTAGCTTCCCTCTTACAATGAAATGAGGCCACGCCCCTAAAAAGGAGGTGAGTTGGTGTGGTTTGGCGACAGAAATGTAGGTATTATGATAACAGTTATCATAATACCCAGATTAATAGTTACTATTAACATACAAGCATAGGTCATTATAACAAAAAGACCCCCAAAAAGGTTGTTTGACGAAATTATAATTTTTGCAATGTTTCAGTCACATTGTCAATATTCAATTTGACCTTTAAAGCTTGATTTCTCAAAACGAGGCCAGCTGGTCTTACGAACTTCATTAGAGCGTAACTTGAGTTGTGGACATCCTATAACTATAAATAAAACAGTTTTGAAATAAGCAAAGTGTCCCCTTTAATTTCATGTATATAACTCAGAAATGACTAATTTCACCATGTGAAAGGTTTTCCCAGATCGCATCACATATTAACAAGATTGAGGGAGATTTTGTCTTCCCTGATGACCTGGACGTTTGTTTCAATATCACCAAAAGAAAAGCTGTGTTAGACTACAACACATGGAAACTGAGGAAGAAGTGTTTAGAAGGGTTGAAGACCATGACATTTCACCAGAGGAGGAAGTGGCAGATGAGGCCTCATTCCCTTGAAGTGGTTTGGATCAAATTTTGAAAAAAGCCACAGGAAATGAGAAAGGAAAGTTTGATACTATTTCAGAGGAAAGACTGGTTGAGCTGTCTCTGGAAGTATGCCCAGCACATGCTGTGATGTCATCAGAGGTGACTGCCTCTGGTGACATCACCACATATAAGCTGGGTAAAAATAATTTATAAAATGCTTCAAACAGGATTTACGCAGCCCTAAAAACTCTTGTTCCGCACCATATCATTTCATTTCTCACCATAGCTTCAAGACTATCAGCTCGGATGTTCTTCAAGGCGTTTTCTATGATGAGTCTGATGCAAGTGTTTCATCATCTGAAGATGAAGAGTCACAGGGAAGTGAAGATGAAAGATGTTCCGATATGAGTATCGATGCTGATAGTTATGACAGTGGGGAGATTGACACAGCAGAATGTCACACTACTCTCAATGCTGCACCATGACACAGCCACCACCAACCCAGTCACTAAGAAGCCCCTCATCATTTGATACTACAACAGCACAAAAGGGGGTGTTGACACTGTTGACCAAATGTGCAGTGTTTACAATTGCGCGAGAAAGACAAAGCGATGGCCCTTGGTTGTCTTGTACAACCTCATCAACTTGGCAGCAACGGTGGATGCTTGTTTGAAACGTTTGGGGCTCATTGCTACACACCAACAAGAATCCGAAGGAAATATTGCCCTCCGTTATTGCTAAACTTCACCTAGTCCCTTGAATGTAACAATATTGAATTTTGAATTTATTTTGTTATTTATTTGTATATTTTTTATTTTCTATTCTAGTTACTTAATATTTTTCATATTTGTTCTATTCATAATCACCGAATTATTTAAAGTTAAAGTCATCTCAAACATTTCGGGCTCATCGGTGTTTTGTATTAAGTTCCTGACAAGATGCCTCCATTGTTTCCTGGATACCCGTGTGACCCTCGAGATGTTTAAGTCACGGTTTCAAATAGGCACGGGAAAACTGACTTTGCTGTTTTCAGTTGACTCTGGTTCTTTATTGAATCTGTAAAAGTAAGTGGTGAACAGCGACGATATTTAGCGTTTACATATTGGGGAAACAAGGAGCTTGTGTACCTTTTCTTTGGGGGGGGCACCTTTGTCATTTAAACTTTGTGTTTATTTTGTTATAGTATAATTTTGATCGATTTTTAAAACTATACGTTCTGATTATTAATTTGCTGAACTTTTAACGTTTTTTTATTGCAGATATGTTATACAGTATAATTTTGATCGATTTTTAAAACAATACGTTCTATTTATTAATTTGCTGAACTTTTAACAACGTATTTTTTTTTTTTTTGGGGGGGGGGATATGTTGACAACAATGTCAAAAATCTCTCCAACTCCAGACGATATAGCAAAAGTGTACCCGCTTTCTTGCATGACAGACCTAGGAGTTTCGTTTTGCACTGCATGGACAGGATGCCCCCCAAGAAAGTGCTACGACTTTGTGCCAATACTGATCTGCATGGGCTTGAATGAACCAAAGATCGCACTACCCACTCTCTTGTCAAAGATCAAGCGCAAAACGGCTAAAGCAGAGAAGACCAGTGACTGGATGCAGTTAAGTGTAGAGATGACTGACTTGACAGGGCAGAAGAAAGACATGGTTGGTCCTATGTGTGAGATCATAGGCATAACACCCCAGTGGCTTGACGAAGGGACCCCCATTTCTGGAACAATCTCCAATCACATTGTAGCTGAACTTTTTCAGTATCGTCGAAAGAGGTCCATCAAATGGAAAACAGTCTTAGACATATGGTGGCCCAGACTATTTCCGGACAATGATACTCCCTCCAGGGGAGCAGTTATTCTCAGCTGGGAGAAGGTTGTCAAACAGAAAGCGCGTCTAAGCAGAGACTCATCCAAGGAAATAAAGGAACATTTTCTCAACAAAATCTATTCCCATGCATCACCCATATACATGGTGTTACCGCAAGCCAAACACATCTTATACCCCACCATGCAATGCCTCAAATCCTATTTAATACCATGTATGTTGACAAGGATTTCTCAAAACATTTTTTGGCATAGTTAATGAGGTAACCAAGTGGAATCATTTTGATGAAGTTACTTTGCATATGTTAATCATTTTTTAAGTATTTATGCCTCAGAATATCATGTCCACTACTCAGACTGTGTACCTATGAAGTTATGAATGTCACAGGCCATTTTATGTACCTTGGAGAACTCCTCAAAGTTTTTGCATATTTAATTAGGTGTTTTCTTGCCATCCACTCTTGCACAGATATTTATACATACTTGATGCAAATCAATGGTTACAATTCAAAATTGGTGCTAGATACTTTTGTCAAACACGGTGACACATATAATAAATGTGTTTAGGAATATAATCATGTCAAAAAAATAATGGCGCAGTGTTCCTAATTTGCATATTTGTGATTTGAATACCTATTTAGCTAATTTGCATATTTAATTAGCTATTGATGTGAATGCTGATTTAAAAGATGCATCTTAGCACAAGTAACCATCATACCAAATTTGATCACTGTACTACAAGCAGAACTTGAGAAATTTAGTTACGCATATTTAATTAGCTGTACTTAGTCATTTTTTGATGATTTTATCATTTGCAGATTGAATTTGGGTGCTAACTTGCCTTTTTAGGAGCCCAGTGTACAAAAATTAAATACAATACAACTCTAAATTTTACATTACCTGATAAACTTGTGAAAAGTGTGATGCTTAGTGTGATTTTTAGTAATTTTAAGAATTTTGTTATGAAAGTAAAGAGTCTCAAAGTTGCCAAAAACCCATTTTTAGCCAAAATTGGCCTTTATCGGCAGGTTTTCGACCACTTTTTTAGAATTTCTAATAACGATAACTCCATAACGCATTGGTCGATTTACATAATTCTTGCACCAAATTAAATATCTTGCTGAGATCTTTAAAATAACACCTATTTTGTTTAATTCCCATGTATTTGAAATTTTAGTGTGCTATACCTACTTTTAACAGCGGTTTTTTTATTGCAGATATGTTGACAACAATGTCAAAAATCTCTCCAACTCCAGACGATATAGCAAAAATGTGCCCGCTTTCTTGATGACAGACCTAGGAGTTTCGTTTTGCACTGCATGGACAGGATGCCCCCCAAGAAAGTGCTATCTATCTCTAGCATTGAAGAGGAATCATCTCGTTTGTTCATAGTGAAAAGCGAGGATTCTGAAAGCAAGTATAGAGTGTCATTTGTACACACAAATTACCAACGTGAACATGCTTTGACTGGAAGAAGTTCAAGCACCTTTCCTGCAAGCATATTCTTGCCATTATACGTCTCGTCAAAGGATACAGCTGGGATCAGTTACCAGCTGACTACACAGAGTACCCAATGTTTGTTGTAGACAAGCATTGCTTAGAAGGGAGTTATACTGCACCCGTCCATCGACCATCAGATGAGTCTATTACAGATTCTGAGAAGACTGCACCAGTCCACCCACCATCAGATGAGTATAATTCAGATTCTCAGAATGAAACAATGTACATCAAAGTTGAACCCATGCCATCAGAAGATGGTGCCAATGACAACGCCACAGACAGCCGAAAGTTACTCAATGCCGAGAGCTATTGAAGGAGATAATAAGAATGACCTTCCTTATAGACAACGGTCCTCTTGTTGACTCCCTCACCACAACACTCAATGATGCCCTCACTGCCATCAGACCATCTGTTCCTCAGAGTGACGGCTTATACAGGGAATCAACTCGGAGTATGCCGACCAAAAGAAAAGGATGGCGCGTTTGAAAACACAAATACAAAATTAAAAAGGGAGATTTAAGCCACGAAGTTCCCTTGACCAAACCTTCAGCCGGTAATATTGCTTTCACAATTTAGTTTCGATTTAAACACAATTACAGTACATCTATCGTCATTTTGGATCCAAGGTCGCAAAAAGAAACGGCTGACACTAGCTTTGTCCTGATTTGTCCTTTGTACTAACTGTGTATATTAACCGTCTTTTGTAGATACCAGACTCGTAGTTGAGTGTTACAAACAAACCCTTAATTTCATATCAAGTCAGAATTTTGAGTCCGAGTTTAAAATCTCAAATATAATTGTCAATACGTGGACAGGTGAACTTTCCTTAGAGTCCATGTCTTATAGGTGGAGTCCAAGTATTAACAGGTGTGTATTAATCGAGTCAGAATTGAGTATGACTCAAAGTCTATTCAAGTGTGTAATTCACTAACCATTTTTCCTGAAGGAAACAAATATTAAAAATCTAAGTAAAATGAAGTTTCAAGCTGCACAACTTTACAAATTATATTAGGTTGATAAGATTTAGTACTAAAATTAGTACTTGATATGAAATCACTACTCAATGATTTCAGGTATGGATTATCTCTTCAGCAAGTCTGTCCATTACCAAAAGTGAAGTGTTATTTTATGGATCCAATTGTCTTAATTGTTATGTATTTTAAAACAGACACAGATGAAACAGTCAAGCTAAATGCCAACTTGATGAAGTCGATCACTGCAACCAGTATCGAGCATACTACAAAGTAGGGCACACAGGGAGAAGCTGAGGGAAATACTTGCTTTGGGGAAAGTTTCTGTAAACAAATTTTAAGGTTTTCGAGCTAAACTAAAAAATGTGGATGAGTTTAATATCTGATAGAAAAGAAAACATATCGGCTTATTGTTCCTATTGGAAAATGGATCTGAGATGATACAGTATATCCATTTACCCAAAAGCAAAATCAAAAGAAAAAAGTAACCAAGACCAAAGGTTTGAAGTCTCCTTCGTACCCTTTGAACCTCCATCATTTCACAGACATGAGGCGCTTCCAACGATATCTTTCTCTCGTTGAGATCTATGCCTGTCTTTACGACTACACCATGCAAAGCTTCAAATCCAAACACTTCTCAACAGATAAATATCCAGTTGAAAAGTAACACTGGTTAAGTAATATCAACTAACCGCCTTGCGAGGGCGCTAGACCAAACTTCTTTAATCTACTATGATTTTAAAGATATAATACAATTTACAAACAAAAAACTCACTTTTTATAAGCTTATAAACCAGTTGTCTTGAGGAATATTTCTGTTAAAATCACTGACAACACAATTATCCTCCAAACATTCTGTTTCTGTTTATTTGACTTTGCCAAATTCCTAAAAATTATAGAATCCCTCACAAAACATAAACCATTGTTTTCTTTTCCCGAAAATCTGAACACCTCACTGGATGAAAATTTCAGCTTGATTGCCTAGTGTGCTTATTGAAAACAAGAGGATTGCAATAAATATTCCTCAAAACAATGTACCATATCTTTAAGCTTCAAAACAAACACAAAATACAGACATTGATAAATAAATACATTTCATTTCTTTGGCATAAAAGTTATTTCAGTACTCACAAGGGGCAGCCATTACACCTATTGACCTTTGACCTTTTCCTGTTTCAGCATTTTCATGAGTTGATTTCTGACCATGCCAATCTGGAGGTCATCTTGAGGTCGGCATAAGACCTGTTGGCACAGATGGATCCTGGGATTGCTTGGTTGGTGGTGAGTTGTCAGCAACTTCAAGAACTCCAAGGAACTGAAACAAGACCAAAAGAAAACTTATGAAGAAATTCAACTGAGGGAACAACAATAAAACTCTTTAACTCCATGGGTAAAACCAAATAATATTCTTTATCCCGATACAAATATAACATGTAATAAATTGTTGCGATACCTACTGCTAAAATATAGGATTCAAACTGCCTCTAGGTCCCAGGCACTACGGGTGGTCTAGCGGTAAGACATCTGCTCTAGAATGGCAAAGGTTGTGGGTTTGAATCACAGCCGAGTAACATGCCTGTGGATTTTTACACAGGACTCAAGAAAGTACGGAGTATACAAAGCGTAACACACATCAATATATGGGTAAAACCCCAAAATAATGAAAACTCTCATGGTTGACAGTAACAGATAAAAACATTTAGCAATACTGAAACTTAATCCTGACAAGAGTTTTATGTTAACCGCTTAGCGCAAAAGGCCAAGCGAGAAGGCAACAGTTAAGGACATTTACTCAGAGATCATCAAAACAGGCATTAATAATGTCTGTACATTGTAACTCGCTTAGACCACTGTGTGGGGTAATAACAGCAGATGACATGCAGACTCAGTCAGAAGGTTCATTGTTTAGCTAAAAGGCGCTAGAATAATGATCCAATGCACTCCATAGTAAGGATATTTTTAGCAATTATCAGCAATGGCTTATTGCCTAGGAGACGGTCGAGTCACACCGAACAAAGACCAATTCCCTGCAAGTTTTCTCAAAAGACAACTGTAAATCACAGTGCCAAAGACCACCAGTTTTCTCGTCTTTACTTAGTTTCATCATGGTTTCCTTTTGACAAAAATATTTCACCCTATACAAAAAATCAGAATTTTCACCGAAAAAACACCAGGGAGGAAAAACCAGCATCAACTGGATGAAAGAGAGAGGCCTTACAGCCCTTTCAAGGTGTAATATAGTTCAGATGCTCAATGTAATACCAGGGAGGAAAAACCAGCATCAACTGGATGAAACAGAGAGGCCTTACAACCCTTTCAAGGTGTAATATAGTTCAGATGCTCAATGTAATACCAGGGAGGAAAAACCAGCATCAACTGGATGAAACAGAGAGGCCTTACAGCCCTTTCAAGGTGTAACATAGTTCAGATGCTCAATGTTTCTTATTTGACGATCCTAGCCTGATTCTTCACTAGTGCCTTTCAAGCATCCAACTCTGCATGATCACACCATTCTTACATACCTTATTTGTTTAGGCAGACAATCCCACAGCTGATCACAGTATTCTGGAATGATTTCTCTTTCCTGGAACGATTCAAAAAAGAAAGAAAAAGTAAAAGAAAAAGTGAAAGAAAAATATATGTATCGCAGATTCCGATGGGTCAACGAATCCAAGACTGTTACTTTATTCATGAGTATTGCACGAGTAAATAGTGGTCAATATTTGTGTGATAACACCCCATACAATACACTGCCATAGACATCAAGTTACCAAGAAGCTGCCGCAGCTACAGGTATAGTACACTGGTTGCCATGGGTATAGTGCATTGGTTGCTATGTAAACTTTGTAGCAATTTAGCAATCACAAGGCAGAAGAATCTGTATATAGGGGCATTATAAAATCAACTATCCCTCAGTTCCATCAAGTATCAGAACAGAAAATTCCCTAAACTTCATGAACTTACTCAACCGAGAATTTATTAAGTCTTTCTTTCCATTTTTCATTTCATTTATTCTGGTTGTGAAGCCAAGTACTCTAAGAAAAGCAAACTTAATCACTTTACTAACCAAGAACCCCATGGAGAGAAGACAAGGAAGGAAGTTTCAGTTTTAGATGTGGGAGGAAAATCCCAGAGAGTTATACCAGGGAAAACCCACGCAGTCACGTAGGGGCTGAAAACCCAATCCAAGTAGTGCTACCAGGGGGATTCGAACCGAGATCCTAGAGGTGGAAGGCAAGGAGAGACCACTACGCCAACCTGACCACCCATATAAATACAACCAAAAATGTGTTCAATATAATGGGCTCCTTTTTCCGATCCTTTGGAACCAATGGGAAACTCATAAAACTAAACCTAAAATATGGAAGATGATTGCTAACCTGTAGTAATGTTGTAAGTAGGACATGGAATAGCTCTGAATGAGTCAGACTATTGTCTGCATGTTTCTGGACGAGGTTGATAGATTCCAACCATAACTTGTATTTCAGTAGAAGCTTCAGAGCATTCAGTTGACCATGAGAAATTGAGCTGTTTACAACACAAAGAAACCAATGTTAAAGCCTCAATAAGACAATAAAATATAAGCAAATTAAGTAGAGTCAATAGTTATCACAATAATAGTTATCTTGCTTCGGTGTGAATTCCTCTTTCTCTTGACTCCCTTTTTCACAAATATTTTATCTTAGCCCACACCTTGATTATAATCTGATTTGAGAGCTTTGCCCCAAAAGGCTTATAAGTACACGTACATAGCTGTTTATAACAGTTTTGAATAAATTATTATACTCACAACATACACCAACCAAAAGTTCCATCAAATAAGGCAATCACGATTTAGTGACAAAAGAAATGCAATACATTTTTGTGCAAACTGTTAACTCTTTGGTGCACGGATTAATTCTATTGTTTTAAAGATTACACGAAAACAAAAAAAAGTTCAGCCATGTTTTTCTGGAATTTTTTCAATAGCGCCCCCTATTGAAAATGGCATCAAAAGAAAGCCCAACCATTGCTCTAAACAACCGAATGAGGGCGACATTTATGGGATCTTTATTTTTTAAGTTATGACCACTTTTCCAAAGTCCAAATTGAACGCGCTTTTGGCACTCTGTGCACAAGGGTTAACATTGTAGCAGTACTTATCAAGTGCTTCTCAATTTTGACAATTACTTGGATTGAAAAAAAAAATTATAAATTTTGGGATGAAAACAAAATTGAGTGGAGCGGGATTTTAACCTGCGACCTCCGGATTAACATGCCAGCACTCTACCAAATGAGCCATCTATCCCTAATGTTGGTGGTCTCTTTGTTCCGTCAAGGAGAATTTCATATGAATCAATATGCTCCCAAAATGAAACTAAAATATAAATTTATTATTATTTAAATCCTTTAATCCACCTTAAAAGAAAAACACTTGATTGGCTTTTATCAAAACAAATCTTAAAGGGATTGTATGCGCTTGGTAATTGGAACCCACCGTTTCAATCCTATATAGCATTTTTGAGATATTGCTGAAAATCTGGAGCGGTTATGTCAATGCAGGAAGAATAATCTGCAGTTGGAATACACAATCTGAGAAACTTTCTACACAGATTATTTTTTTTTTGATAACAAATTATATATTTTTCCATAACTACATTACTTCAAATTTAAATATTTCTCAAAATGCTTAATACTATCAGAAGCTGCTGTACTTCTAACCAAGTAAGTTTTCATTGCCATTAATTTTATGAGTAATTACCAAAGGTATGCAGACCCTTTCAAGCTTACTCATTCTTAAGTTGATACTAGTACCAATCCCCCAAGAGAGCATACTGTCAATCAAAGAAATAGCATTTGAAGGCCCTCATCACATCCCCATCACCCATTTTGATTACCGCAATTACAATAAGCCAAAGGCCCATGTCACACAAAGCAATTTACAGGCAACCAGTTCCAGGCAATCTCAAAGAAGAAAAGGCATTCACATTTGAATGTTCACATATTTTTCATTGTTTGAAAAATTACTCATGTGCTACCAAAGTGGTCCTGTAGCATGCACTGCAGTTGGTTGCCTCCAAGTTGCCTGTAAAAGTTGCCTCATGTGACAAGGTCCTAAGTGTGAAAAGATAACCTGCAGAGTAGTTCAGACATACAGGACGATACTCTTCAAGAACAATTTCAAGATTTTCAATTTGTACACTGTGTTAGGACCCAAATCACACCCATGCAACTATCGCCCAATTTCCCTCACCTGTATCTGCTGCAAGGTTATGGAGCACATAGTTCTCAGCCACATCGCAAAACATTTAAATGTGAACAACATACTGCTTGACTCCCAGCATGGCTTCCGAGAACGCCTGTCCACTGTTACTCAACTTATAACATCAACTCATGACTGGGCCTCCACACTTCAACATCGTGGCCAAACCGATGTTATACTGCTCGATTTCAGCAAGGCCTTTGACAAAGTTCCACATCTACATTTGTCTGCCAAGCTTGATCACTATGGTATTAGAGACTCTACATTGGGTTGGATTCGTTCGTTCCTAGACAACCGAACTCAGGCTGTATCTGTGAATGGAACCCACTCATCATGGGGGCTCGTTTCATCCGGTGTACCTCAAGGCTCAGTTCTGGGTCCAGCCTTGTTCCTCCTGTATATAAATGACATTCAAGATCAGGTCCAGTCCAAGATGAGATTATTTGCTGATGATAGTATTCTATACCGTGAGATAGAGCAACCGGAAGATCATGCAATTCTCCAGAAAGACCTTGAGGCACTTGCTGATTGGTCAACCACCAATCTGATGCACTTCAACATAAAGAAATGTGCCATGTTATCAATAACCAGGAAGCGAAAACCCAGCCAACACCAGTACATCATCTTTGGTGAAGCGCTTGAAAGGGTGAATCAGCATGATTACCTCGGAGTGACGATCTCCCATGATCTCCGCTGGGATGCCCACTGCCAAAAGATCAAACAGAAGGCCAATCGCACCTTAGGTTTGCTCCGTCGCACACTATCATCCTGTAATCAAGATGTCAAGTCTAAAGCATACCAAACGCTTGTCCGCCCACAACTGGAGTATGCCGCCCAGACATGGAACCCATACACCCTAGATGGAGTCAACCGCCTAGAGCAGGTCCAGAGAGCTGCAGCTCGTTTTGTCTTCGGTGATTACCGCAGAACAACATCAGTTACACCCCTTATCACTACCTTGGGTTGGGATCTGCTTCATACCAGGCGTCTACTCTTCCAAACGACAATGTTCTATAAAATCCACCATGGACTTGTTAAGATCCAGTTTCCATCAATCATCCAGCCAGCACACTTCATTGGACGTCATGACCACCCTTTGAAATACAACATTCCTGATGCATCAATTGATCCATATAAGTTCTCCTTCTATCCTCGCACCGTCAAGATTTGGAACCAATTGCCCACAGCTGCTGTTTTTGCAACATCATCCATCGCCTTCCAGGAAGCCGCCCTGCCTGCCATCAAAGGGATGAGGTTACTGGTCGGTGCCAGATTGCTTTAATTCTTCAAGCCAAGTTTTTAATGCACCCTTAGTTTTCCGTTGGATTTTGCCAACTTTATGCTCTTCTGTTCTCACTTTTCTACTTCACCTGCACTTTGGCTGTGACGCCGCACTGCACCACATCCCAGTATAGCCTATTAAGTGCTGCATAGGGATTATTCTACTAAAGACTATGGATACCGTACCTGAGCTGCAAGAGTTCTGCTTTGGATAGCACTGCTCCTTCCCTATTCCTGGAATGGTCTGGTCCTGGCAGGCTGCCAAGCGCTATGTCATACAGCTTACCCTTTAACAGACAGAAATAGAACAGTGGATAAAGAGAAGTGCTGAATAATTCTAGTGTTTCTGATTACTGAACTGTTTTTGCACAGTATTAAAAGTTGTTTTGGGGCATTGAGAATATCAGAAACCCTGAAGATCAATAACCTTTGTGTGCAGATTTTGGATTTGAATGCAAAAATCTTAGTTTATATTTTCATTTTCTTTCAACTGCTTTCTATCAGATGTAGACAGCAGGATTACGGATCACAGTGATTAATTTAATTTTATATAACTCACTCATAGATCCCTTTCATTTAATTGGTGGAACGCGCGTCACATGTCATCCTTTATTTTGCCATGTATATACACATCGTATATTGAAATAAATTTAGGACGGTATATGGATTTTCAATGCGTAATTCTTAGCGTCATTCCCAAATAATCGTTCCCGCCCGTTCGTCCAAAAAAGGCAAGGTTGTGTCACTGGGGACAAGTTTGGTGTCTACATGGAGTCAACCATGTTATTTACAAGGGGTTGTTTTTAGAGTTCCTGAGTGTGGGGTGGACGAGTTTCCAATGTTTATTTTGTGTTTATTGTAAAACATATGTTAAATGCATTTCAGTCGTGCATTGTGGCAGAAGATACTCACTCGGTGAAATCTGGCTTTGCCATTTCACAAGCTTGTGAAGTCGAATAGTCCAAATTTCACCTTGTGATTATATTCTGCAACAATGTAATCACATGCATTCAATGTTTATATATTATTTCCTATGACCCATGTGGTAGCATCTCTTTTTTATTGTAATGCAGTTACATGTGATTTTTTTTCCACATGAAAGCACCCAGTATTAATCACTTGAACAGCTATGGTCCACCATAGTCTCCATGTAAAGATATGGTGCATGTCCAAAACTAGAATCATAGCCTTAAAAAAAATAGAATATTTACCAAGCTTTTTTTCCTTAAGAAGGCTGATTCATCGGTTACTTTATCTCGTATCTGTTGGCACAGGTGCACAAAATCAACCTACATGACGAAGACCAAGCAAAACAAATGGATTGTTAGGATTAGACAAAGATTACACCAAACCCTACCTCATGTACATGTAGGAGAACTTAATTTATGACCTCATTTCCTAAAAGGAATGCAGGGGTCTTACGGGCAATGAATATGTGATACAGGACAAAAGCCATAGTGCAGAGTTTACAACCATTTCAAAATAGTTAAATAACCAAACCTATGAACACAAATCAACTTGGAACAAGCATAACTAAAACTGAAATTTTACATCCAAATGATCTTACAACTCAAAGATGTAATGGTGATTAAAAGAAAAATGTTTTTGCAAAATCAGCAAAACTTGACATACTTTCAAGGTCAATATAGACCTCTTGCATTGGCCACCATCTTTGATGTCAAACAATGGAAACATGCACGCGTGTATACGCAGGCGCTGAGCACGACTCTCAGTTAATGATTACTCTTCATTCACCTTATTGAGGGGACTGCTTTTGGCTTGTGACGTCATATGCAAGGGGCCTATAAAAATATGATGTTCAGTATTATCTTACCAACAAATTTGAAACTTACAATTAAACCAATGGCATACAGACAGAAACCGTATTATAGAGATTTTGTAAATTCTGTCAGAAGACTCATGTTCCAACAGATTTTTTCAAGAAAATATCAAACGTGCCAACAAAATAAAAGACTTTGCAGGGTAAAGTTTCCAAGTATAACTTTCAGACAAAAACATCCCCTGCACAGGCCGCCATTGTTGGGGTCAAACCATAGAAATGTGCAGGAGCCACTTGCCGCTCTCAGCCAATGATAGGTCTTCCTTTGACCTCAGTGAGGTCGCTGTTTGAGCTTATGACGGTATAAGGGAGCATCTCAAATGTCTGACCAGTAGGAACGTTCTAATTGGATAGGATAAGTAATCCAGCACATGTTCATGGACTGTTCCGTTGATCCGCCGGAACATTCCTTTGGAACGTTCAAAATACTAATGCGTGTATTCACTCAAGTAGGATTACTCCCGTACTTCGGCACAATGATGCAGTAAAGCGTTCTGGCAGTCTAACAGATTGCAGGCGTGTGCCCACGGGGACGTTCTTTTGCACCTAGAATGTGCTTCACTTTTGAGACAATCCATAAGCAAGGGTCTCTACAGCGATGAATTGTGTGCCTGCTTCAAGACATATTTTAAGACATCAACGATCTAGGGAATTTTTCTTTAACACAAAGCTGTCTTGAACATTTGACTCACAAGCTGTGTGGGTGTTTCTTTGTAGATCAGCCTGCAGATAGTTTCAAATATCGGCAATCCTGAGTCAGAGTCAGGGGCAGAAGCAGCCAATGAGACTACAGGAATAGATAAGTCTAACTCTTCTTCATCCAATGGAATAGCTTGAAATGTCACATGACCTAATCATTAAAGGAAACAATTCAGTTAGTAGTTGGCCATGTACATGTTTTGTGGCTGTGGCTGTGGCTTGTTGAGAGGATCCACAGGGTTGATTCATTCAGGTCTGAATGGTAGGAGGCAATGTAGAAAATGGTGATATTGCCACCTTATGATAACCTTGGATTTTTAGATTCCAAGGAGCTGTTGCAACCAGTATCCTCAGTGCTAGAGAAGTAGATCAATGAGCAAGACTTCTTCATATAAATAACAAAGGAATACTGTTTGGGATGCTTTGTAACTGCAGACTTACCAAGTAAATTCACTGTCCTAAAAATGTACACATTTTAAGAACTATGTTAACAATGGCAGGGCTCACCTTAACACTAGCCCGGAATACAATGTCTAGTAAAAACTGCTACGGGCTAGTAAACTCCACTGCTCAACTTACCCTGTGTGCTACTAAAAACTGTGCAACCTACATGTACTTGCTTAAAATGCTCCCATTTCTTCCTTTTCAGATGTGAATAATAATTTTGTTTAAACGTGTTGATTTATTTTTTGAGTGTGAAAATGTTACTTCATTTGATTGCTACCATTGATACATCATAAAAAGATATGTTTATGACAATACATGTTTAAAATCTGGGCTACTAAAACTTCCTGGGGGCAAGTAAAATGCACAATTTACTAGCCCGTTGGGCTACTTTACAAAAAGCTTAAGCGCAAGGCCTCAACGGAATATTAACCAGTAAGTCCGCAGCCACCTACATGTAGTATACCATATAATTCCCTCATGTTCATACCTTTGTCATCGATGGTGCCAACATTCAGGGCATCCAGGAAGCTGGAAAGTGTTGCCAAGGGGAAATGAAGGCATAAGAACATCAGCTGAGATCTCCTGATATTCAATGATACAGTAGAGGTGCTATCTAGTAGTCTTAAAACTTCCTTTTTAACTGTGTAAGGCTTCTGAGCAACCTGTGGTAGATTATTCAAGAAGATAGAAAATGTAGTACAATAGTTCTTTTCAGAACTACCACAACTTGTACATGTACAATGGTGTTTCCACTGCCCTTTTACTAGATTGTATTCTCCACCAAGCAAAGTTTCAAATCTTTTTAACCACTCAAGATGTGTATACCCCAACAAAAGTTTGAGGACACAGTTACGGATGGCTGATAAAACCACATTTAAATTGTCCTTTTGTGTTCGGTGGTTACCATGATAATGGATCAACCTGTAACTGCCGTGTAGCCAGATATCACACCCAAGTTTAAGATACAACCTGGGAAGCAACAACCTGTGATCCCTGGGTATACGGCAGTTACAGGTTGCACCCCTGAACAAAGATATTGACAAAATAGGGAGACCGCCAAAATAGGGCTAGATAGCTCAGTTGGTAGAGTGCCAGCTTGTTAATGAGGAGGTCAACCCAAATTATTAAGAAATTTACCCAGTCAGTTTCCCTTGTGGTTTATTACCAAGCATTCTGAAATTTGACAATTCTGACAAATCACAGGCCCTGATGACTGAAGTGAAACTCAAAAGCAAAGACTTACGTTTACTTGTCCTTCCCACACACCAAGTTTGTGTTGGTATAGCTGCCAGTATTGCTGCAGTAGGGGATTCATGCTATCATTCAACTTTGTCTTGACTTCTGGCTTTTTATCTTTCTCTTCATACAGAGATTCAAGAACTTGACTAGCTGCAGGTCTGTGGTTATCATCAGCACCCTAAAAGATCAAATATATTATAAGTTATCACACAAGCGCGAGTGGTACACGGAAAAATATAGCACTTCTGTGTCCAATATCCAACGAGGCTGAAGGCCAAGTTGGATATGGGACGCAGACGTGCTATATTTTTTCGTATTCACACTTTTTGTTGCTATGATCGACCAATCAGAATCGAATATTCAGGCCTGCTTGAAGATAATATTGGTTATACATCAAGCGTACCGACCATCTACACTTTGACTAACTCAATCATGTAAGAATTCAGCAGCTGAAGTTCCTTAGGCACATACTCTGATTGCCAGACGATGAACCTGTCCAGATATACGCCCTATATACACACACCAGCCCATGGGAAAAGGACACCAGGAAGGCAACGCACATCATTTCTGACACATGTTTAACGCCTGCTTGGAGATGGTAAACGCATGCTGCAACCAGACCAAATTGCAACACTTGCCCAAGATCGTCGTAGTTGGAGGAAACTTGTAGTCGTCTGCTGAAGGGTGATGATTGGTTATAATGATTCAAAAATCTCATCATTTTTTTCATTTTGAACATTATTTGTTTTTTGGGAGTGCGTACAGCCAACTTCTTGAAGAAATCAGGAAGCTCACTTATTATCATTAAACATTTTAAATCGAGCTAACCTTCCACAGAGATATTTCCGAAACGCAATCGAAGTTGAGAAAATGCATTTGAAGGCACCCAAAAATCACTACTGCTATATTTAAACTTTGCTTTGTCTAAAATATGAACATCTAATTTTATGAAATTTGGAAAATGTTAAAGGTTGATTGTACATTGGTTACAAGATCAAAATACATTGTATTCAAATCTAATTGGCTGTAAATCTAAATAAGAATGGATTTTAAAGATGACAAGGGTATGTCAAGCTAACATTTTACCTAAAAGGGGCACTGTCGTCGTGATCACAGCGAATTTGTGGCCAGAAATTAAATTCTGAACTCTCACCAAGTCACTGCATACGCGCACGGGATAATAATGACGGCGCCATTTAAAGCTTTTGTTTGTGGTGTGACGGTTAACGTGCGCGTGTAGTAAATGGGTGAGAGTTCATGTTTCCATGTCCAGCCACAAGCAGACTATGACCACGACGACAGTGCCCCTTTAATGTATGACATCATCAACACTGATTACTTACCAAGTCTACCAAATGTTGCTGTTAGTTCTTGTCTCACACTTTGACACAAGATGTTATGTATCAATTGACTTGAACTGTCCCTTTTAAAATGTTTGGCGCATTACTGTTTTCACAGGCAGAGACGATGCCCCGAAAAAAATAGACCTCTGTTTAGATTTAGTAAAAGCGTTTTCAAGAAATAACTGACCTGCATTAACGCAACCATAAGACTAGGATTCTGAAAACCATCTCCCGCAACGGCTTGTCCTTCATTCTCTTCCATTACTTCATTACTCTTGCCTGAGAAAGTGTTATAGGCATACTGTATTGCTGTCTGAGTAGCCAGTCTGTCCTCATTGAACTCACGAAGGGTCGAGATGGCCTCAGAGTGACTGATGTTAGTTGACAGTGACTGGACGTTGGACATCTAAAAAAATATATATAAAGTCTTTTCAGAAAGACTCTCAAAACTATTTTTATACTGTATACAAAAGAGAAATTCCATTGTGCCAAACGAAGAAAACATTTTGATATTCTCATTGAAGCGGAAACTTGGCTAATTATCTTGTTTAAAAAGGGTTTTAATGCTGGGTTGGATCAGATCGGAGATTCCAATAAAATCTAATCATAACACACCTCTTGCTAGTTCTGTATTCTGGTTGGCTGAAACACAGTCACGTGGGGTTAACTAATACAGGCTAGTGCATGAGATTTGCGCCACCGTGAACTAAACGCGCGTCAAGACATTGCACCACATAATTTGCGGAAAATAGTTCCCGAACCGGGCAATATACTTAAGATTGTTGACTGGTTACAGCGCCCTCTCATGATGTGAACAGTAAACAGCAACTAAAAAACTGAATCTGGGAAAACTAAAAGCGTTCCTTTAATTGTTGAATTGCTTATGATTTAATGCTCATGAGTAAATTGTTGAATTAAAACAGTTTAGTTATAAAACCCTGAAAAGTCGCTTTTCTTACTTCATAATTTTAGACTGAGATGTGTTATAAAACACATATGGACTGGCATAATTCAGTCACTAGTGCACGTCTATCCCCCCTCGGGCCTGTGAGTGACCAGAAGAGGGACCTATTTCCCCTCGGTCTTCGGCCTCAGGAAATAGGTCCCTCTTTTGGTCACTCACAGCCCCTCGAGGGAGATAGACGTGCTGTAGTGACCTCATTGTCAGTCCATTATGTGTATATTAATATTATTACTTTCAGTCAATGGAATAAACAAGTATCAATGGGTATGTTCAGACAGCGTACTAAGTTAGACCCGAACCGGTTTAACTTTTACGAGCAGCGGGGGGTGGTCGTAAAAAAAATTCCCCTTGCGTTCAGAGAGCACAGAGTTAAACCCGATCCGGTTTATCTTCGGTTTTAAGAGGTCAAAGCAGACGCGACCCCATTACTCTAACATCCGATTTTATTCATTAGAATTTGCGCGCCGAGATCATACTGCTGCCGAGTGCCCTGGACGATCATCGGAACATGTTATAAATTGGATAAAAATGGCTCAATCGAACGCGAAAAACAGTTTTACCGCAGGGAGGATATGAGCACTTAAAACAAACAAGAACACGACTGTAAAAAATGAATTAAACAAACAAAACATGACTGTAAAGTGTACATAAAATTGATACACCCGCCGAGGAAACTCACCGAATTAGCATCCATATTCCATGAAACAGAACACGTTATATTTTTGTGTTTTATACCACCGGTTCTGATTTAATTAATTCACAGTTTGTACCTCAATTGATTGGAAGTTGCGATCTCTCAAAAGCTGGTGCCGCGATTTTTATTCCGATTCGTTCATAAACACCACTACACACGTGCAAGTTACGTAAATACATGTACTTTTCAGTATTTCCCAACAACGTGGAGATTGCTGGCCAAGGGAATTTCTCCTACACAGCCTCGCACCCACGGCAGTTCATTCTCCTAATAATAAAGTATAGCCACTAGTAACGGTGACGGCAATAAGCACATCCACGGGATCGGTGATGGATAACTATGGGATATCAGTGATTGATCAATATGGGATGGCAGCGCTGTGCATGTGGATTGTGAGATTCATTAAAAATGTTCATGCTCTTTTGCTGCGCTTATAGTATACGCATGAAAAACAGTTTCAATATTGTAGGACACACAACAAAACACGCTTGTAAAATATAATTTTGTTTCAGAATTTAATAAATCATGGGCGTGGGCCGTTGTTAAACTGCATACACCGATCAAGAGAGTTTCGCCAACTCGGTAAGCAGCAAGAACGTTTGTACTCAGTGCTTCGGCACTACAGACCACTGTATACCACTCAAGTGCTCCGGGTCCCGGGCGTGTGCATCGAACCGGGTCCCGGGTGTGTGCATCGAACCTCAAAATGGGTCGTCCGTTGTGAGTTAAACCGGATGTCATTCTGTCCACACGCAGTGTTAAAAGATAAACCCGAACTGGTTTAGACTTAGACCGCCTCGCTGGACGGTTTAAGTTTTGGGGTTTAGACCCGATCCGGTCTAACTTTTGTTGCGTTCAGACGCACAAAAGTTGAACCCGAACCAGTCTAAGTTGACTTAGACCAACTTTAGTACGGCGTGTGAACGACCTCAATGTGTCCTACCTGAAGAAGCCAGATTCCTTTCGAAGACCACACACCCACCCTGGGTATTGTTCCCACTATACTAAACAGCTTCACATCTTGGTTTGTTGACATTGCTGATACATTCAATTCTTGTAAGAGATCTCCAGTTTTCTTGCTGAATAATCTATTTTTTTGTAAACAAAAGACACATGATTCAAGGTAGTTATTGGTTTTTGGAAGTTTAAACTAGTGTTCATCCACTGGTTTTCAATAAACCCACTATAAATAACAGCGATAGAATTTGCCAGCATTACAAACACAAGTCATGAATACTGTGGAGTAGTTGAAGTTGGGTCTTAGGCATTACAGGAAAGCTCCATTCAAGAAAGAGGCCAGAATAACACAACCTTTTTATCTTTACCAACTCACACCTGTTATCTCCATGTAATTCCTTTTCCAAACAGTGGACACAAGAGGCACAAGAGGGTCGATGCACACAAAATCTTTACACGCTTGTTACTCCCACAGTGGCAGATATGGGCCGACAGTAGCCGTGTGCACTGTCAGTCAACAGAATGGGTCAACAGAATGGGTCAACAGAATGGGTCAACAGAATGGATCAACAGAATGGATCAACAGAATGGGTCAACAGAATGGATCAACAGAATGGGTCAACAGAATAAGACACAGATGGTTCTGATGTAGTGAGATTAATTTGATTTTTATTTGAAACCAAAACTGATTCTGGACATGAAACAAGAAAATTTGAGAAACCATTTCCTGGAACAAGAGGATAAGCTCAAAATTTGAGGTGGCAATCCTCATCGGCTGCATTTTAACTATTTCAATCAATGATCTGAATTTGACTTAATAGCCAAAACTGACCCAGCAGGTAGGGACTGAATCTTGTTGCCATGGATGGATCCAAGTTGGGAATTAAACTGTAGTGAACCGAGTAGAAACAATGAGAGTAAACCATACCTGATCATATGATCCATGAAGACAGCACCCAGAGTGTGTCTATACGCAAACCAATCTGAACCTTGTGCTACATCAATGCAATCAGGAAGCTTGAAAGCATTCAAACACTCTGAAATCAATTCAATTGTCAACAATTATACAGATGATGTGCCCTCTGACGTCAAGGCGAAACCAAAACATTAAGTTTCTTCCCGGCAGTGTGCGAACAAATTGTGCTTTGCATAAATTTGGATTAAGAGTAATGTCACAGGTCAGATTGCCTATGAAGAGACCCCTTGCATACGACGTCACAAGCTCAAACAGTGCCCTCATTGGCAGAGAATTTTGTGCGGCGCGTGCACGTTTCCATTGTTTGACCTCAGCGATCGCGGCATATGCAAGGGGTCTATTATATGACCTTTGAAATCACTACTCAAAAATGTAGGCAAACCAAGCACTGTGCACTTACCAAAGAGAAAATTCTGATAGAAGGCAGTTTACATAATTATGTACATACAAACAAAGGGCATATGCGTTACTGCTAAAGTTACATACTTGCAAGTACATACATGTATGTTGCACTCTTACTGTCTCAACCAGGCAGAATCAGCAAATCAAGGTAACACAATCTCTGGCAAAATGCCAAGCAGGATTATTTTAGAGGTGAAACATTCAATCCAACTGAAACAAGTAACATCTAACTCTTAGATTGTAATGGTTTGGGGTGTATGCTAAACAGAGATCTACAGTTTATTCTACCTTCAGCTCCACTTAGAGTGTGTACGTAGCCATTACTAGACAGGAGAAACAGCACACCAGTAGACAGATGGCTAGCTCTAGCAATGATATCTAGGTTTGGGTGTGGTGCTGTCTGTATACAAACAAGAGATGTCAATAAGAGATTAGTACATGTATCTGAATTAAAGCAAATCATATTGATAGAGTTAAAACTGTTATCAATTTCATGCTAAATAAAAATCTCAGCAGAATAATGGGATATGTCTTTCAGATGGTGCCAACCGCAGACAACACATCCCATCATCTTTACACCTAACAGTGTCCCAGACCAATTCAAATCAGCTCAATTTTCAGACTGTGTAGAAACAAGGCCAATTTGCAGTAATTTCAACCCCATGGGGGCATGTGAGAAACAAATTTATGTGGTGCACAACAAGTAAACAAACTGGTTCTTCCATTGTTGTCATTATTTATATTATTTTTTTGGCCATTGACAAGAAAACAAGATAAAACTGCTAATGTCATGCAAGGGAATTAGCCTGTTGAAAGCACCCACATGTCTTGTTTATAACATACTTGTATTGGTTACAACACACCATATGACCTTAAAATGGATAGGTAATAATTTTGTAACCCCATGTATAAACTTATCCAAAGCAAGTGCTGCATGCTGCACCGCCATTGCTGGGTTGCTGGCAATGCAAGGTTTTGTACACAAAGACATGAACAAATAATTGCGGGGTTTTCATTTTTTAGGCAAATTAAGAGTCTTCCTCAACAATTCATCTAATTTCCTTGACAGGACAGACAAAATAATTTATAACATACTTATTAAATATTTGCAACTAAACAGAGAGTGAACACTGAAATTCTGACAAAAATTTTGCTCACATTACGCATTATTAAACCCAAAGTGTAGTTTCTGTGTCTATCACACTTAAACTCACCTACTGTCTTTGCCGTGTCAAGATTCAGTTTATGTTTTTTAGTTGCAAATATCTATGGTCAATTTTCGACATCGTTGTCATGTTGTCCTGTTAGGAAAATTGAGCAAGACACCTAATTTGCATAACAAGTATTTTTTTATAAACAATGATTTTTCCTTGTCTTTTTGTTCAAAACCTTGCGCAGCCAGCACCCCAGGAGTGGGGGCATGGCATGCAACACTTGTGTGTAAGGATTGGTTTAATCTCTATTTATTAGTTGATGTGATGACACACCCAATGCAAATTCTTAGTGCACATAATAAGGTTTACACACTGTACATGTAAATGTCATACTCTGAATGTATGTTACCATCTTCCCTCCTGCACAGCATGGTTTCAGTTTAGGGGTTACATAATCAATCTCAAGAATTCATGAAGGTTCATTGTGCAAATTGTTAGTCAATGCAACATGGTCATAAATCGCTTGGGTCAAAAGTTAAATACATACATCTAGAACACTTGAAAATGTGCAACAGGCTTGATGAAATAAGCCCTGTATTGCACTCACTACTTGCAACAATGCCTTACTTTGACATTCTACCTTGATTCAATGACATGATAAACTTATCCCTGAATTTCCATGATATACAACAGAATGCTCACCTGTACCCAAATATGCCTGAGTTTGGAGGCAGCTGATTTGAAGTCAACTACCAAGTCGGCTCTTTCTTCAGATAAACAGCGCCCTCTGCTGAGGATGTTAGTGTTGAGTTGGTTCTTCAGTCTGTAGGAATCCGAATGCCAGGTGAAATAAAGCCCCTTTGGACAAGGATCACTGGAAATATAAACATTGGTCGAAGTGATTTGTCAAAGATGTTATGAAACAATTGTTGTTCAAGATGGATGAGGGGTATTGATGAACATTTCTAGAATTTAAAACTCTACCTTCAACTTCCTCCTTAAGTGCCATTGCCACCTTTAAAGGTAGGGTCATACTTTGGTAATGACCTCAAAATAATTGTGTAATTTTTATCCGAAAGGTTACTTGTTATAAAGATGGTAATGTTAGTAAGCATCCTGCAAAATTATTTTGTCTGAAATGCCCCCGTTTATTAGAAATCAATCAAAGAATGTTGAAAGATTAGAATCTCCAAAACTCTCAAGGCGAGTATTGGAGATTCAAATTTCTGTGGTGTCCGTTTGTAAATGCTGCAGCCGGAGATGTGGTTGGTAACACCTCCCTAAGCGTGGATGGGTTCGATGTTCTTGATGAAAATATCAGATTTTGAAATTTGGATTGCACAGCATGTGAGACGTGTTGGTGAAGAAGCATATTAGATTTAGAACTGATCGTACCCCTTAGATTACGGGCATGTTTGACAGGAGCAATGCTCGGGTTGCCAATAGCTGCTTTGACCTATTTAGTAAAAACACATGCCATTAACGTATCAAACATTTTGTTTCAATTGAGGGGGTGAAAACAACAAAGAACAGTTTCAGTTCTGTCAGAGATTTCGTGCTTAAATACAAATTTTGATTGCTGCATTACAACTACGCAATCTTGGTGATTTATGGAGTCTATAAATGCCTTTCCTTCGACTTCTGATAGTATTTCATGAAGATTGATTTTCCTGAGAAGTAGCACCCAAATTTACTTCAAAATTGGTAAGGTTATGGGTTGAAACTATCAATCTTTGTTAAATACAACCAATTTTACAATTTACCTTTAAATTTATTAATTTTAAACTATTTTTCAAACATTAACAACATTGACCTCATCTTATCCATGATATACCTTGGCCAAATACTGACTGCTAGTGGTGAACAATAGAGGGCGCAACTTGGACAATTCTGGAGTAGCGTTGTTGCAGGTCCTACACTGTATTTCACATTAGTTGTTTCTGAATAAGAAAATGAAAACCACTTTTTTACGTTATACACTACAGTATAACAAAAATGTTTGAGACAAGTCTGAGTGGCAATTATATGCCATTACTTGGTAGGAAATGTTCCGTACATTAGACCCTGCACACATTTTCTATGTTTCATGGGCATTTTCCCCCCATGTTTGTTTAAAGGCATCGTACACGTTTGGTAATTACTCAAAATATATATTAGACTTGATTTCAAGTCTGAGTTTGCGGTTATTTCTCTGCATCAGCCACGCAAAACTCCCCCGCAGATTGGCTATCACACGCTCTGCTCGCGATCTCAGACTTGACCCTATTGTGTATACGGTATATTCATTTATTCACAACTGAAATTTACATAACAACACTGATCCCAGAGCGATGGCCAATCATGAGGCCACATTATTCCCTGTTGGCTGCGTCAATTACCAACAGGCTACAATCACTTCAGTATTTTCTGTAAAAATCATTGGTATTATTTTTGTATAGTGCTCGGTACGGTGGTATTTATAGTTTATACACAAATTATACAAGATCATAAAAATACTGAAAAATGTACGTAATAAAATACCTGATTCTTGCAAGACGAAAAACTGTTTTACCTATGGTTTGAAAGGAATCGTCGAGTAATTCCCCCCCCCCCAACGTTTGTATTCATTTTGAACATGTTCATCATCAATGTTGTATTTCTGTACTGTATCCCGTAGGCGCGCGGCGCGCATCCCGCGGTTTAACGGTTAAATTTGAATATGCATCTTATTGAAGGTTTCTGCGAATCTGACCAATCAGAGTGTTCCGTCTACTTTTGGACTAATTCGCCATAGGGTGTGTACAAACCGATGAACAATGTTCCCAAGTCTGTGATCGTAGGTTAATGACGGAGGTAAGTCCACAAGAGGGCGCTATTTCAGGCAATAATGTAATGGCTATCAGGTAGACTAAAAACCACGATCACAGACTTGGAGCCAAGTCTAAATATATATTAGCATAAAAACTGACTTGGTAACGAGCAACAGAGAGCTGTTGATAGTATAAACATTGTGAGAAACGACTCCCTCTGAAGTAACGTAGTTTTTGAGAAAGAGGTAATTTCTCACTTAAATAACAAAAACTTCTTGCAAGAAGTTTTTATTATTCTATGTGAAAGCACACAAATTTGTACAACAAGGGTGTTTTTTCTTTCATCATTTTCTTGCAACTTCGATGACCAATTGAGCCCAAATTTTCACAGGCTTGTTATTTTATGCATATGTTGGGATACACCAAGTGAGAACACTGGTCTTTGACAATTTCCAAACGTGTACGATGCCTTTAACTATACAAACCATGACAAAGTACCAACACAAAACAATGATAGCTAACAGCTGATTGTTTAAATTTGTCTTTATAAACATTAGCACAAACCTTAGTAAATTGACCGCATGAGGGCGCTTACAACGCCGAACTTCCTGGCATCACAATTACAGTTTTAATTCAATTTGACAGCCTGAATGTTGTTTTCTTGTATTAAATGGCCACATAGATCATAATCAAAACAGCAACAATGAAAAAATATACGTTTTACTCGTTTTGCATCACGTAAATTTGGTTCACACACGCCCTCACACAAACACATGTACATGTACAGGGGTAAGGCACCAAAAACTACTACCAGACTATTCTTATCAATATTTGCTGCATGAGGGTTGGATGTTTGTCAAGAAGAGGGGGCAGCTAACAGGCCACTATTCTATGTGCCATTAATATATGGGATTGTTCCAAGTCATAGTGCACAGAGGCAAAGGATGATTTGCCAGTAAATTTGTAAATTTAACATAATCCAACATGTAATTAAGTCTTGAAACTAAATTCTACTTTGAATTCTAAACTATTCCTTACCAAATGTTATGGTTCTTGTGCACACACTGTAATGGCAGCCATCTTGAATCCCATTGGATTGACCTTCGACCCATATCACTCTCCCCCTCCCCTCATCTATAGTGATAGTGTGTAATGTTGCCTTCTGTGATGTGCAGAGGTTTATGTTACCTAGATGAACCCATCCACCAGTGTCGGAGTACAACCACACTTTCAACACTCCATTTCTAAGAGCCTGTAAAGGATTTAAGGGTTGGGTCATCGTTTGGTTTTGTCAATGCTAATTTATAGGCAAAATTATAAAGAAAGATACAATCAAATTCACTAGTGAAAGTTTCAGTTGAATACGGTGTCTACTTGTCAAGAAAACAGGAAGAAAACTGTCATATTTTCACAAGAACGTTGAATCCATCACTGTTACAAGGTGACAGCGGGTACCAACCGCATATCTGGCTGCAGCATTTGCAAACGGACACCAACCCTCAAAAATATGAATCGTTTCTCAGATTCAAATGTTTTTAATGATTTCTAATCAACAGGGGCATTTCAGATGAAATAATTTCGCTGGATGCTTACTACCATTACCATCTTTATAAAAAGTAAGCTTTCGGATAGAAATTACATGTTTTTTTCTGGGGTCATTACCAAAGTATAACCTGACCTTTAATCTTTGTTTGCTTTAAAATTCAAATTCAAGATTTCTGTCTAGTACAAGACAGTCTATAGGTTTTCTAAGATAGTAAATGTTCAAACATCATTACTGTACAATTAAAGTAATCTAGTCCACAACATTCCAAAACTGGCAGAAAATACATCAGAAAAACACAGTCAATTTAGAAATGTAGAGAAGGCAAAACTTAGCAGGCAAAATGAAAATTCATCATTCATGTATAACAACGACAATCAGTCTGTTCATTAAGTATGTAAACAGGAAGATTGTTTAATTTGTACAACTAAACACTTTTTTTAGCATGACTGACCAGCATATCAATCTATCACTTTTTACTGCAAAATGAAAGAGAGCATGTAATACCAGCAGATATTACACAAATCTGTAAGCCACAGGGCCTACATCCGTTTCATCACGTTGATTGTTAATTACCCATGTCGGATACTCTTAGTATAAACCTACTGGTACCAATAGTTCATACAGGCTAATAAGGTTGTGAAGTGTGTCAACGTGTTCAGGGTTCTCCCCATGCACAAGCTAGTGTATCGGGCCGATGAGCGCGAATTGCGTGCCGATATGTGCAAATTTCAACCGATACCCAAACAAAAAAACAAATAAAAAAATATAAAAATTGTGTTGTTTTTTAGAATTCACAAAAAATTATTAAAAGAAAACCATATAGAATGCTCCAGATTGCACAGTAGGGCTTTTAAAACTAAGGTAAACACCAAGTAGAAAACATTCCAAAGAACTTGTTTCAACTCAGCGTGCTTCGGCCAAACTTACAAAATTTGGACCCAGAATGCCCCCCAGTTTTGAAAAAACCTGGGGAGAACCCTGGTGTTTGTAGTGGTATCATTTTACAGAATTGTCACATTCCAATTACAGCCTTCAAAATACAGCGTAACATTGGAAGAACCAGTGGTTATTAGGAAAAAAAGAAATGAATTAAGGCAAAAACAGCTTGAAACAAAAAGTTATGGGTATTTCCAATAACAAATAATTCTAAATGGTCTAGTGCAATGAACAGTATTATTATTGTGCTTCAAAATGCAGCCTTTTTTCAGAGTATCCGATACACTGGTACCACAGCCTGCCACAAAGTACCATACCTTCCAGGCTAGCATTGGGTGCATGGGATTCTTCTGTTTGTATGGCTGGTATTATCAGGAAACCCGAAAGCTTGAGTATTGTGGACTTGGTCTCCACAGTCTTCTGTGGAATTTTGTGGTATGGACAGAGTCTCCCGTGGAATTTTGTGGCACGGGCCAATTGGGCAGGAGAGTACCTTTATAATGGGATTGACAAGGCTGTTTCATTCGTAACAATTCAGGAATGTACAATGTACATAAATTAACAAAAATATAATAGTGCAAGTCAAGAAGCTTGTTTTCAAGTGTATCAATTTAAAATAAGCCTGTTTTTCCCCACAAAAAAGTTATCACCTAATTTGATGACATCTTCATTTCTGGTTGACATGGTGTGATGATTGCAAACCAGAGGATGGGAATTAATTTAGTGCTTCCCAAAACCAATGATGCAGTTTTCCCATCAAAAGAGACTTACAATGTACACTGGTGCAGTCTTTTTCTTCAATGCACAAACATTAATTATTTCTGATGTAGTCTGGTGAACAGTCAGAACCCTCTTATCAATGGGCACCTGTGGGTATTTAAACAAACCAAAACAAAATCAATCCAATGGACACAAATTTGCAAAGCACCCCAGACAGCAAACAACATTCATTCTAGGTGTTATATTCTGTTACATTCAGATTGTACCTTGCCTTGTTAAATTGTTGTGTTATTCCATTGTATTACATTGCTTCCCCCTTCCTTTAATGGGAAACTCCATTTGCTGGACTACATAGACTAAGTGGATATAAGGCACATCACTGACCGCAAGAAATTCTAAAATGTTTCCGTGCTCACTGCTGATTTAACTGGAGCTTCTAACATTTAAGGGGTCTCAACGGCCTGCTTTGAGGCACAGAAACGCAGAAACTTGTTCGCTGGAGTGCTAAATAACATCAATAGAAGCGCAATATAAGCGCAATATATCCACTTTCAAGAAAATCTCACATTAGTGTTTAAAACCTCATTTGACCTTTGTGACCTTGAAAATGACCTTGAAATTCAAAATCAAGGGTAGCGTCCAGCCTTTATGATATTCCCCATTCAACTTATTGATCTATTATGGTTGCCTGCTATTAAAAAAATGCATACATGCTGCTTCTGTAGATAGCATTTCAAGAAACCTTCTCATTATTGTACTGAACAAGGAAGGGCTGAGGAACCTTTTCATGGTATTATTGCTTTCATTACTGTCATATTTACCTTTTGATTGACAGGTGCCGTGTCAAATGCCTTCATTGCAAATCCATTGTTGAGAGAAAGGAACAGGTGTCCTGTGCTGGCCGATACAGATTGGACTTCATTATTTGGAGCATCACTGGAGAATAAGTCATCTAAATCCTATGTGTACAATAATGGGAAATTATATCAAAAATCAAAATTATTTATTACATTTACAACATGTAGCAAAAACATAGTTTTCAAACCTAAAATGTAGACAATATTAGCCCTCGAGAAAGACTCTGCTGGGTCGAAACGTCGAGCCATTAACTATTTTTTGAAAATTTATATAAAAAGTCAAAATATCAGTTAGCTAGTACACCTTTACTCATTGACTCATTGAGCAAGTTATTCAGTTATTCAGTCATTAAATGGCCTGGGAAGGATTTTGAATGGCTTTGTGTGACCTCAGGCTTTTTCAGCAGGGGTCAAGATGAGGTCAAGGTTCACACATAATTTCATACACAGGAACCATGTCAAAACAGACTCCTTGCATACATGTATGATGTCACAGAGCCATTAGTACGTTTGTCGGAGTTGGTTTCATGCATTGCGTGTACCAGCAACCTTAAATTTATAAATTTTCTGTGTGTTCACGCGTACGCGTGGTATTCACGTGCAAGCAGCACAATCTCTTCTTGCCAAAAATAAATAAATAAAATATGCGCACAAAGAAAAGTTGATTTGATAGATCCTGCACAACAAGCTACTTATTTAGGGGCCATTTATTGCAAGAACAGAGCCGGTCTTTACATGTATGTTGAAACACCCCCATGTTACCAGTCTTTGACCAATCAGAGTGCAGAAACTCTCTGAGGTGTTTATTAATGCTCAATATTTCTTCCTTTTCAGATGTGAATGATGAATTTTAAGCTGCACTCATACAACTGCATGTACAGTAGTTAAGATTTGTCCGAGTGACTGATCATTGAATGATTAAATGTCAAATGATGCACAAATCGAGTCACCGTTTTCACGAAGAGCCACATACATGTACGTGTCCAAACGCTTGATTGAGATTTACATTTTACAATGTGCTTGGCTTAAAACTGCAAAATCTGCAATACTAAAGTCACGGTTTGCATTCAAAGACCTCTTATATGATTCTGTATAAGTTTAACCTCCCTATTGACTAACTAATTTTGTTAATTATATTGGCTAACTGCCATAGTAATTAGTCAAAGATACGTGGCTCTTCGTGAAACCTAAAAAGTGAGTTGACCTACTTAAACACCCAACTGGTTAACCTGTTTTTACATAGGAAAGGGGCGCGTATGTCACGTGATCACCCGCGCGCTGACATAAGTGGCTCTTCGATTGACCTACATTTGTTGCAATGTATTACAATGCAACTTTGGGCCGATGGCTTTTCGTGAAAATGCAAACATGTATTCATTGAGATAAAGGCCCCTTCTTGTAATAATCTATATTTGTCATTTTAAGATATGTGGCTCTTCGTGAAAACTGTGATGAAATGGAGTTACATCTGATAGGCACTAGGCAGCCAGTACACCATAGTACACTGACAACGTCCGTCTGTCTGTACGTACTAGAGCTACATTGAGGGGCTACTTGTATGATCTGTACTTGTGGGCTTTTCTCGTGTTGTGGGCTCATGCCCACAATGTTTAAAACAGAAAAGATTAAAGAAAAGGGATCATTGTCACAACCCTGTGGAATGCCCACTATGTCACTCTTATGGGTATGTCTGTCTGTCTGTCTGTCTGGTCTGTCTGTCTGTGCTTACAAGAGCTACATTGAGGGGCTACTTGTAAGTATACCTGTCTGTCTGGCTGTCTGTCTCTCTCTCTGTACTCTGAGATTCTGTTGTAGACTATAATGGTAGCATTCACATTCTTTTACATGTAGTATACATGTATGTATTACTTCCCTCTAATCTCTTGTTACCCAATTTGGCCAAATTGAACCACAACCATTTCAACTGAACCAGCAAATACAGGACACACTATACATGTTAAAGCATTGTGTGCAGCTGAGAGTTTGCAGCAAGTTTATTGTCAATTTATAGTTCATTGTGTAGGTTTGAATGAAACTCCGACAAGAATAAATCTGGAAGGAGCTGGGTCTACATTTGTAAATGCAGGGTTTACAACAAAAGATTCACATAGCATGAACAAAAGTCACTGATCAGTCACAGTACTCATCTGTTACATTTTTATAAGGAAAAATTTGCCGCTAGTATCTCAGCAGATGATGTGTGTACCTGGGTGTCGCACTGCTGTTGCCCCTGTTGTCCTATGTGATTGTCTGTTTAGCCTGAACGCGCCTTTTATTCTTTTTTTCCCCCCTTTTTTTTTTCCCACCCTTTTTTTTTTTTTTCCCCTTTTTTTTTTTCCCCAGTGTAAGGGCAGGGTACTTGTTGGTAATGTTTGTGGTAGGACGGCCTTGTAGAGGTGCTGGTCACATGTTCCTCCTTGCCACTCACTGGCTCGGTATTTTATACAATTTTAAATATTTGTACCTATTTTCATATCTCTGTCTTGTTATGTTTTTTGGTTTGTATCTATTCATTCCTTTTAGTGTTTTGCCAGTGTGAAGTGTAATGAAATAAAAATTTAAAAAATACATAAAGAATAATCTGATAATCACCTTTTATTTTGGACCAAAAATAATAATTTTTATCAATCATGTTTGCAGTCTAAACAACTCTTAAAGTGGCAGTCAGAATTGGCAGTATTCCATTTCCTGTGTACATGTAGGTAATGACACGATTACAGCCTTTATTCAAACATGGAGCTGAACACAATTCACCTTCTGGACAACTCTGATGAATCAACTGGTTAGTTGAATCATGGTTCAACAAAGGCACAATAGTATCATCTGTTCATGCGGGTGAAAATGGTGAAAGAAACACATATCAACATGTACAGTACAGTATATGTCTTTTCCCTTTTGCACAAAAAACAATGTGGCACACAGTCTAAATACTTAAAAATGGATCAAATCGTTCCCTGCCATGGAATATTTTAACAGGCTGCAATCGAAACACCATTACACATGTACTGTAACATCAAATGCACAAATCAATGATGTTTCTTTTCTTCTTTTTTTTCCATTATAAAACCAAAGTTCTGGATTTAAAATCTTTCACCGGCTGGTTAAATGGTACTTTACTGTACACTGTAGGCCTACATACTTTTTGAAAACTACATGTACAGGATTAAATATTTGGTCGTAACTCAAACGCAAAGTCATATCTCGCGTGAACATGCTCCATGCAACAACGTTGTAGCTCCGTGTCTATTGTCTTTGTGTGTACATATTCGTATTACTTTGACCTTTTGACATTCTAAAAAACATGTTTCAAGTAAATGCTAATTTAGGAGATATGACATTGTTGCACGGACACAACATTTTACTCAATTCTAAAAAATAATTACACATGTATGTATAGTTAAACACTTTCAATCGGAGAAAATTTCATATTGCTTTATAGCAAATGTGTATTTATCATTTGTGCAATGTCTACAAAAAATAAATACACATCTTTGGTGTACAAGGTAGTACTCACATGTGAATAATATGAATTATATATAAGCCAAAGATTATTTTCTAACAGTTAAAATCAGCACCACATTTACATGATGTACACATATGGTATGTACCAGAACTCACATTTGTAATGAATTTACGCTGTGTATACAGGTCTGTACATTGTACATGATGTGGGTTTTTATTTGCAGTCACTACATGTATGTATTAATCTACTATTTTAAGTTGGCATGGTTCTTGCAGAAACCTTAGCCCTCCTACTTGCTGGTAAATGTAGAGACTGTGGAGCCTACATACTGTGAGTCACCATTCAAAACCATTTACACGATTCACTGATCACGCATGATTGTGTACACTTGATTCAATAAAGTGTGTACAAAGCTACATGTATGCTGTTTTTCTGACTTTTTGAAGGCCCTAAACTAGATACAAGAGTACAAATAGAATATGTACACATGTGTACACTGATCCTCAAAACAATGGCATCACTTATGGCAGCAAGTTTGACCTTAAACTCCTAATCACGTTTCACTCCCCTAGCACCAAAGTCCAAAAATGGACAATCACATAATGTACACAATTATCTTTATTCTGTATACGCTACAATTTAAAGGTTTCTAAACAGTCTCATTGCTAGTATTTCTACACTTAGTTTGTATTGACATTTATTATTTGATTAAACAGCTTTTAATGCCTATTTCCCTTGCAAATCTACAACAGAATACTGTATGTAAGAAACAATAGAAACGTTTTATTTAGAAAATGACTGAATAGTTAAATTTGTCACTTATCCAGAGTCAATTCCATTGTGAAAATTATTCACCCAGTTTCTCTATCCATTACAAATCTGCATGGAATGCTACACCAATGCCACCAATGCTTGTTTCCCACAGATCAAATCCTAGCTCAGCCACATCTTCCTTCACTTGTATCACTGTGTCTGGCAGGGTGTCTGGCCTGATGAGGGTCAGGGTACACCCACCCCCACCTGCACCTGTTAGTTTTGAGTGGAGGCCATGTTTAGAGGTCAGGTTACAAAGCTTTTCCAGAGAGGGATGCGATACCCCAATGATTTCAAGAAACTTTTGATTCATGTCAATCAACTCTTCCAGCGAGGAGTAAGGTGATTGGTCAGGCTGAATTACAGCCTGCTCCCTGATTGGATGAGATTCAACATCCTGGATGCCAGTTTGTTTAACGCCAACTTCCTTCGAGGTTTTGTCAATCACAAGACTTTCAAGTACTAACTGACATTTCTGGGCAATTTCTTCCATCGAATCGAACACAGGACCAATGATTGCTGGGTATTTGTCATACTTTACTCTGACGCCAGCAACAAGAACTTTGGTACTGCGTGGGACCTTTGTGTTTATTAAAAGGATTCGAAGGAGAGGTACGTTCTCCAGTGATTTGATTTGTTTTCCTTGGTAATGAAGAGCGCCACCGTATGTGCTAACAGCGTTATCAATACCAGAGGGATTTCCATGGATGATTCGTTCTGCTTGAAACGCCCACTGATTGATAAGATCCAGGTCTTCCTTCTTCCATGAGCACAAATCGTTTCCCTCTACAGGAATGACGATACTAGCTTGTGTCAAAAAAGCTGCCGATAAACAAACTGAGAAAGCAGCCGATGAACCCAACCCAGCACCTGTTGGAAGATCTGAGGTTATATAAACCTCAATAGCAGGAAAGCTGGTCGCATTATTGGATCCAAAAATGGATAAATACAGATACAATACCGCCAGAACGGCAAGATCCTTAGTACTGCCCTCTTCAGAGATCTTTGTGAACTCTTTTATTTTACCAAATTGTGAGACAGTCGGTGGACCAATATCAAGACGTGCTTCTCCTTTAAGAAATTCAACAAACATCTTATTCAGGTCATCTAACCTCCATTTTCGCTCCAATTCGATGTCCGGCAAGAAAAAGGAGGCAGTGTCTTTGATGTTTGCTTGCGACAACTTCAAGCGTGTTCTCAAGTTAAGGCTTGACGCTAGTGCTGTTTTCCCATAGACAACAGCATGCTCCCCATGAAGAATGACCTTCCCAGGTGCAGAAACAGAGAATGGACGATTCATCATTGCTGTCCCAGACTCAGGTTGGAGTTGTTATCTGACAGTTACTATTGTAACAAGAAAATGAACGATAAAACCAAGACTGATGTGGCTGATCAAATATTTTGTGATGTTATGACACAAAAAATATATGTCTGTAAGTGACTGCAACACCTTCACTGAAGTCAATACACAAAAGTAAGTAGCGTACTGTACTGGAAATGTGTATTGTACAGTGTCTGTACAGATGAGCTTATAACAAAGTACATGTGCAATGTATGAATTATGTACATGTACAGTACATGTAGACTTTATTTGTACCAGCAAAATAACAATTCGGCTTTACTCCTGGTACAGTGCCTTGAAGGAACTGTCTATTATAATACACTTTACACACTGATACTGTGTACATCATGTACATAAGATGTAAGTTGTACATTTGTTGTTTGTTTGTACACAGGGAAATTGTCATGGCTCTGATTGACATAATTAATGAAAATTTGGTTTTAACATTTCAAAGAGTATGTATTTCATGGGTAAGCGGCTCTGCTTGACAAATTAATGAAAATTTGCTTTTTAACATTTCAAAGAGTAAATGTATTTCATGGGTAAGCAGGTGATCAGGTACTTTTTTTTACTAAGCATTCTTTGCTTACACGGCTAGTGCAGAAATTTGGTGCCTAACCACGTTAGAAGAAAATGGTGACCTCAATACTAGCCTTAACCAAGAGATTTGCTTTCATTTAGTTATTATTTTAACAACATTTTTTCCCGCACTACCTGCCCGAGCAAGTTATGTGTGAGCATGTCTGTGTGTGTACATTTACATGTATGAGATGCTAACGTGTACTCTCTAAACCAACGCCATGTTTCTGTGTCAAGCTAGCCGGGGTCCTTACTATAATGCACGTGGAAGACAAGACCCCAACGGTCAGTGCCAGAGTCTTGTTTAATAAATAGTTCATACGTATGCATCAGTACCAGTCTCCAGCTGTGGCTCCTCAATGTATTGCACTAGCCTTGAAATTGTAAAAAATATTTTTTAAGTATCCGTGTCTGTTTATAAGTGAGACCTTTTACAGTTTCACTTTTCACATTAACCCTTTCGACCCCAATGGCGAATTTAGTCGACTGTGCACTATACCCTGCTTGAGCCCCAATTCAACTTTAGTCGCCCAAGAAAACACACAAAAAAGCACTCAAGCCTGAGCACAAAGGCCATTTGTTTTGTCCATGTTCACCTTCCATACCCAAGCTAAAGGCCCGGTCCCACTGCAGCGATAACGAAAACGATAACAATCACGACGCAAAGAAAACGCATTCTATTGGTCGAATTGCTCCACGCAGAATACGCACATGCTCATTCAACCAATGGAATGCGTTCTCTTTGCGTCGTTATCGTTATCGTTATCGTTATCGCAGCAGTGGGACCGGGCCTTTACCATCATTGGGAAGAGAAAGATCAGATCTTTCCAATGATGGTAAAATATAATAGGTTGCATTATGCAAACACTTTAAATTGGAGTGGAAAGATCCGAAATGCCAAACACCTACGGAGCGCCATATGGTTGTGTGCAAAAGAGTGTTTGGGTTTACGGAACACACTGGGGGAAGCAAAGACCAAGAACTTGGACATTTATTGGCCGATTTCAATGATTTTTATGAAAGGAAATTCAATAAGTAAGACACGGTATGCTCCAAAGTGAAATTTTCAAGGGAGTTTGTAAAATAGAACTTTAAACACAAGCTTCCTGTTGTGTGAGAATGTGCTTCACGCTTGAGTGATCACACAAAGTTGGGCCCCAGCGGTTGTTTATGTCAAAAGAACTTGGGGCTGAAAGTAGACCCAGTAGTAGACCCAGTGCTGTACTCGTTTTTTCGAAATTTTGACATCTGCGGTCGTACTACCGCCCCAGCTACATGTACATGTAGGCGTTGTATGTCACCACAGCAATCGCACGCTGCGGCGAGTGCACACAGTATGAATGTCTGTCCAACTGAGAGCTGGACGTCTTGGTGGTTTCTCCGAAGATCGTAAATTTGTAGCTCATTCAACTCGCCAATAGCGCGCGGGGGGGCGGTTCGTGGGCTAAAGTCAGGTGTTCGTGGCGCGCGCTATTGGCGAGTTGAATGAGCGGGTCGTCGGCCGCGCTGTGCGTGAAAGGTAAACGAGAAACGTCTTGCACCAAGACCATAGCGCATTAGCAAAATCGCGGATGCCGGGCAGTCAAACCGTGTCAGTAACGCCGCCGATTTTCTTCATAAATTACACCAAAACGTGTGAGCTCTTTTTCGAATTAATGTGCTGTCCACAAATGAGCTACAATAAGTGACAACTGGGGAAAAAATCTCGGCATAAAAACGTGAGTTTCTTTTCGAAAACAAATGTCACATCCTGGAGGTACGTGGGCGTAGGGCCAAGGATCGGAGGAAGTCCAGAGAATTGGCACTATTATTAATGAGGCTAAACTGAACTTAACTTTAGCCCCTTACACTTTCAGGCCTTAAATTCAGGGAAATTATAAAAAGAGGTTAGGCTAGGCCTAAACTCCCCAAAAAACGGAAAAAAAAAATCGTTACTGAGAGAAATACATACATCTGCCCATGGAGGTCTGACTGGGACTACGGGTCTATATTCTGATTGACGCTCTGCCGATAGTAATACTACAACATAACAAACGTAGTGAGAATCCAACCGCCATGCCACTTAAGCAAAATAGTTCTAATTCTTTAACCATAAAATAAAACAAAAGAGAAAAATGGGTGGTTGGATTCGACACTCTTTACACTAAAGTTTCGTAAATTTGCCTACCTTTTCTCGCTCAAATGGAAGAACGCTTTGCACAGATGAAAATGTGAACATTATTTCAACTGTTTTTCGCTTAAACGACAGACATTTTGAATAAGAAAACTGTCACAGATTTGGCCAGGTGTCGTGAAGACCGTCTCCGTTGACTTCTTCAGTTTCTTCACTCGAGAGTGTCACGTGTAGCTAGCTAGCCAGCTGCTGCTGATGACTGACTCGACTCTCCCTCTGCTGCATGCATGCACATTTAATGCGACTTGACTAGACTCTACACCGCGTACGCGCGGTCCTTAGGAAAAGGCCAAAGGTCATCCAGGGGTACCACCTACCCGGCCGCATATATTTTTTTTACACCGCAGCGAGGGTTTTGTACTGTAACACTGTCAATTCCGTCTTGAGATAGGAGACTACGTTTAACCCTAAACCCTAACCCTAACCCTAACCCTAACCCTAACCCTTACCCTAACCCTAACCCTCACCCTAACCCTAACCCTAACCCTTACCCCAAACCTAACCCTTTTATAGGCAAAACTGTTTGTAGTCTCAACTAAATACATGAATTGGCAGTATTTTAGTACAAAACCCCTCGCTGCGGTGTAAAAAAAATAATGCTACCCGGCCGCGATTTTTTTTTTACAAACGTATCATAACACGCATTGGTCCCCCCCCCCCCAAAGTGGGCCTGACCAGAAAAAAGACATTGTTAATCGTCCTTTTTTGAGGGAATTTGGGATGGGAGGGCGGGGGGGGGGGTTGACATGGCAAAATATGAAATAAAGAATAAAGAAACCATCCTAATCTTATAAAAACAAATTTGGTTTGTGTGATTTTGATATGTTTTTAATTGTTTTGTTCAATCCATTTTACTCCGAGATGACATTTTCTGTAAACATTTTCAAAAAACTAAAACGCACCGAGTGTAGCCTAAAGTAAATATATGAAGAATTGTTCTTGTTTGTGCCAACATAACCCTTCTTCAAACATCTATTTCCAACCTATGGATTTTGAAAAGATATCAGCTGAAAAATCTGGGAGCCAAATTTGACTGAAAAGATCATTGTAAAGCCGTTTTTATGATTTAAAAAAATGGGGTCTGTTTCGTATGGTCGGGCGGGGACGATCAACAATTTTATTTTATTTGGCCTTAGTACAAGAGTTCGTCATCAATGCACCCACAACTTAACTAGCTTGAATTCGATGCTCTAAACCGCTCAGCCATGACAAGGAAAGTGGCTCAAGCTCCTTTAAGAATGCACTTCTAGGTCATTACCTTTTTGAAATATGTGCCCAATTTCATAGAGCTGCGTAACAGCCGATTTTGTGCTTACTGCTTGAGTTCCATTTCATAGCGCTGCTAACCGTAAGCACACAAAAAGGCATGGTCACCTTCTGGTGCTTACTGTATGAAAATGAATGATGTAACAATGCAAATCCGAGGTGAACGCGCAAGCTGCCACCTAATTTTAAAAGCAAATTTGTCTGCTTTAGTTAGCACAAAAATTTGCTTATTGTTAAGCAGCGCTATAAAATTGCCCCATGGTGGAAACTATAGGTGTGCACTGTTTGGTTTGGGTATATATACAGAGTAACCCAAACTTAACAGTGTTGTAATGAATCCAGTGCACCATATCTCAAAATGGCTAAAGTAATGATTTTCTGTCACTACATGTACATGTTCACAGGCCATGACTTCTGTTGCCCTGGTCTTTGCCTTCGTGCTTTCCAAGCGGAAGTGCCCTTTGTAAAATGAAAATAGGCTCGACCTCTCAAAGACAAAATTCCAGGCCTGTGTTCATGTATACACTCATTACAGACAACATGTGTACAAAACATGAAATTACACACCGCAGCCGTTATTCTATGAACTTGATTGCCTTTAATCAAATTAAACTTTAATAATACAATTTAAATTGATTTACTTAACTTATAGATGCAGTTACACTTTCGACAAAACATCCTCATAGTCTTAATATCATTTAGAAATGCACTCTTTAAAAAATATTAATTGTTAAATGAACTGTTAAAGAACTGTGGTTAAAGTGATCTATAGTTGTGGCTATGGCGTAGTTGACGTTTATGCTCATAGCCTTGTCATATAAGCCAATGGCAACAGCTACAGTCAAATGGGATCAAATCAAATACCCAAATGCTGCCTTAGCAATCAATATCTCTTGCCGATTATGAATGGAATTCTACTTCAGCAGCATAGCGGCATAGCCATGGAAGGCCTGGCGGCACGTGTCCCCCCCCCCCCCTTGAAAAAAGAAAAAGAAAATGCAGAGTAGTGCCCTCAAAAAAGGAAAAACATGCCCCCCCCCCCTTACTGGAAAGCAACTCCCCTGCCCCAGTGAAACAATCCTGGCTACACATTTGTTCTACCTCCAATACCACCCCATCCAAACGACTATAAAATGTATAAGTATGCCATTACTAATTTGGGATGCCAGATAATAATAATAATTTGGGAGGCTATTAAAATCATCCTTACTTGCAGCTGAGAAGCTGAATTGTGAAGGACGTGCCTAAAGCCTGTTTGAGCCGCAGGCATGCAATGGTGCCTTAGGCAGCCAGCCACATCAACCCATATGAACACAGAGCACAGCCACAGATCAAAAGTGTTTGATTTTTCCGGATATATGGCCTTAGCCGGGGTAGAACGAGGGCCACATTTGTGAGAGGCGAACGCTTTCTGCACAAGCCAACCATGCCACCCACAATGCCTGATGCCTTATGTAAGAATTAACATTTTCATCCGAAATATTCAACTTCCATTAGTTTTAACAGTTTCTTTATATAAAAATAATAAGTGCACTTGAACAAATATCAATGTCTTTTAAAGAAATTGTAAATTTTCCAATGACATATTGTAACTGGAACTTACTGAAAGAAACAATTATGTATTTGATACAATTTTTTAAAACAAATATTACAAAAGGCAATGCAGGTATTCATGAAATTGGTACTACACCAGTACTCTAGAGTCTAAACAGTGAAACTCATAATTAAACACTTAACACTCTTTGCATATTAGGCACTTTTGAAAACTTGTCTGCAGTTGAGGGGTAAAGAATTTTAATTTATTTTATTTATCTATTTATTTTTACATTTTGGGGATTGAGGGAGAAATTAATAGCTAATCTTATATGTGCAATGTTACACTTTAAAACTGTTAGTGTTAACTGCAAGACTGTTTAAAATAAATAATATATACATGTAGTGGGCAAACTGCATGCAATTTCAGTTTATGCTAAGTGTGAACTCATGGTGACATTCAAACCAAGCACCTCAAATTTCAAACAAAAAAGGACAAAAGGTCTCTGATTGCAATTAAAATATAAAACAATAGGTTCTCATTGTTAGGATAAAGTGAGCGAACAAAGAAAGGTCCTCAATTGGAGGCATTTACAGACAACTTGTGTACTGTAGGGGTGCAGAGAAAAAAATGGTGGTGGTTAATTTTCATTCAGTACTACATACCAGTGCTGGAGGTCTCAAGTACCGTCTTGAGTCCATTTTTTGTGAACTTGGACTCGGACTAGGTGGGGAGGACTCGGTCACTGACACGGACTCAGACAACTCGGACAACAGGGACTCAACTACAGCACTGCTACATACATAAGACATTTGACCACATGTAGTACTAGTTTGGCCCTCGGGTACAATTAGCTTCTTTTCTACACATAAAAATGTGGTTTCACTCAGATTTAGCTTATGTTGCATGCAGGGGGCATATTCAAACATTTTTCAAACAAACTGTCATTTGTTCTTTGTCCGCTTCCTTTGTTCAGTTTTTTTGCTTTTTCTTCTCAAGATGGCCCCCGTCGGCATGGAGATACAATGAAAAACTAACTTGATAGTTATAACTATTGCAGTTAGCCCATTAATGAATGTGGACTTTTAGCTTTAGGATGAAGAGATGAGAATAATCCAATGTGGTTGAAGAGGTTTGGCATTACTAAATACTGCTTCTCATTCCTGGATTGAACAAATTTACTAATTGCAACATCAAGGGGGTTCTGTACTGTGCAGGTTATCATCATCAGATGTTCTTGAATATATGGCAGTGCATTTGTCTTGTACAGTACTGCTGGTATGCAGCACTCCGGTGCCCCACGGACTCCATGTAAGTCTACTGAAAACCTACGTAATATCATTAAGTACGGCCTGCCAATTATAAACATTGCAAGACCACAATAAGTGCATAATATAATAAATAGTACAGCACTTTTAGCAAAACTAAGGTAAGAACTGAAAAATAGTCTACATAACCCATATAAAAACCCTCCCGCAAATAAGGCACTAGCAATAAACTCTATTATTAGAGGCCTTTCATTCCCGAACCCTTGCCACTTTTCTGGAAAATAAAACTTAACAGCCACCCATTTTTCGTTGTTAGGCTGAAGCTGACCCCGGATAAGTTTATTTTCAATACGAGTTTCCATGAGGCGATCGATCTTGGAGATGAACTGTGGATAAGGGACAGCATCATCTTGAACTAAGATTGAATATTCTGCATTGAACTTTTGGATTTCATTCATGCAAAATGCATAATCCTGCTTTTCCTGCTCACGGATTCTGGAATAAGGGGTAAGTTCTGCTCGGACAGATTTTTTCTTGCCCACTGAAGTCACATATTTGGTAAGATTTTGTGCCTCCTGATGATCATTTGGATCTGTCTGAGCATTGCATATAAACAGAATGACGTCTTTCCGGTTAGACATTTTCAATAATCTGTCAAATTCGGCAACAACCCGTGAAAGATATCGTGGATGGTATGTCTGAAACTCAGCAGAATGGCGTTCGATGGTGATAATACCTATTGCATATTTAGGAGACGATCTCTGTAAAGCCTCTGCATGAAATGCTAAAGAATCAATCTGATTCAGTTGGGAAAAGTATTTATCTGCAGCTTGACCTTTAGCAACATCCTTTGTGATGGCTCGTTCAAGTGATTCTGTTCTCTTGTGATGAAAGTAATAACGAGAGAATGGAAGATTCCAGCAGACAATGGGAAGAATGACACAGAATGTCATCAGGTACATAAAGACAACTATATAAAGCAGGGTTCTAAACTGTGCTCTCTTCATAATTGACGTTTTTCACAAATTATCAATAGTTTAATTAACTATAATCTGCATTTATCTTACGATAATGCATACTGGTGATTATAAGATCCACCCTTAAATTCCAACATGATGTCCACAGATCACACAGAGCTACATGTGTACATTCATCATAATCCGTAGATCACAGAGCTACATGTGTAGGTTCATCATAATCCGACACTTCAACCGATGAAACAAGACAACATTGGCCGAGACATATTGCTATTTCTTAGTCTTCTCTCTGCACTATCATCAGGTGATGTTGCTCTAGGAAGAAGAAAAGGAGATGCAACGATTTGCTGTTTATCTCCAAATCTTTATTGTAAAAGTACTTGTGGCTTGACAAAGATGTTTCGCATACTGCTTATATGGACAAATTTACAGGTGAACGAAGGTGCATACATGTATCTGTAAAACCACGGAGGTCAGGTCTAACTATGTACAAACAACCATTGAAGTTCAGAGAGTGGTGTTCCACAGCTGCCTTGTGTTATAGATTCTGTAATCAAAATAGCAAAACAATATTGGTTAGTGACATGGTCCCCTGGGCTTGTTCCTCTGTCAACCAGATTAAAAGCAAGTACAGCTACTTAGTAGTTTTGCTGGTTCACGATAACCAACGGTTCATGTTCTTCAAGCAGCCATTTTGTAGTATGTATAAAAACATGAACTGCTGGTTTTGGTTATCGTGGACTAGCATTGCCTGCAACATACCATTGATTAACATTGGAAGCAGCCATTTTTAATGATACCGAATGATCGTGTACTTTATTTAATAATTTTGTTCGGCGTGACTCTGGAGCGCCTGTTTGAACCGAGTGTACGTGAACACATATAGTTTACTTAGTTCTAGTTGGTTTAAACCGCCAACCTGTTCGTACTGTAGTGTAGGGAATGCGCCTTGGATTACCGACGGCTTAGCTTAACAAAAAATGGGGCCGGACGTGTGGCAAAGGATTCAGATCTTGGCCACAGTCCACAGAAGTGGGGCTAGCATTGAAATAGCCCCATGCCATCCATACGCCATGGCCAGTGCAAATCCATGATTGAAATGAATGATGAAGTGGATGGCACTAAGTGTAACTCATTACTGAGTCACTGTACCATGTGTACTGTACTGTCTATCACTCAGTCAATCATGTCTATTCATGGGATGGGATAGCATTGAAAGATTCAATAAATCCTCCCGTACCCCAATTTTGCGCATCACAAATATTCGCGCAGGTACCTTTCCCGACGCATAGCATTTTGTTTACAATACGCAGTGACTCAATTTTTGTATTTCATGAAAGTATAAAGCCTAATAAACAATTTCCTGCAAAGATGTGGAAAAACAAAGCCTTCCCGGTAAGATTTTAGATAAACTACAAATGTAGTATACAATCTTACCTTTTTAGACTAAATACAAAACATAGCTAGATAAGGTGGTCGATTAAAAAAAAAAAAAAAAACTGAAAGTTCCGTGCGTATGTCGTCTGCCATACTTCAATACTTAAATTACAAGACCACGTGATTTTCACTTAACAACAGAGGGCGTACAAAATACTACGGACGGTTGAAGTGGACGTGCGCCTTATAATCTTTTTTCAGAAATTACGAATTGTTTGCATTACTGGACGCGGTGCATACCAACTTTGTGATAACAGCGCAGACATCCATTTCCCACCTCGCCAACCCCACTACCCCTTCCCGTAAATAATTATCACTGCTGATTTCAACCAGCAGCTTCCCTGCCGCACGGACTAAAGCATTTAGAAGAAAGGCGGGACAATGGGGACCCTGTAGATGCATTCCAGCCCAAGTGCGCAAATTTATGTGATGGGAAACAAAACTTGACAAATCGGGGTCGATTGCAGACGACGAGTTTCGTTGTGCTTTGACGATGTTCTGCGGGCTCCAAATTCTCCTCTCAGGTGGGCTTTGACATCAGACAATTAAAATTAAAGCTAAAAGTTGTTCTTGATTCTGTTAATCAAGTCAAAATTCAATTTCAATTCTTACGTGCGCGAATAATGGGGATACGAGGAAACATATGTTTATGCATATATATGGAGGTATGGTTTATGTGTCATTTACAGTACGGACCCACCCCCCCCCCCCCAACATGCCCAATGACCCATAGCAATAGCATTACAAACCTGTCCTTAATGTAAAATAATGATGTGCCCCGGCCCCCCCCTTACCATGCCTACTAAAATTGTAGCCCTGGTAGTAGGACGTCAGTCAGTGCCACTGCACTGTCGTCCTGGGTATAAAGATCATTTACAATGCGAACAAAATTTTGAGTAACATTTTTAAATATTTTTACCTAATTTGAGAAGCTGAAACTCCATTCACTTATTCTTGGTGCCTTTAATTACACTTTTGCTGAGTTCAAAACCTATCAAATACATCCATGAATGACATTATTTCCGAAAATAAGTCCAAGTTGTGCACTGGCGCTGCGACTCCGTCGTGTTGCCGCCCGGAAGAAAAAGCGTTCAGTGTTACGGGTTAGACAGCGCCCTCTTTGTGGACTTGGTTCCATGTCAGTTGAGGTTGTCGCAACGAATGCGTCAATTTCCATTTTATTTTCACAATAATGTCATCCAAGGATAAAATTGGCAATTATGAATAGAGCAGGCGTAAGGTTCAGGACACAAGGAACATGTGAGTCACGTTTCAGCTTCCTCAAAAAGGTAAAAATATAATAAAAAATGGTTATAAATTTTGTCGCAATGCCTGAGGACCTTTATACCCTGGACTCCGTCGCGTTGTATGCAACGGAGGAGTCCAACAACCTGGGCTAACTAAAATTGTACCTTCTTAATTCACCGCTGCACCACTCCACCACTAGCAGTTGATTTGTCTCCGAAATGTGCAGGCGTTCGGGCGGTGAAAAAATCGGAGGTGTGGTGTGTGGTGTTCCATGATGTGTGTGAACGCGGTAATCGAGAAAGTATTTTGTCCAATTTCATGAAAAGCACACTTTTCTACATAATGAAGTTAAACTTATTAAGACAAGTAAAGTTTGATGCTACGGTAAGATTCCATCCAGCAACTTTGTCGGATCGTCGACGAGAGAGACGTCGGACGAAAACCCCCAACAACTACGCTGCCTGGTGTGTCACTATTGAGGGCGCACTTCATACTCTGCGAGCTGATAATTTGAAAGTTTACTCACCCTTTCGATTTTGACGCGTGGCATAATTTTAACGGGGCGGCACACGCAAAAAGTACGACCTAGCCAGCCCACAGGGAGGTATTCAAAAGAAAGGACAGAAAGGTTTGAAGAAGAAAAACATGCCGGTGTCACAGGGAATTCTGTCCCCCCGCACAGCGGTCCGGGGGGACAGAATCCCCTAGGGAAATGTGTCCCCCGCCCAGGGTTTTCTGTCCGCCAGGGGAATTTGTCCCCCCTCTCACATTTGTTCCCTTGTTTGCTTCTGTGCGACACTTGAAATCTTTTTAACAATATAAAATCAAGCATGAGAATGGGCGATGATGACAAAACCGGAAATCCATCGTACGAAAAATAAATCGGAAAATTCCAACGCTAAAAATGCATAGTTATCCGGATTCTGGGCAATGTCCGTAATTTGGGCAAAGTGACCCAGGCGTCAGCGCCGCACTCAGTGAATTGTTGTCAGTAGACTTTTCTTTTCAAAGTCTCCACACACAAAAATGTTCCTTTGCTTAAAATTATTGACTAAAATAAGTAACAACAAGATAATACTTCTATTATAAACCAGCAAAGCCAGGTGAATAAAGCAAGTTTATTGATTTAGTTCCGTCGGTGGAAGCTCGTGCCTGGGGGACATATTCTCCGTTGGAGGACACAATCTCCGTTGAGCACGGCGGACAGAATAACCTAACGAGAGACAGTTTATCCTAGGAGATACTGTCTATGGGGACGTTGTACCCTAAAAAACCAGGTAAAGTTGTCCGGGGGGACAGATTCACCGGGGGGACAGAATCTCCGTCCACACCGGTACAAATTTACAAAAAATTATATGATGACAGAAATGGTCAACACACAATTTGAACGGCGAGGGAAAGTACCTATCAACAATTTTTTGTTTTGGCTAGGCCTACGCCAAATATTTCTATTTTAGTAAAAATCACAATATTTCGCTCGTCGTCCCACTCGTCCTTAGCCTTTTTGTCAAGGCCATCGTGGCTTGGACAGCTACCAAGAGCCACGATCCCAAGCGACACGAAGGGGAGACCACGCACGCGAGCGTGGCGCAGCCACGCGCGCGTGGTCTCTCCGTACCACCAGTCGCTCCGTAGACTTGATTTCAAGTCTGAGCTTGCGGTTATTTCTCTGCATCGGCCACGCAGAATTCCCCCGCAGATTTGCTATCACGCCCTCTGACTTAGCTCGCAATCGTAGGTTCAAGACGGAGGTTTATCCACAAGAGGGCGCTGTTTCAGCCAATAATGTCTCGGCTATCAGGACGACTAAAAACCACGATCACGGACTTGGAACCAAGTCTAGTCGCTCCGCTGTTACGAAGCTGTCCAAGCCACGAAGGCCTTGTAAATTTTAAATAAATAATTGTGGGTAGAACAAAGAGAAATTGAACATGCGAACTCCGGATTGCCAACTGATCTAGCCCTGTTGGCGGTCTCCCTATTTTTGTCAATCTTTGTTCGGGGGTGCCAGTCAGTGCCGTGTAGCCAGCCGGCCAGCCAGGGATCACACCATGGAGGAAGGAATGTCACACCCAGTTTACGATACAACCTGGGAAGCGGCCAGCAGCAGGCAGGGGGATCACCTTACAAGGGGATGCGACTTTCTATTTCAAATATCAAGCAATAACCACAAGGGAAACGGACAGTGTAAATTTTTAATTTGGGTTTGAACAAAGAACAATTGACTCAGAGTGGGATTCTACAAAAATAGGGAGACCACTAGACAGACCCAGTAACTGGGGCCGCTGTTTTGACATCTGCATGCAGCTAGTATAGTACGACCGCAGTTGTTGAAAAACACCGTGGCAGCACGTTAATCCCGTCTGGGGGAAGGAGATTGCAGGTTCAATTCCCGTTCTAGTCAATTCATCTTTGTTCAACTAATCATTCATGCTGCGATGTGGAACCGATTAGTTATAAAGACCATGGGGTGTATATGGGTATAAAAATTGAATTACTTTAATAAGTGACACAGATAAAGGGCGCTGTTTCATTATTTGTTCCTTGTTTTTGTTTTCATTTATTTTATTTATTTATGTAAAAAATAAAATAAAAAAATTACTAGTTAAAGGGTGTGTACAACATTGGTAAGAATGAAAATATAAAATATGCTAACAGATTTGCACATAACTCACATGGTATAAAGATGGTCATGGTAGAAAACTTCCCTTGAAATAGTTTTGCTTGAAATGCCATAGTTTTTACGAAATGAGTAAAATAATAGTTATCCTGCAGGAAAAATTCCGATGTTTGAAAAAAAGTTAAAACACATAAGTTTTTTTTCATGTTTTTCTCATGACCGATTTAGCTTAAACTTTCACAGGTTTGTTATTTCTGTTGGGTCACATCGAGTTTGGATACAAGTCTTTGGCAATATGAGAAACAAGAAAACAAACAATTGTGACGTGTAATGCGCACAACAACATAATAAATAAAGAGTTTCAAAATACAAGAGGTATAGTGAAGACATACCTCTTGTATTTTTTAAAACACTTTTTTTTGTAAGATGACCGAAAACAGTTACTATAGCTACGAAACGCACCACTCAAGTCCAACCATTTGCATCAAGGCATAATAAGCTACATGCATACTTGATACATAAGAAGTTAATCCAAGATTTTTGTCTGCTGTATTTTCAAACAATCAATGATTATCAATATCTCCATTTATTAATACAAATAAGAAATAGACTCATTTACTTGATTACAAAAATATCATTAAAAATATTATTTTCTTTTCCCGCATGATTTTGATACTTTGGGTGTCATTTTATAAATACACAAAATTGTATTGGTAATGTCTGGTTTTTCAAGAAAATAAGTCACCGCGATCCGTAAACCAAGTAATAAAATTGGAACGGCCTTGTATAAAAAAATATATAAACAAAATGCAGTAAATGATAATTGAAAACAAAATTAAGTAATTTTATATATTTAGAAATGCCAAAAAACCATTATTTTCTTTATTGTAGAAGCAAACAATGGTGGGCTTGTTCTGAAAATACTTTTTCAAAAGAAACAGCAAAGCAAAATGTAAACATTTCAAGGTTCATTACGCTATTATATGATTCTAAAGATAGTGCAGGCTTAAGCTCTAACGCAATAGATTTGATGGAACTCTCTTCTATAAAGATACTTCTGAATACACCTATTGCAATGGATAGGTGCATGCATACATGTACGATCAAGCACAGCTCTCAGCCAATGATGGGTCTTCATTTGACCCCAGTGAGGGTGCTGTTTAAGCTTGTGACTTATGCAAGGGGTCTATTGTTAAAGGTAGGGTCATAGATTGGTAAATACTCCAGAAATAAAAGACCATGTTGAGAAAAGATTTCCTTCAAAGTGATAGGCCTATGGTTTGTATAATTTCTCACCCAAAACATTTTAATCTGAGAAGCGACGATTCATGCGTTTCTCAGATCGCTAAGGCTTGGTGTTCGTTCACGAATGCTGCAGCGAGAGATGCAGTTAGTACCCACAGTCACCTTGCTTAACGTGTATCAAGTTGATGTTCTTGTGAAAATACCAACATTTGTTGCTATTTTCTCGGCAAGTAAACACTATTTTCTCGGCAAGTAAACACTGTATTCAGCTGAAACTTTCACATGTGACTTTGATTGTACCTTTCTTTATAATTTAGTTAAAAACCAACCTATGAAACTACCTTGAAGCCTGAGAACAAAAATCTTGTTATTACTACTTGGGTATCCAGTTTAGATAATCAAGGAACTCTGGAAAAGACACAGTTCCATCTCCGCTCTTGTCCAATGCTTTGAGGTGAGCATCAAAATGTTCTGCTTTTCCCCCTTGGGAAAGAAGCAAAGATTCCACTTCAGACTTCTCCAAGACCCCACTCCCATCCTTGTCCAATTTCTTGAACAAACTGATAGCTTTTTGCAGGACGTAGAACTGGGACTTGTCATCAATTGCAGAGAAACGATCCCCGCTTTTAATCCACTCATTGAACTCTTCAAAGCTGACCTGCTGGTTACCATCTTTGTCTCTGAGTAGGATGAAGGCCTCTGCCTGGGCTTTATTCATGCCAAAATCTTTCTGTGCCAAATCCTTGAGTTCATCTTGGCTGAGGAACCCACTCCCATCCTTGTCGTATTTGGTAAAAAGACTCTTCAGAACAATGGTCGGGGTATCACTGCTGAAGTACGTCATCTTGGATATACCTCTGCAAATAAACACAACAAATAGGGGAATGTAAGAGTATGATGTATTTAAATTTATAGAATACAATGTGCCATAAAATAAACGTAAAAGAAACATTGTGTTACTGTTTATATTCCGTCTCATCTTTCAAATTGGTCTAAACTATAGTAGGGACTGGTCTCAACTTGAATGTTAGAGATGGGATAAACCAACTATAGCCTCACCATATTCCAGTAACGGCCCATGCTGCTGGTCACCTGCACGATAAATTATCTCTCCATCCAAACTATAGTTGGATCACCCAAACTATAACACGAAACTGCAGTTTCGATTTAAGTTAGGACGAAACAACTACATGTACGTAGTAATTTTTAAATTAAGCGAGTAATCAGCAACACCCAAGCAAGGACTTTCCATGCATTCTTTTGGGTTCACATGAGCACAAAAACATGCTAAGCACAAAAAAAACTTGCTTAGCAGAAACTGATCAAGCCTACCTGCCAACATTCCATAAAGCTTACACTATTTTATTGTAACTGGTGCCACACTCGTTGTTTGCTTGGCCAAATACTAATGTTTTCTGTTAAACAGCTTTATGAAATTGGGCCATAGCCTATTATGTAAGTGGTCTGCCCAAGGTGCGGCAAAGAATGTTCCTCTCCTCAACAACCTATGATTGTCAAAAGATCTGCTAATTATGTGCTTCTCTATTTTCATTTAAATATCAATAAAAAAATTAATAAAAAGAAAAGGAGCAGGGCTTCAAGTATTACTTGGTGTGATGGTGACGGGACATTAAAGGGACTGTACTTTGGTATTTACTCCAAAAATTAATGACCATAACAACTGACTTGGTAGAGCACCGGAGAGATTATAAAACATTTTTAGAAATGCCCCCCCCCTCCCTCCTTGAAGTAATGTTGTTTTGGAGAAAGAGGTAATTTTTCACCCCAAAATTTAAATCTGAGAAAGGCTTCATGCATGAAGCCTTTCTCAGGCATCTGAAAGCACACAATTCTGTACAACAAGGGTGGTTTTTTCTTTCACTTTTTTCTTGCAACTTTGATAACCAATTGAGCCTAAACATAGTTTAGGGCTAGCAGAATAGGACAAAGCAACAACATTCAAAACGCTAGTTTGCTAGTGACGTCATATTTGTGGTTCGTGTTTTCCAAAATGGCTTCCAGCGGTTGAAATTGTTTGCATGCAAAGGTCTATGGAGGTCAAGATTAATGACCGACGTAAAATGGTCTTGAGTAGAGTAATCTCGAATAGCAGTTCTTGAGGAAACTATACTGGTATGGTGCATCAGGTGCCTTCAGCCATCACTGGCGATTTGTGCAAGTGATGATAAATTAATTAGTGGCGGTGCAAGTAAAAAGCATGGACAATTACAGGAACCTGGAGCCAGCACAAGGCGTGAAAACACCCAGAGCGACTAGGGCTAGCTTCCGGAAAGTACCAACACAAGGACATTGTAGAACTGCTTTTAGGTTTAGCTGGTTCCTTTTCCTGACTGAGCGTGGGTAGCATGAGAACTTGTAATGAGTCAATGGATGTATCAGGTATGGTGTATTTAAGTTGGTGGTCCAGTCTTTGTGAAGTATGTTGATGGGTTAATTTAATAGACTGATGGCATTGAGATGTTGACAAAACGATAGTGGATTTTATAGAACTAAGTAGATTGAGCTAGGACTATGTAGGAGGTGCCATGTATGTACAATCTAGCAAGTCCCAGTTTAGGTGTGAAATTAATGTTGATTGTACTACTACTATTAGTGCTATACATGTACTTATAAATGAGGAGTCAATGTAAAGATGACTACTACACCATTAGTAGGGTTGTGCATAAGAGGGCGCTCTATTAGGTCAAATTTTGTCAATGAAAACTGTGATCAAAATTTGCCTTTTAACGAATGCTTTTTCATTACCAGAATAATACTATGTTATGTACTTTCTCTTGATGGATAACATAAAAACAAAGACCAAAACTAAAAAATATTGAGTTTTAAGTGTTTCTATTCTAGTCATGATCCACACAGCGGAGATTAAGATCACAATAAGAGTCTAAAGATAACACATGAGTTAAATATGATTTTCCTTTTTACAGTTACATTTGTTTTCCTACACTACAGAACCCAACAGAGGTAATGGGCTTGAAATCTACAGCGTAAGAGCTATTCTTCAAAATGTCATCAAACTTGATGTAATATATATCAGACAAATTTATGCCCATGTCAACAATTAGCAGTTTTGGATAAGCTAACAAACACTTCACGGAACGGAACACATTCAGACCACGGATAGCGCTACTCAACCCATCACAGGGTATGACAAGGATGTGGTCAGGATCAGACAGTATAACACTCAAAGTCTGCCTGCCCCACTAGCCCACCTTATTGGGACCGTTATAGAGCTCTCTTGAACATTAGTTTTATCATGTCACCAATAGAAATAAGACCGATGATAATAAAAGAAAGCCATCAAAAGAAAAAAAATTATCAACAAATGTCCATAGCTGACTAGCCCTTCCTAAGACTAAGGGAGGGACTTCTTAGATTTTTTGTAATGGATGTTGTGCTTATTATATTCCTCTCGAGAAATTGGTATCTTAAAAACCCTGCTAAATATTGACCTTTAAAAAAACCCACTGAAATGGACATTTTATCACGCATTTGGATTGGAACCTCGGGCATTAATGCCTAATTAATAGCCCAAAGGAACTAACAAATAAATGTCATGACAAATAGCAAGCATACAATGTCACTTAATTTTTTTCATGATTTTGACAGTTTTAATTTACTAAACTTTTACTTAATAATTAAATAATAGTAAAGTAAAAATACTGCAAAAAGTACTAGCCTGCTCCCCTCTCATTCCCCAACCTTTCTGGGCAGGTAAGGATATAATTTAGCCTAAATTAGATATGGCATTTTTGCCACGCCAAGACAGGTAGCTGTAATGATGAGTGTTATATATATGAGACTGATGTCAAGACTAGCTAGATGGGCTATGCCTATGGTAGCCCACCTTATTGAGCTGTAATGGCTCTCTTTTAACATCGGTCTCATTAAACACTCACCATATGAGACCGATGTTAAAAGAGAGCCATTGTGGGCTAGGTGGCTGGCTGATTATTTATGATGCTACGGAGTACGGTACTGCAGTGCTGCATGTGTGATTGTGATAGTAAAACAACCCGGAAATACACACACGCTCAGCTCAGCAGCTGTTTTAGTGTTTGCATCACTTCCTTTTTTTGTATGCAGTGCTACTTTTTTTTGTCTTCCTCCATGCTGTGACTTTCAATCCGCGCTGTTCCTGATCGTAAAACTTACCTGGAATGCTACTGTCCTTGAAGATCGCGCTATCGCTGGATTTTGCTAGGAAAACGTCAACAATTTTGTGGAAAAAATCAAAGGTTTTTTTAGGTGAGAGGGTCAGCAACTCGTTCATTCAGGTGGTTTACACACGTTCTCATAGATGGGTTAAAACGTTGCTTTTTAACGTTAATATATCAAGGGATCGATTCACAGATCCCAACATTTGGGTTCGACAACCACTGTACTACTGCTGGGTACGGTGGGCGCGGCCGAATACGCGGCCGGAAAATATCGCGGCCGGGGGGCGGCGGAAGGGGTATTGCGCAAGAAATTGCAATCGCGGTTTGGGTACACTCCATTTTAAAAAGAGGTGAAGACCATTAAAAAAGAAAAAGAAAACCATGTATACCGTTAAAATTTTCTCTTTAACAGCACTGAAAAAAATAACAGTATATATTGCAAGAGCATTTTTAATTGTTAAGGTGGTTGTATGGTTGTATGTATGTAAAATGCGTAAAAATATTACCGACAGTTTTCCGTTGGTTTATTGCAGCAGCTAACGTGTATGAATGGGTCCAGGTGGGAATTTCATTACAAAACGTCTCCCCTAAAATGGCTACAAATTTCGACAAAATGTGAAAATTCGTATCGTTCATCCTCTGATTTTTTTCGCTGAACGTGTTATTTAAGGATAGATCTTTCATTTCTGAAAGTTTAAACAAAATCCCTCTGTACATCCTCTAGATATTTCTCAATTTTTAGAATGTTTTTTTGAGAAAATGGTTTCTGCTACACTTGGTTTGCGTGCAAACGACCGTCCGTCAAACGGATGTCCGTCAAATGGATGTCAACGGACGGGAACATTTGCCGTAGGTAATATTAATTATGAGGCAAAGTACACATCTTAAACAGATATGTAATACATGTCGTTTATGTGAAATGTGTGTTGTTTATTAAATTATTAAATTACTGAAGTAGTTGGTAACGCAAAAAAACCCATTCACGAATGTTCTCTAGTGTAAAGATTCGGTGAATTTACAAGATTTGAAGATAACAATACCCTCTTATACAATGGACTCGCCCAAGCTTTTTAACGGCACGCGTGTTTTCAAATAATATTGTACGATAGGCTACATGTACACACACACACGCACACACATAGGGAATGTGTACCCTGTGTATGTACATGTACGTGTAGAAGGCCGTCAGCTTCGACCAGTCCATGCATGTCGCGAGAGTCAAATGAGATAATATTTTCAACGTAGGTGGCGCATTGGGGCGTTATACCCAATATACAGCTCTGGTTATACCCAGAGCTGTGGTTATACCCCATCCGCCCCCCCCCCCCCCCGACTGCTGGCCTTTCGTGTGCACGCTCAAATTTGCATGCTCTTCATTTATTGCATGGCGGTAATCCTTGGTAATTACTTCCGGTGATGTTAGCTCTTTGATGCTGAGCCTTGACCTAAAGGCACGGTATACTTTTGGTAATTGTCAAAGACCAGTATGCTCACTTGGTGTATCCATAGAGCAAGGGTGTATCTAGACTTGATGACAAGTCGTTAGGCGCTGCCTATTTGTCTGCCGTTCATGCAACAGTCACAGTGCGATTATACACATGCAACAATCGTAGGTAGCGCGTGGCAGCTGGGATCGAGGATGAGTGTACCGTCCCCGTAGCTACACCGCGCTGTAACTGCACCGCGCTTAACAATTACCGTCTTGCGACTGACTCACACACACATACTGGGATCGAGGATGAGTGTACCGTCCCCGTAGCTACACCGCGCTGTAACTGCACCGCGCTTAACAATTACCGTCTTGACTTCAAGACTAGGGTGTATCCCAACATATAAAAAAACAAACCTGTGAAAATTTGGGCTCAATTGATCATTCCGAAGTTGCAAGAGAAAATAATGAAAGAAAAACACCCTTGTGAATTGTGTGCTTTCAGATGCCCTGAGAAAGGCTTGTAGCCTGATGAAGCCTTTCTCAGATTCAATTTTGTGTGTGAAAAATATACCTCTTTCTTTAAAGGCACTGAACACGTTTGAAAATTGTCAAAGACCAGTGTTCTTGTAAGGGAGTGAAATTCCACTGTCTTATTATAGTGTGAGTCCCCCCTTAGAGAATTAATATGTCTTTTATTTTCTTGCCAAATGATCCTAGGAGTGGCACCCCTGTGTCTAGTACCCAAAGTTCACTGTATATATTTTAGTTGATTTTATTAGAGCACCGGATTTCTGTGTCAAGTACCCAAATCCACTGTGCATATTTTAGTTAATTGTATAAAAGCACAAGACCATTTTCTCTGGGCTTCATGTGCTTGGCAGTGGCCATGTGCTTGGCTAGTCAGTGAGCAGGTGAGCAGCGATCAATAAACAACTATACTGGACAGCTGCTTTCTCAAATTCCCATACCGCTCAATCGTTCTGGTAGAAGTTTGATTGTCTGTAGATTGTATTTCACTTTAGTGCTGTGTTGGTTTTCGTTTGGCAACTTTACCTTTTTTTTAAAGAAGAAATTCTCTCAGCGATTGTTTTGTTAAACCTTTTTTTGTTTAAATTACATTTTTTAAAGTTTGTTATTGTTTTTATCTGGATAACATCAGAAAGTTGTTAGAAAAATTAAATCAGTCATTTTTTCTTTGGAGGTAAACCAATTTTCTTTCTCTGTCCCAATTTGTCTAAGAATAGTTCGCGACCTTTTCCTAACGATCCTGGTTGTTCTTATTTTTTTTTAGCAAGCGAGTTTCCCAACATTTAGCAGTTATCTTTATTTTTGTATTAATTTATTAAAGTGTGCTATTTTTCCGGGTTACATTTTTTTTGGTGGAAGATCCGGGTAGGAAACAATTTTCTTCTAGAATTTAGCCAACTATTTTTTGCTCATTGGGGACAGAGTGTTGTTTTTTTCTAGATAATTAAAGTTTTATAAAATAAAAACGAAAAACCAACACAGTGCTTTAAGTTGAGAGACGTTTGCAGTACATGATGACGGAAACCCCGAGTCCAGCCGACCTAACCTTCCATGGGCAGAGTACACCATTTCTGTCACATCCAACAACCATGACAGCAATGCAGGGTACAACACAAAGCCCTCACCACCACACAATTCCATCTGGTGCTCAGCACAAACTCCACCAGTCTACATCTAATCCCTTCATAAGCCCCATTCAGATGGCAGATTTTGACCCCTGTCCAAGTCGACCCTCGACCACAAGCCTCCAGGGACCTACACCGCTCACCAATTGAAGGACGTCCCCACGTTTAGTGGTTCTTCTTCAAAGAAACATGGTCTCAGAGTAGAGGACTGGGCCCGCGACATGAGGTTTCTTCTCGAAGTAAAGGGTTCTCAATCGGAGGGAGTCAAGTTCCAAGAAGTCGTTCGGCACACGAAGGCCGATGCTCGTGATGTAGTTCTAAACCTAGAGAGCCGGGGGACCACCACCGCGGAGGAGGCCATATCCGAACTCATTGAGGAATTCGGAGAGGGAAGTGCCGCGTCTACCCCCATAGCGACGTTTTTCTCGAGGCGACAGCGGTCGGAGGAGTCTGTTATTGAATATGCCATCGCTCTCGAGACCCTGCTCAGAAACGTGGAAGAAATCCAGAGGCGGCAAGGGAGACAAAGCTCCCTCGGCGAAGATCGTGATGTGCTCCTGACCACCCAATTTATGTCCGGTCTTCGCGACAGCGCAGTCCGCCAACGCCTTGCGCCCATGCAACCTCGTTGCATGAGTTTCAAGACACTCATGAAGGAGTTGAGGGTAATTAATGAAGAATTCGCACTAATACGTGACACCAGGCACTACCACTACGTCCATCAACAGACCACAGAGGGTGATGGCTCATCACTCCTACACAAAGGGGTGTCGAAAAATCAACAGGAGGTGAAGGTGACCCAATCCCATAATATCGTCCCAGATGTCAGCAAGCAATTGGTGGACCTGACGGATATGATGAAGCAGCACATGTCCACATTAGACCGAGTCGTAGATGGCCAACACTCTCTGGGTCAACGTGTCCGCCAAATCGAGAGCTTCCTGAGTCAAGGACCCCCCATGCAGGCCAATGTGAATCCATCCCGCCGTAGCCCTGCCAACAGACAAGACCAGCGGTGCTACAACTGCAATGAGGTAGGCCACTTTGCTCGACAGTGTCCAAGACGACAGACCAACTTCACCACAACCCAAGATAGACAGCCTTTAAACTAGCGAAACCTGTTGATGATGGGCAATTGGCAGGTACCACGAGTAAGGAGAGCCCTACAAAAGAAAATACACGCTTGAGTGAGTCAAATATAATCTCTCTTCAAAATAGTTTCGGATGTCAGCCAGATGAAGAGCAACTGGTGGGACCAGTTAGTACCACAGATGTAGTCGTCTCAGGGAGGAGTTGTCAGGCTCTGCTTGACACTGGTTCACAGGTAACTACCGTTACAGACGATTTCATCTCGAGTCATCCTGAACTTAAACGACAAGCTTTGAAGAAGACCGATATCGTCATCAAGGGCGCTGGCGGCCAGAATGTCCCTCATCGGGGGTATATCCTCCTCAGTATTGATGCCATTGGTGAGAAGATCAGAAACATCCCTGCGTTAGTAGTCCCGATGACCAAGTTCAGACGGTCAACACCTCTCCTTCTTGGGACAAATGTGATTCTAGCAGTACGGGACATCCTACACAGTAAATATGGCCGAGGTTTCATGACAAGAGCTCACAAGTCTGCCAACTGGTATTCAGCATTCCAGTGCATAAATACAGACGGCATAGACATTGCTCGCACCAATGGAGAGATTGGTCAACTTCGCTACGCAGGACGACGTTCATTTGAAGTACAGCCTGGAGCAGAAGTAATCATTACAGCCAAAGCTCCAAAATCTACTGAAGGCCGGTGCATCACGGCACTGGTGGAGGGCAAGAGCAACAACAGTCTAACTGTTGGGCAGATGTTGGTAGAAGTCCGAGACTGTAAAGTGCCTATTCGGCTGTGCAACTTGTCTCATCAGAAGGTGACTGTTAGAAGGAATGCAGTTGTGGCATGGCTGTCCTGTATCCAAGTCGTTCACTCCACGCCAGATCTGGAGACTGCAGAGGTAGTGGCTTTTCAACAAACAGCTTCGGATGAAAACCCCTTGCCAGACGTCGATATTGCTGATCTGACTCCCTCAGAAAGGATCGCTATTGAAGATGTCCTCAGACAAAATGCTGACGTTTTCTCCAAAGATCCGCTCGATATTGGCATGACCTCGACAGTTGATCACGAAATCCCCCTGAGTGACCCAACTCCCTTCCGTATCCCGTACAGACGCATTGCACCAGCAGAGTTCCAAGAGGTCCGTAAGCACATTGAAGATCTTGCGAGGACCAAGGTCATCAAGCCGAGTCAGAGCCCGTTTAATTCACCAGTAGTAATTGTTCGGAAGAAAGATGGCAGTATTAAGCTTTGCGTTGACTATCGCAAACTAAACTCCAGAACTGTTCGTGATGCATTTCCACTACCACGGATTGACGAAGCTTTGGATGCTTTAGGGAAAGCCAAGTATTTTACTTGCTTGGATCTGACTTCTGGCTATCTTCAAGTTCGAGTGGCAGAGAAGGACCAGCCCAAGACAGCTTTTACGACACCTATGGGGCTGTTTGAATTCACCAGAATGCCATTCGGTCTTGTCAATGCACCAGCCACATTCCAGCGCCTGATGTCCACCGTGTTTAGCGACATGAACTTTGAGAGTGTTCTTCTTTATCTTGATGACATCATCATCTACAGTTCAACTATTGAAGAGCATATCCCCCGTCTTACAGAGGTATTTCAAAGACTGAGACGTCACAACCTTAAGCTCAAACCGTCGAAGTGTCACTTCCTCAAGAGCAGTGTACAATATCTCGGGCACATTGTTTCTGCTGAAGGGATTACTACTAACCCTGAGAAGGTTGCAGCGGTAGAGGACTGGCCGACTCCTAAAAGTAAGAAGGATGTCCGAAGTTTCCTTGGTATGACGGGCTACTATAGGAAATTCATCCACAACTATGCGAAAATAGCCAACCCTCTCTTCAAATTAATTGGAGGAAAGCGAGGTAACAAAGACCCCCCATTCATCTGGAGCGACGAATGCGAAGCAGCATTTCGATCTCTAATTTCGAAGTTAACGTCTACTCCAGTCTTGGCATACGCAGACTACACGCTGCCATTTGTAGTGCAGACTGATGCATCTCTAGAGGGTCTAGGTGCGGTGCTGACACAACAACAAGACGGACGAGAACGGGTTGTCGCATACGCTAGCAGGACTCTTTCTTCAGCAGAGAAAAAGTATCCGGCACACAAGCTAGAATTCAGAGCGCTACACTGGGCGCTGACTATCAAGTTTCGAGACTACTTGTATGGCCACAAGGTAACTGCCGCTACCGACAACAACCCCTTAACCTACGTGTTGAAAAAGACAAAACTTGATGCACATGGTCAACGATGGGTGAGTGATCTAGCTATGTTTGATCTTGACATTGTGTACCGTCCCGGCAAAGTCAATGCCAATGCTGATGCATTGTCCAGAATCACGAGAGAAGAGGTAGCAGAGGTACTTGTCAGAGCAGAGAATAAAAGTGCAGAGTCTAAAGGGAACGACACAAGTGAAGTGGCCGAACACGTGCACAATATCCAGCTTGCGGAGACAAGTTCTTCTTCTGAACCAGATCAGGTTGCGACAGCTAGCAGTTTGACCAGTGTTGAGGAACAACCAAGGGGTGATGATACAGACAGTGAAGAGCAGCAGAGCCAAACCAATGTTTTAAGCAGTGGTGATGACATCCCGCATATTGTTGTTGGTACCAGTTGTTCACAAGGCTCAAGTTTCAATACAGCTCAGGTTAACGATCCAGTCATAAGCAGAGTCTTGGAGTTAAAGACAACGTCTCCGTCAAAGCCAAGTAGAAGAGAGATGTCTCTTGAGCCTAAACTAGTCCGGCGGCTATTGCGTGCCTGGGATAATCTTCAAGTGGTGACAGGTCTCCTATTCTACCGCAAAGAAGGTGAAAGTGGAGCAAGACATATCCTCGTTCTTCCTCGTGCTATGAGACATCAAGTCCTGAACTATCTTCATGATACCATGGGTCACCTTGGTTTCAGTAAAACCCTACAGCTGGTGAAGGAGCGGTACTTCTGGCCAGGTATGCACACCGAAGTCAAGCGATACATCGAAAAATGTAAGCGATGTACTCTTCGTAAGCTGCCGGTTGGGAAGAGAGGTGTTGGTTTGCAGAGCATTCGTACTACACGCCCGCTGGAACTAGTTTGCATAGACTTCCTCAGACTAGAGAAGTCTAAGGGAGGTTACGAGAACATCCTGGTTGTGACAGACCACTTTACGCGGTACGCTCAAGCATATCCGTCCCACGACCAGAAGGCAACAACAGTGGCTAAGATTCTGTGGCAAAAGTTCATCGTTCACTATGGCATCCCAGAAAGGATACATTCAGACCAAGGGAAATGCTTTGAGGCCGGAATCATCAAAGAGCTGTGCAGGTTGATGGGTATCACTAAGAGCCGGACGACCCCATATCATCCGCAAGGGAATGGAATGACGGAGCGCTTTAATCGTACGCTTCTTTCGATGTTTGGTACTTTGGAGCCAGACCAGAAGGTAAATTGGGCCATGTATGCAGAAACGATGACACATGCATACAACTCGACGAAGCATGAATCCACAGGTTATTCCCCTTTCTTCATGATGTTCCTACGAGAGCCTAAACTACCCGTTGATCTTCTGTTCCTGCCACAGAGAAGCCCTGAAGAGCGTGATAAGAGGAATGGCAAATCTCCTTCAGAATACGTGAGACGTCTACGACGACATATGCGCACAGCATACCATGAGGCAAGTGCAGCTGCAGACAAGGCCAGACAGAAACAAAAGACTGCATATGATCAGAAGGTACGTGAAGTTGTCCTTAAGCCAGGAGATCACGTATTAGTTCAGAACAAGACACCTCGTGGAAAGTGCAAGCTTAAGGATAACTGGGAGGAATGCCCACATGTAATAGTACGGAAGCTACCTGCTTTTCCTGCCTATGTCGTACGTCGCCCCGGCTCAACGAAGATGAGAACACTACACAGGAACATGCTGTCACCTTGCCCCTTTGACGTACCCCCTTCATCCACATCTGATGTCAGTGATGAGGCCCTACAGGCCCCCCCTGATGATCTTTTGGCAACACATTCCAGTGCTGCAAATGAAGATGCAGTCTTGGAGGACTATCCTCACGACAGAACATCCCAAGACGCATATCTGCAAACTACGGAAGCAGAGACCGAAAGCCACATCTCTACATCTGATGACGCTTTTTCAAGCCACGAGGATGATGCCTGCGACGAGTCCAGTGCCTTTGATGAAAAGGAGACACAGTCTTTTCGCCCTCAGAGACGCATCAAACCTCCCAATCGTTTTGGACTCTGGAACTATAACTAGATTGTGGTTTAACATGCAAATTTTAGTTTGTTTTCCGTACACTCAGGTTCTTGACGCATCGCAAGCTGTTGTTTCTGAGGTAGTGTTATTCTCTGAGCAGTACTGCAGTTAAGTTAAAGTATTGTTGAGGACAACAATAGGTTTAAGCAGTGGTGAGTGTAAGGGAGTGAAATTCCACTGTCTTATTATAGTGTGAGTCCCCCCTTAGAGAATTAATATGTCTTTTATTTTCTTGCCAAATGATCCTAGGAGTGGCACCCCTGTGTCTAGTACCCAAAGTTCACTGTATATATTTTAGTTGATTTTATTAGAGCACCAGATTTCTGTGTCAAGTACCCAAATCCACTGTGCATATTTTAGTTAATTGTATAAAAGCACCAGACCATTTTCTCTGGGCTTCATGTGCTTGGCAGTGGCCATGTGCTTGGCTAGTCAGTGAGCAGGTGAGCAGCGATCAATAAACAACTATACTGGACAGCTGCTTTCTCAAATTCCCATACCGCTCAATCGTTCTGGTAGAAGTTTGATTGTCTGTAGATTGTATTTCACTTTAGTGCTGTGTTGGTTTTCGTTTGGCAACTTTACCCTTTTTTTAAAGAAGAAATTCTCTCAGCGATTGTTTTGTTAAACCTTTTTTTGTTTAAATTACATTTTTTTAAAGTTTGTTATTGTTTTTATCTGGATAACATCAGAAAGTTGTTAGAAAAATTAAATCAGTCATTTTTTCTTTGGAGGTAAACCAATTTTCTTTCTCTGTCCCAATTTGTCTAAGAATAGTTCGCGACCTTTTCCTAACGATCCTGGTTGTTCTTATTTTTTTTAGCAAGCGAGTTTCCCAACATTTAGCAGTTATCTTTATTTTTGTATTAATTTATTAAAGTGTGCTATTTTTCCGGGTTACATTCTCACTTGGTGTATCCCAACATATGCATAAAATAACAAGCCTGTGAAAATTTGGGCTCAATTGGTCATCGAAGTTGCAAGAAAATGATGAAAGAAAAAACACCCTTGTTGTACAAGTTTGTGTGCTTTCAGATAGTAATAAAAACTTCTTGCAAGAAGTTTTTATTATTTTAGTGAGAAATTACCTCTTTCTCAACAACTACGTTACTTCAGAGGGAGTCGTTTCCTACAATGTTTTATACTATCAACAGCTCTCCGTTGCTTGTTACCAAGTAATTAGTTTTTATGCTAATATTTGTTTTGAGTCATTACCAAACGTGTACGATACCTTTAATAACAATAATAACAATAATAAAGACATTTGTAAAGCGCCTAATGCCAAAGCCTCTGAGCGCATAAAGAGAACAAGAAAATAATTATACAATAAGTGAAAGATAATTAAAATAAGCAGATTACAAATAAGCAGCTTCAAACAAATGAGTTTTTAACAGAGACTTAAAACAGTGTAAAGAACTAGCCTGGCGAATATGCACAGGAAGACTATTCCAAAGAAATGGGACAGCATAAGAAAATGATCTTTGACCATAAAAAATGGGAAAAGCTCTAGTAGTTGTGGTAAGCAATGACTGTTGAGATTGAACGTAAAGTCCGAGTAGGGGAATAATGGTGAACAAGTTCAGATAAATAAGCAGGAGATTGACATGTTTGAGCTTTGAAAGTTAACAAAAGAATTTTGTAAATTGTACAAAACTTAACTGGGAGCCAATGCAATTTCATTAGTACTGGTGTAATATTGTGAGAACGAGGCAAGCAAGAAACGAGGCGAGCAGCAGTGTTTTGTACACGTTGAATTTTAGCGAGATCTTTATCAGGGAGTCCATACAGAAGAGAATTGCTGGAATCAAGTCTTATTGTGACGAAAGCATGAACAAGACGAAGACCACATTAACTGAAAGGGGTGCCATTTCTAACAATTTTTATAATATCAACAGTTCTCCAGTGCTCTTTCAAAGTAAGTTTTTATGGTAATAAACGTTTGGAGTAACTACCAAAGGTACACCCTCCCTGTATAAACCCTACCAGGACCGGGCTTTTGTGGCTATAAACGGGGACCGGCCCGGGGGTGCGAGCGGTTCACCAGCGACTTTTATGTTAATTCTTGCCACAAAGTATTTATTTCGAGAAAAAATATAACATTACAGAGCATTTTCGGTAGTGTTTTGCCCATTTTTTTCAACAATCGTAATTTTCCCACGATTTCCGTATTTGTTGTGCAAATAATTATTGTAAAACTTTTAAAAGCTTGTTTTTACATAAACGCTCAAGAAACGTGATCAATAACGCGAAATTATATTTAATTATTTGAGTCACCGTTGGGGGCGCTATAATCATTGGTTTATCCCATTTTGGGGGATAAAGGGCAGATAGCATTGTATGATAACACAACTTTCAAGTAACATACACTTCCTCAAGGAAAGGAGCTGTTTTACTTCAAGTTATCCCCATCATCTTAACATGGTCTGTATACGTTTGGTAATGACTCATAACATTAATGGCAATAAAAAAACTTGGTAAGAAGTACAGCAGCTTTGGATGGAATGCATTTTTGAGAAATATTTCACTTTGAAGCAATGTGGTTATGGAAAAAAGATATAAGTTTTTATATATAAAAAAATGAGTTTGAAAAGTGTTTCTGTCAGAAACGTTTCTCAGATTGAAAATTCAAATTGCAGATTATTCTTCTGGACATAACCGCTCCAGATTTCCGACAATATCTCAAAAACATTACCGCCTTTTCAAATGAATTTTTCACTGGTTATTTTTATGGTATTTATATTCAAAACTGTATAGGATTGAAACAAACACTGGGTTCCAATTACCAAACGTACACAATCCCTCTGTACACTACAGCCATCGGCAGGCCACTCAGAAGCAGCCATCCCATAATTATGAACTTTAAGGCTCTGTCCGACAAAATTATTACCAGAATAAGGTAGCAGCTAAAGTAGGCCTACCAAGTCACATGTACAATCTGTGACTGTAGGCCTATCCTCCTTATTTTTGCTAAGCAGAAAGTTGCTAAGCATAATTCCCTGCTTAAGCAGCTCTTTGAAATTGGGCCGTAGTGCCATGCTTGTCCTAAAGAATTGTATAATTTGTCGCAACCTTTTGTTGACATCAGACCCCTATGGGGCGCCGTTTGTCAATTAATTGTTTAGCGTTTTTTTGACATGTTTTAAACATGGTTTGTAACAATTGGATGTAAACCATAGAAATTGCTGTCAGTTTTTTTTGTGGTTTACATACCATGAATATACAATCAAAGCTTATAAATTATGGTTTATAAACCATGTAAAATTGAAGCCTCACAAAACATGGTTTATAAACCATGATTTGTAAACCATGAAATTGTAAGCACCTTAAAAACATGGTTTATAAACCAAGAAATTTTAAGCACCTTCAAAACGTGGTTTATAAACCATGAATTTTCTAGCATAATGATTTACAAATCATGGTTTATAAACCATGAAAATTTGAACACCTTCAAAACATGGTTTATAAACCATGATTTGTAAACCATGAAATTTTAAGCACCTTAAAAACATGGTTTATAAACCATGCAATTTTAAGCACCTTAAAAACATGGTTTATAAACCATGAAATTTTAAGCACGTTTCAAAACATGGTTTATAAACCAAGAAATTTTAAGCACCTTCAAAACGTGGTTTATAAACCATGAATTTTCTAGCATCATGGTTTACAAATCATGGTTTATAAACCATGAAAATTTAAACACCTTCAAAACATGGTTTATAAACCATGAAAATTTAAACACCATCAAAACATGGTTTATAAACCATGAAAATTGTAGCACCTTCAAAACATGGTTTACAAATCATGGTTTATAAACCATAAAAACCGTGTGTTCAAAAGTCATGGTTTATAAACCATAAAAAACCGTGTGTTCAAAAATCATGGTTAATAAACCATAAAAAAACGTGTGTTCAAAAATCATGGTTTATAAACCATAAAAACCCGTGTGTTCATAAAATCATGGTTTATAAACCATAAAAAACCGAGTGTTCAAAAATCATGGTTTATAAACCATAAAAAGCCGTGTGTTCACAAATCATGGTTTATAAACCATAAAAAAACGTGTGTTCAAAAATCATGGTTTATAAACCATAAAAAACCGTGTGCTCAAAAATCATGGTTTATAAACCATAAAAACCGAACGTTGTTTCATCCAACCTCCTTCCCAAGCACCGAACTGAAGCTAACAAAGTATTGGGCCCGAAAAAGCCAGCCGCGTATTTGGCTCATTTCTGTCGTTGAATCCGTTACGGAATTGGAAAGCAACAAAGAAACAAAAAATCGGTAGTTAGAAAATAAGCCGCAAACACGGAGACAATAATGCGTGTATACTGAAGCTAACAAAGTATCATTGGGCCCGATAGTATTCGCGGAATTCGCGGAATGGCCAGCCGCGTATTCAGAAGAGTAGAACGTATGCAGTACAGGGAGGTGACAAAATGGCTAATTTGGCTCATTTCTGTCGGTGAATCCATCATTTCATCCGGACGAAAACTGAAAACTGTGGCAGGAGATTCTGTGTCCCCCCCCCCGAGATTCTGTCCACCCCCCCCCCCACCCCGGCGAACTGTTCTTCTGAGCGCCCTCTACTCTTTTCACCCTTATTCTAAATTAGCCAGCCCAAAAATTTGGTGTGCCGGTGTAACAGTCTTAGATTATGGGCTTAAACTTACACTTTTACTCATCAAATTCTTTTCAAAATTAGTTTTAGTATTTTACTAAACAGCGTAAAGCTGACCTCTTGCATACACGGATATTGTCTCCGTGTTTGCGGCTTATTTTCTAATTAACGATTTGTTTTATTTCAGTCTTCGTCCGGATGAATTATAACGGATTCAACGACAGAAATGAGCCAAATACGCGGCTGGCTATTTCGGGCCCAATACTTTGTTAGCTTCAGTTCGGTGCTTGGGAAGGAGGTTGGATGAAACAACGTTCGGTTTTTATGGTTTATAAACCATGATTTTTGAGCACACGGTTTTTTATGGTTTATAAACCATGATTTTTGAACACACGGTTTTTTATGGTTTATAAACCATGATTTGTGAACACACGGCTTTTTATGGTTTATAAACCATGATTTTTGAACACTCGGTTTTTTATGGTTTATAAACCATGATTTTTGAACACACGGTTTTTTATGGTTTATAAACCATGATTTTTGAACACTCGGTTTTTTATGGTTTATAAACCATGATTTTTGAACACACGGTTTTTATGGTTTATAAACCATGATTTGTAAACCATGTTTTGAAGGTGCTATAATTGTCATGGTTTATAAACCATGTTTTGATGGTGTTTAAATTTTCATGGTTTATAAACCATGTTTTGAAGGTGTTTAAATTTTCATGGTTTATAAACCATGATTTGTAAACCATGATGCCAGAAAATTCATGGTTTATAAACCATATTTTGAAGGTGCTTAAAATTTCTTGGTTTATAAACCATATTTTGAAACGTGCTTAAAATTTCATGGTTTATAAACCATGTTTTTAAGGTGCTTAAAATTTCATGGTTTATAAACCATGTTTTTTAAGGTGCTTAAAATTTCATGGTTTACAAATCATGGTTTATAAACCATGTTTTGAAGGTGTTCAAATTTTCATGGTTTTTAAACCATGATTTGTAAATCATTATGCTAGAAAATTCATGGTTTATAAACCACGTTTTGAAGGTGCTTAAAATTTCTTGGTTTATAAACCATGTTTTGAAACGTGCTTAAAATTTCATGGTTTATAAACCATGTTTTTAAGGTGCTTACAATTTCATGGTTTACAAATCATGGTTTATAAACCATGTTTTGTGAGGCTTCAGTTTTACATGGTTTATAAACCATAATTTATAAGCTTTGATTGTATATTCATGGTATGTAAACCACAAAAAAAATTGACAGCAATTTCTATGGTTTACATCCAATTGTTACAAACCATGGTTAAAACTTGTCAAAAAAACGCTAAACAATTAATTGACAAACGGCGCCCCATAGACCCCTTCGTGTATGACTGTGAAGCTATTTGCAGCAGCTACTGGCCCTTGTACCCTAAACCAAACTTAGTTTTCGTACGACAAACAATAGCTGTAGAAACGGGAAAGTCCCATGACGTTCCAACGAATTCTCGCGGTAACACAGAACAAGGAGGCTGGCCGCCAACCATATAGAGCAAGGAACGGACTACCAACATAGGAAGAAATCACTCGAAAGAAATCGTTGGAAAAGATCATTCCTCGGTTGGTCAATCTGCACAGTTTTACACGAATACTGACTGGTAAGATCCAATACGTCTCATTTTGAATTTTTCTCATAAATGCGGAAGTTGTCAATATTGTATGATTTAGTACTGCATTTGCCAATAGGATCAAAACACCAAGTGTCTAAAAGGTATTGAAATCATAGTTAATAGCTCACCCCAACAGTAAAAGTTGTTCCCATTTGATCAACTAACCTCTTGAAACTTTCTTGAAACAACCTAAAAACATGAATGAAGTAGAAAATGAGAAACTGTGTTCCAAGGATTTGGGTTGATTTAAAACAAGAACAGGTTACATTTTGGATATTACTGCCAACACAAATAAACCACAAGCAGTTTTCAATTATTGTTTTATGTATTTGTTTTATGAGAGATCGCCTAACATCACAAGGCCCGACGGCCACACTGAACTGATTTGGGCTGTTGACCCGAATCAACTGACCAGGGGCACGTTGCCACCTATGCCTACTCCTGGGGCTGAAACAGGGTTACCCCCTTCACAGTCCGTAAGGATGTTGGCATCGGTATCATCCACTAGGAGCCTGGATGGTAGAGCAGAATGCACTACCTTCCAAACTTGTTACGAAGCAATTATGGTTAAGTACCTTGCTCAAGGGCACCAGTGTCACAACCGGGAGTCGAACCCACACTCTGCTGCTGACAACACCAGAGCTTGGGTCCGGTGAACTAGACCGCTCGGCCACGACACGCCACAATTTGTTAATTTGATGTAACAAAAGTAAAGCCACAATTTTGTTAATTTGATGTAACAAAAGTAAACATTGTTGTATTGATGACCCACCCGGCCCCTGGGCAGGTGACCCACCCAGCTCCCGGTTAGCAGGTGACCCACCAGTCCACACCACTATACAATCTACCCACCCAGCCCCCGGTTAGCAGGTGACCCACCAGCTCACACCACTGCGATCTTCGTTGTGATAATTGTCTCTGGTTTTTGCATTTTTAACAGATCTGAAAACAATTGAGGCATAGGACGACATAGTGAACAATGGCGGACAATAGAAAGGTGCAGTTCATTTACCAGTGCACTTTCATATTAATCTTCTTCAGTAAATTAATGATACACATGATTTAAAAATTGTTTAAATTAGTATAACAAACAGGGTGCCTAATCCAAATGAGTAGGTATTTGTGGAATATATGCTTATCTTAAAGGGACACGTTGCCTTCGGGTTGGGCGCTGTTGGGCGCTTTTGGGCTATAACAAGCGTTTGATGTATAATGAGCACGGTCGGAAAGATGTTTAAAAAGTAGAATATAATTATCCACACAAACGTGCCTTAGAAATGCTTCGCTTTTGCTCACTTTCGCGAAACAAAACGCTCCGCCATTTATGGGAGTCAAGATTTTGACTCCCATAAATGGCGGACAAATTCTATTAGTCTTATTTCCAGTCGCAGCTGTTGAACTACGACTGAGCAATTATTTTATTAAAAATGTTACGATTACCATCTGTTTATTGTATTCCAATAAATATCCAACACCGAGCTGAATCTAGCACAGTATTGGTCCCGATATAGCCAGCCGGCGATTAGAACACATGCAGTACAGGGAGGTGAACCAAATGTGATAGTTTGTCTCCTCCCTGTACTGCATGTGTTCTAATATTCTGAATATGCGGCTGGCCGTTCCGCAAATACCTGGCTGGATATTTTGGACCCAATACTGACCTAGCTTTAGCTCGGTTTACAAGTTGCGAGCGAGGTAGAAAATGAGATTATTACCCGGTTTTCATCTGACCATAGAGCAAGGAGATCTGACTGGTTTACCAGGCCACTGACTACGGCACAAGCGTAACGACTGTTCGTCGCGCATTTTGCCCATTACATGGACGGTGGTATTTACGGCTGGAAATACGTATACGTTTCGCGGGGCAGATCTCGGGGTCAGATGGCAATGTTTGGGTTTTTTTTAATCACCATTCACTAATTATAACACATTAAAGGCATGTTATTGCACGAACAACTCTTAATAAGGATATGGAACACTTCCAAACAGCAAAATGTCTTGAGATTTTAAGGCAACGTGTTCCTTTAAAGCCAGTAAAATCCATAAAGAGACATGTTTTTGACTTGGAAGGGGAAAAAACACTCCTGTAGCACCCGGCCCCTCCCAACCCCCCTCGCTTTAATTAAACAGTAACCACATTATGTATTTTTAGACATATAATGGTAATTCTCCAATATCCTGAGCCAATGTATTGGGGCATGTGTTTAAAAAAGAAGGGTTTTTCTTTTATCCAATTATATGTGATAGGTACACGTTGGTCCCTCTTCGCAATGGCGGACAATAATTTGTAGACGCATGCAGTAAACACACTGCAATCAGCCATGCATTTAGAAAAGAGTTCCACGTCAGTATTTAACACGCGCAGACAATAGGGCCTATCCTGTATTATAACAAGATCACTGCAAAATGGAAACACTATTGCCACAGCACTCCACCATCGCACACAGTGTAGTGCTTTACCTAAACTCACATTCTGTACTGTGCAATGCTTCAGTGATCTTCTATCAAACTGCGAACTAACCGTTATTTTCATGGTCGTATTTAATAACATGAATTCATGTACATGATTAACAAGTTATTATAGTTTCACAGATTTGTTACTAAAGCCATCCGAAACAGAAATATCTCCCTGCTGTGATGGAGCAGACAAAGTAGGATTTGATTTTCCTCCAAATCGATGATGTTTATTTAAACCTCATCAATGTCACATAGGCAAAATATGAACATGCACAAAAGCTCTGACAAAACATCAACTTCATTTTTCACAACATAAAGAAATGTACACCGGTTGGTTTAGAGTATCGATTGGAAACCAGAGGATGAAAGTGAATTTACTCCTCAAAATAGTCACACACAAAAAACGCCCCAAGAAAAAACCGAATGAAAAAACAAATAAACACCCCCAACCCCCCCACCCCCCCCAAAAAAAAATCCCAACCCTCTATCAAAGTCTGACCTGCAGGTTCTATTGAGTTTACGTGAATGCACACGCCCTCAAAAGTCACAGGTGGCTGGAGATCACATAAATCATAGTACACGCTGTCGTACGCTTGATAATAAGTGCACTTTAAGTTACCTTACAAAAAACCCAATATGTCCATAGCAATGTTGTACTAAAAAGAGCATTTTAAAAACCATGCGGAACTGGTTTTGTATTGACTTTCTAATACTACTTAAGTTGGTATTTTTTACCTTCGTATTTTAACTCATGATATCAGTAAATGGTTCATAAAGCACGAAACAAAAGTCCACGCACTTAAACAAATATAATCGTCCAAACAAACCCCATGACTATTATTGTGCCTTTAAGAGCTATATTTTGATGCAATACTTTATTTGAAGTACTTTAGATAAAACAAAATGAAGACTTAAATATTTTACTTATCATTTTATGACAGACTCGTTCGAACTCCGTCCCTGTTGGGAAGTCCCAAACCATGGTGAGTTCATTTCATTTGGTGGTCATCCCCTAAGTACGTATACATGTACCCTCCAAGCTTGATATTCAACAAACTAATTATTTTACTCAATATTCTGCATTTCTGGAAATCTTTCATTATCAAACATTTTCTGGAAAAAAGGATAACATGTGGCATTTCTGCAACTTTAGTGATAAGTGATTTTCTGATATTGTTTTCTCTTCAATTTAACCCAACTTTCAATTCAGACTTTTACCGGTCACTTTGTAATTAACATTTACTTTTGGTGCATCAACTTTTGTTTCTAGCTTTGTTATTTGATATTTTAATAATTTAAGATAATTTTAATGTCAACTGGCATTTTTCACTAACAGCAACATACAAGATCTACTCCCCATCGCAAGGTAAGGGGTGTGAGTAGTGGTGACGAAAATGTTCTGTGGTAGTTTAAAAAGTAGGGGTGTTCAAACAGTCAGAATACTGTTAGCAAAAATTAAGGCTTGTATTGACGACATAAAATCTTGGTCATTATCAAGCAAACTTACTCTAAACTGAAATCATTGTTTTCAACTCACGTTTTACTAAAAATATTCCTCCTGCTGAATTTAACATTGGACAGTCCATTATTCAACTATCTCATGTTGTCAGAAACCTTGGTGTTCTTATGGATTCTTTGATGAGATGGTCGACCAAGTAACCAATATCTGCAAATCAGCTTTTCTTCAAATTAGAAAGAAATAGGTCGAATCCGACGCCATCTTGATAATAATTCCACTCTTCTACTTGTACATGCCTTTGCCACTTCAAGACTCGACCCATGCAATTCTCTTCTCACCGGACTTTTAGATAGAGAACTTTTTAAAGTTCAACGAGTTCAAAACATCGCTGCTCGCCTCGTTTCACGCACACCTCGTTCTCAACATATTATAACACCTATCTTATAGAACTCCATTGGCTCCCGATCAAATTGCGTATCGTATAAGTAAAATCTTCTCAGTTTCAAAGCTCTTCATGGCCTATCTCCTGACTATATTTGATCTTCTCCATAAATATATTCCTGTTCGTTCTGCTGGCCAATCCCTACTGACGCAAACTACTTATTCCACTAAATTATATGGTCAAAGAGCCTTCAACAATTCATTGCACCTTCGTTATCATGGAACGACTTACCTCTTCATATTTGCCAAGCTGACTCTCTTCAGATTTTCAAGGGACTTTAAAAGACTCATTTGTTTGAATCTATATTTTTGTAAAACATTGCTTTATATATTTCATTTCATTGTTTTATGTTTTGTGTTGCGCATAGATGCTCCTACATTATGCGCTTTTATTGTTATTAATATTATAAGCAGAGTGTTCAAAGATACAATTCAAGACCAGATGTCCTTACTCATCATTGTCATAGTCTGTTTTTTGTCAACGTAATGCTGATTTATGGCCAAAAATTTCAAGAGTGATACAATAAAAGTCAACTATGAAAGTTTCAGTTGAACATAGTGTCTACTTATTGAGAAAAAACTGAACGAACACAAAACTGACACGGTATTTCCATTCTCGATGTTATAGATGTTAAATTTGCATCGGAGATCAAAACTATTATATACTGCACTTATAGATCCTTGTCATTTGATTGGCGGAACACTTGTCACGTGTCATACTTTTTTTTGCCATGCATTTGTTCCACCTCCAAAATTTAATACAGGAGTCCTATATTGGTAAATATAGGGCGTTTTGTGACGCTTCGCACCCTATAAAAGAGCGTTCGGCGTTCATAGCCATATACGCGTGTTGGCGCGCAAGCTTACGTGCAGGCGCTGATAACGCGTTACGCAGTCAATACATACGGTAGCGTCCCAAACGTCCTATATGATTGTGTCAATTATTATATAGTCTTGGCCCAAGACGTCAGTGATCGATAGCGGATAGTGTACTGCGCTCGGTTACAACTCGTTATAGCGCGCCCTCTTGTGGCTTGAATTACCCAACTTGACTGGCTCTCACTAACGTCTTGGGAATCTCGTAGCGCCGGTGTCCCAGGGAAATCTGTCCCCCCGGAGATTATGTCCCCATACGGGAAATTAACATGGGCTGGAGGAGGATGATTCAAAAGAGGGCGCTATCAAAAGAAGTTTGTGCACAGTTTGCCGTATGGGGGGACAGAATCTCCGGGGGGACAGAATCTCCTGCCACACCGGCTTAACTTTTTCATTGTTTTCTCCCTAGCCTTTCCTAGGGAACCAATCAGCGCGCGATCGTAGTAATAAATTTAAATAATAAATTTAAATAATTTATTATGTGACCCAGGGTCATGTTTTTTATGCTTTCATGCTTCAGCTCAGCATGCATGGAGGACTTCCTCCATGAGCTCAGTGTGCGGTGGAGCAATGTGCAAGTAGAAGTACGATTCACGTTAGAAATGAAATATGCTCGTGACATGCTAAAGATGGAAAAGTAAAAGCCGAAGCAATCATAAGCTATAGATCTGCTGTTATGAATTTGTAAAATTACTAGCCCTAAAGTTTGACAGCAGTGCATCACTGCGAATACGAATTCAGTACGTGAACGACAATGGTACGGTGATTTAACGGTGGTTGCTAATAATAATAAATTGTCACCAGTAGTCCCGTGCCTTTAATAAACTGAAATCACAAATGTAACAAGATGCCAGACGTACAACGACATTATGTTTTCTGTAGTCTAGTCAACGATGTTCACCAACGATGCTTGAATAGCGGCAATGGTTGTCTGGGAAAAAATAGCCGTAGAAGCTAAATCCCTACGTAGAGCAAACTAAACTAGACACTTTCGTGGGTCGGTCGGCGTTCACACGCGGATCAACGTACATGTACATGTACCATGGAGGTATGTACAGTACGTCCGTGCAGCCAGGGAGCTGCCATGTTGTTCGCGTATTTGAATAATGCGTTACACAACCTTGACAACAGTTTTATTTACATAAAACGGCGACGCCCACAATGCAACTTGCGCTACGAGATTCCCAAGACGTTAGTGTGAGAGCCAGTCAAGTTGGGTAATTCAAGCCACAAGAGGGCGCGCTATAACGAGTTGTAACCGAGCGCAGTACACTATCCGCTATCGATCACTGACGTCTTGGGCCAAGAATAATTATTATAGGACTCCTGTGTTACATTTTGTCGAAACAGTTACCACCTCTGTAGAAATCGATAACAACAATTTCCTTGTCAAACGACCACACAATTTTCAAAACTTTGTTTTATTTATTGTTGAAACACATTTCTGAATTATATTGAAAATATCACATGGCAAGGATCTATGTGTGAGGAGTATAAACCAAAATAGTATGCATATATGGACTGTTTCATTTCACTCGATTTCACCTCGTGATTATATTCTGCAATATGCATCCAATATTTGTAAATTATTGTAGCAGCGGGTACCGCAAAATCTGCATTAGATAATGAGTATTATTTGTGTTTTACCCAAACTAATGACGTTTATGAATCACGTTTTAATATCAATTTCATTCAAATGTTTTTACAGAGAACATGCGAGCCAGACAAAGGACATGGGCTAAAAGAAACGGGTAATTACTGTTTGCTAATTAAAAAACCCAAAGCTAATATTCAATAAGGAACTACATATTCCATCGACAGTAATTCAATTTTAAAAATTAACCAAGCAATGACTCTATAAGAGACCCTTTATATACCTTATTTGAAATTAATCATTGAAGATAAAAATGAAAGCAATGTTGTATGAATCATCTATCAACAAGCGACCCCATTCCACCAAAGTTTATATCAAAATGCTTCAATTTTTCATATTTTATTTTTAAGATGATGAGGACGTCTTAACATCAAGTGACCAATCAGAGGAGAAACAAACACCAAGGTCTGATAGTCCGGATAATCTGGATCAAAAAATGGTAATGTTCGGATATGCAATGTTTTTAATATTCATATTGTTTTGTTTTGTAACTGCCTAAAGACGTCTGCGTCGCAGGATTATTATGTTGTTTTTTTTAAAGCAATCTGTTTTCAATTCTTCACCAGTGATTCAGAGATGTTTTCTTTTAATTAAAAACATCAATTGTTAATAAATTCTTGGAATGCAAATATAAATCCTTGTTTCAGTCAATTCAACAAATCCATAGTTTTCATTGTATGTTCCTGGTATCCACCTCTGCAACTAAATTCAGATCGTAACCTTAACCAATTCACATACAATATGTACATCAAACTTCCCTTTAATTGATTTTGTCATCAAAACTTAATTTTAATTCGGCATCAAATTTCACTCATTGTATTTGTTCACACTTACTTAGATTTGTCAAAACAAAGTTTCGACATTTTTGTTTTTCAAATTATTATTTAGTAGGTGCCGTTTTTTCTTTAACTCAATACATCAGCCGTAAATCATGGTTTCTAAATTTGCACATTAACACACCAAAGTCCATTCACTACAAAAAACCGAAAACGACGCAAGAGATTGCGTATTTGAAGAGAGCTAATATTTGTCTCAATTTCACAATAAGCTTCTGTTTAATAAGTTATTTGGATAGAGCAAATTGAAGATTAAAATATTCTACTTCTCAATTACGTGACAGACTCGTTCCAAGTCCGTCCCTACAAACAAATACAACACTTGGGTGAGTACTATTATAATTGTTTATTTATTTATTTAGTTATTTAGTTATTTATCTGTTCATTCAGTCTGTTATCACCAACCAACAGCAATAAATCACTAACAGCGAGGTTTTCAGTTTATTAAATTTACATGAAATATGTTCCGAACGATCATACACATTTTAATTTAATTTACGGCTGCACAACTGAAAAGAAATTCGTAAAGGGGAACAGTGCAAGTTAAAAGGCTAAACGATACTAACTTAAATAAGTAAATCATTAAACTAAACGAAACACACAATTTTATCTGGCTTTCATCTCCTAAATACTATGTCCACTTACCAAATGAAATTGGACAGTGTGAAACATTTTGGGGATTTTCTTTTTAACTTTGTTTTATAATAGTTAATATATCAAACCCTAATTTGGTTTAAGAACCTCGTCTCAATTGATACCATTTACTACCGAAACTCTAAATTGAAAATCTTCGATTACAGGCAGCAACAAGATCGCCTGAGAAATGCCAGGTAATCTGTTTGAGCAGTGGTTACAAACTATTTTCTGTCTGTTTAAAAAGTAGTCGAGCAAACAGTCAAAATAGCAATCGTTTAAGAATCATGATAAAAGTAAACTTCATAACCAAAATGTCATAATTTTAACCGTTTGTTTAACGACTGTTTGAGTTCGGATCACGGTAAACCAGTAGTTTAACTTCCAAATTTTGTTGTGTCCAAACCTCTTTGAATACCAACCTTGGTAATGAAATACTGGTACAATTTTAAATATGTGTCAAATTGTATCACCTCAGATGTCCCAATTGAACCAAACCCCCAAACCACAGATTGTACACATGTGTGTACACAATTGTTCTTGTTCGAAGTGTGTTTCTGCAATGACTTTTCGAAAATATGTGTCCAAAAACTATAGTTAAATTCAAAATGAGGTTTTTATCATTTATTAGTTATTATCAACTTGGCAAAAACAATTATATAACAAATAAATCATTCAATATTTTACAAATTATGTTAAGCCACTCTTGGTAAGGGGATACAAGAAGACAAACATTTAAGATGAAAATAACAAAGGGGAGCTGAAGGTAGGAATTGATATTCCTCTTAAAACAGTCCAGATGTTTTTTTTATTCGTGTCTCTATGCACGCAAATTATGAAAACCTTCATGCGTGCATTAAAATTAAAAGTCACAAAGGTTTAGTTAAAAAGCGTGATTCTCGGTACCTCCTAATCAATACATATTTTGAGGCAACCAACTAATTATGGACCCTCTGGCTACTTGTGAGGGTTGGATTTCATAAAGCAACATATCTTCATAATTAGTTGAAGTTTTCATCAGCAAATCTGTCTAAAGCTTCATTACAAGTTTTATTTCTTATGTTTATTGATTGACTAATATTTTTTAGCATTCACGATATGATATAGGGCCTAACACTGCTTCCAAAATTTAAGAATTCCCGTGCCGTTTTTCTTTAACTCAATACATGTATCCTGGTTTCGAAATTTGCACATTACACACGTAAAACAAAGTCCATTTACTACAAAAAGAGATTGCGTATTTGAAGACCTATAGAGCTTTTAATAAGTTATTGTGATAAAGCAAATTAGGATTGATATATTTTACTTCTCAATAACATGACAGACTCGTTCCGGGTCCGTCCCTACAAAGAAATACAACACCTTGGTGAGTACTTTTCTAATGTTATATATATATATATTTATATATATTCTCTATATTTGTTCATTCATTCTGTCATCAAAAACCAACAACAGTAAATCACTGACAGCGAGTTTTTAAAATAATTTTGTTTACATCAACAGTTTTCAGATAGTTAAATTTCTTTTTAATTTTACGGTTGCATGTGTTGTTTACTGTCAAGCTAATCATTTTATATCTGTACGCGTTCCCTTTAAACTTCATCAAAATGTCTCATTTTTGAAACCAAATTATTTCCAAGGCCTAGATGAAGACAGTTTGATGAAGACATTTCGCTAAATTGGTGTACCATCTCATTTTTCAGGAGGCACACTGTTGTTTTTTTTACATCCAGTTTATTTTGAAATCCTCATACAATTTAACCGCTAAAGATTCTTCAATTTCTGAAATATTTACAACACAAATTTCACTCCAATGTTTTTACAGAGGACAGGCGAACCATACAAAGGGAATGGGCTAAAAGAAACGGGTAACTATTGTTTGCTTTACTTCTTAAATTCAATAGGGAAATATGTCCATTGACAGTAAATTAATTATGAAGATTAATCAAGCAATGATCTTAATAGACTCTTTCAATTTAAACCCTTTTTAATTGGAATCATATTTAAGATAACTCATTGCTCGATAATATGAAAGCAATAGGTGTTTTATGAATAAACTACTTGGGGTTGAACAAAGAAGAATTGGTCAGTGTGGGATTCGAACCAAAGACCTCTGGATTAACGTGGCGGCGCTCTACCAACTGAGCCATATATAAAGCCCTAATGTTGGAGGTATTAGTTACCATTTCATCAATATCTTTGTTCGAGGGGTGCCAGTCAGAAGCCATATACAATCGTTAACTGCCGGGTAGCCAGGGATCACACACACCTTTGATACAACCTTGGAAGCGGCAGCAGGGGATCACGTTCGGGGGATGCGACTTTTTGAATAAAAATGATTGAATTAATTGTTTACACTTGACAACCTACCCCATTCCACCCAAATCAATATGAAAATACTTCAATTCTTCATATTTTATTTTTAAGATGATGAGAACGTCTTAACATCAAGTGACCAATCAGAGGAGAAACAAATACCAAGGTCTGATAGTCCGGATAATCTGGATCAAAAAATGGTAATGTTCGGATATGCAATTTTTTTAATATTCATTAAATTTTGTTTTGTAACTGCCTAAAAACGTCTGTAGAAGTAAAATTGATTATTATTGATTGTTGAATGGCATTGGGGCTTTTTAATTAAGTGATCTGTTTTCAATTCTTCACCAGCGATATAGAGATATTTTCTTTGAATTTAAACATAAATTATTAATACATTCTTGGAATGCAAATATAAATCCTTGTTTCAGTCACTTTAACAAATCTATAGTTTCCATTGTATATTCCTGTGATCTGCTTCTGAAACTAAATTCAGATCGTAACCTTAACCAATTCACATTCAATATGTACATCAAACTTCCCTTTAATTGATTTTTCATGAAAACTTAATTTCAATTCGGCATTAAATTTCACTCATTGTATTTGTTCACACATACTAAGATTTGTCAAAACAAAGTTCCGACATTTTTGTTTTTCAAATTATTATTTAGTAGGTGCCGTTTTTTCTTTAACTCAATACTTCAGCCGTAAATCATGGTTTCTAAATTTGCACATTAATACACCCATGTCCATTCACTACAAAAAAACCGAAAACGACGCAAGAGATTGCGTATTTGAAGAGCTATTACTTGTCTCAATTTCACAATAAGTTTCTGTTTATATGTTATTTGGATAGAGCAAATTGAAGATTAAAATATTATACTTCTCAATTACGTGACAGAATCGTTCAAAGTCCGTCCCTACAAACAAATACAGCACCTGGGTGAGTACTATTATAATTGTTTATTTATTTATTTACATTTAGTTATTTACTTGTTCATTCAGTCTGTTAACACAAAGCAACAGCAATAAATCACTAACAGCGAGGTTTTCAGTATATTAAGTAGAAAGGCTAAACAATACTAACTTAAATAAATAAATCATTAAACTAAACGAAACACACAATTTATCTGGCTTTCATCTCCTAATACTATGTCCACTTACCAAATGAAATTGGACAGTGTGAAACTTTCTGGAGGATTCTTATTTAACTTTAATACATTTTTCTTGAAAATAAGGTACAGGAATATTTTGAAATTTTAATTAATTTGTTTTAAAATAGTTAATATTTCAAATCCTAGTTTTGTTTAAGAACCTCGTCTGACTCATGTGATTATCTAATCCCAATCCAATCTTTCAAGTATCCAGATTTTATTATTGCCGGTCACTTTGACCACATTGTTTGCTAGCTTTTTATTTGATACCATTTATTACCTAAACTCTAAATTGAAACTCTTCGATTACAGGCAGCAACAAGATCGCCTGAGAAATGCCAGGTAATCTGTTTGAGCAGTGGTTACAAACTATTTTCTGTCAGTTTAAAAAGTAGTCGAGCAAACAGTCAAAATAGCAATCGTTTAAGAATCATGATGATAAGAAAAAAGTAAACTTCAAAACCACAGGTCATAATTTTAACCGTTTTTTTTTTACTGCTGTTGAAGGTCGAATCAAGGTAAACCCAAATTGTTAGACTTCAAAATCTTGGAAAATCCAAACTTCTTTGCATACCAAACTTGGTAATGAAATACTGGTACAATTTTAGATGATTATGTGTCAAAATTGTATCATCCAGATGTCCCAATTGAACCAAACCCCCAAACCCCAGATTGTACATGTGTACACAATTTTTCTTGCTCGAAGTGTGTTTCTATAATTACTTTTAGAAAATATGTGTCCAAAAACTAGTTAAATTCAAATTGAGGTTTTCATTATTTATTAGATAGGCCTATTTTCAACTTAACAAAGAAATTATATTAAAAAATAAATCGTTCAATTTATTTTTAAATATTTGTAATGCAATTTTGCCCCAAACAAGGCTAAAAGCCACTCTTTGTAAGGGAATACAAGAAGACAAATATTTAAGATGAAAATAACTCATTGGAGCTAAAGGTAGAAATTGATATTCCTCTTAAAACAGTCAAGATCCTTTTTTAATCGTGTCTCCATGCACGCAAAATATAAAAAGCTTTATGCATGCATTAGAATTACAAGTCACAAAGTTTCAGTTCAAAATCGTGATTCTCGTTACTTCCTAATCATTACATATTTTGATGCAACCAACTAATTATGGACCTTCTGACTATTTGTGAGGGTAGGAATTCACAAAGCAACAAATCTTCATAATTTGTTGAGGTTTTCAAAAGCAAATCTGTCTGAAGCTTCATTACAAGTATTATTTCTTATGTTTATTGATTGATTTGTGTTTTTTAGCATTCACGATATGATATAGGGCCTAACACTGCTTCCAAAATTTAAGATTTCCCGTGCCGTTTTTCTTTAACTCAATACATAATAATATCCTGGTATCGAAATTTTCACAATACACACGGAAAACAAAGTCCATTTACTACAAAAAGAGATTGCGTATTTGAAGAGCTATAGAGCTTTAACTAAGTAATTTTGATAAAGCAAATTAGGATTGATATATTTTACTTCTCAATAACATGACAGACTCGTTCCGGGTCCGTCTCTACAAAGAAATACAACACCTTGGTGAGTACTTTTTTAATGTTATATATATATATATAGTTATCTATTTGTTCATTCATTAACAACCAACAGCAGTAAATCACTAACAGCAAGTTTTTAAAATAATAAAGTTTACTTCAAAAATGTTCAGATTGTTAAATTTCTTTTTGATTTTACGGTTGCATGTGTTGTTTGTTGACTGTCAAGCTTAAAATGTTAAATCTGTACGCGTTCCCTTGAAACTTTATCAAAATGGTTCATTTTTGAAACCAAATTATTTCCATGGCCTAGATAAAGACAGTTTGATGATAAAAAGATGGAAGATCAATAACCTATCGCTAAATTGGTGTACCATCTCATTGTTCAGGAGGCACACTGTTTTTTTTATTACATCCAGTTTATTGTGAAATCTCATACAATTTAACCGCTAAAGATCCTTCAAACAGGTAATTTTCTGAAATAAGTTATAATACAAATTTCACTCGAATGTTTTTACAGAGGACAGGCGAACCACACAAAGGGAATGGGCTAAAAGAAACGGGTAACTACGGTTTGCTTTACTTTATAGTTAAAAAGGGAAATAATATGTCCATTGACAGTAAACTAATTATGAAGATTTATCAAGCAATGATCTTAAGAGACTCTTTCATTTTAAACCCTTTTAATTGGAATCCTATTTAAGATAACTCATTGCTCAATAATATGAAAGCAATAGGTATTTTATGAAAACATTACTTGGGGTTGAACCAAAAACATTACTCAGTGTGGGATTCGAACCAAATACCTCTGGATTAACGTGGCGGTTCTCTACCAACTGAGCCATATATAAAGCCCTAATGTTGGAGGTATTAGTTACCATTTCATCAATATCTTTGTTCGAGGGGTGCCAGTCAGAAGCCACAATCGTTAACTGCCGAGTAGCCAGGGATCACACACACACGTTTTTGATACAACCTTGGAAGCGGCAGCAGGGGATCACGTTAGGGGGATTCGACTTGTTGAATAAAAATGATTGAATAAATTGTTTACAACTGACAACCTACCCCATTCCACCCAAATCAATATGAAAATACTTCAATTCTTCATATTTTATTTTTAAGATGATGAGAACGTCTTAACATCAAGTGACCAATCAGAGGAGAAACAAATACCAAGGTCTGATAGTCCGGATAATCTGGATCAAAAAATGGTAATGTTCGGATATGCAATTTTTTTAATATTCATTAAATTTTGTTTTGTAACTGCCTAAAAACGTCTGTAGAAGTAAAATTGATTATTATTGATTGTTGAATGGCATTGGGGCTTTTTAATTAAGTGATCTGTTTTCAATTCTTCACCAGCGATATAGAGATATTTTCTTTGAATTTAAACATAAATTATTAATACATTCTTGGAATGCAAATATAAATCCTTGTTTCAGTCACTTTAACAAATCTATAGTTTCCATTGTATATTCCTGTGATCTGCTTCTGAAACTAAATTCAGATCGTAACCTTAACCAATTCACATTCAATATGTACATCAAACTTCCCTTTAATTGATTTTTCATGAAAACTTAATTTCAATTCGGCATTAAATTTCACTCATTGTATTTGTTCACACATACTAAGATTTGTCAAAACAAAGTTCCGACATTTTTTGTTTTTCAAATTATTATTTAGTAGGTGCCGTTTTTTCTTTAACTCAATACTTCAGCCGTAAATCATGGTTTCTAAATTTGCACATTAATACACCCATGTCCATTCACTACAAAAAAACCGAAAACGACGCAAGAGATTGCGTATTTGAAGAGCTATTACTTGTCTCAATTTCACAATAAGCTTCTGTTTATATGTTATTTGGATAGAGCAAATTGAAGATTAAAATATTATACTTCTCAATTACGTGACAGAATCGTTCAAAGTCCGTCCCTACAAACAAATACAGCACCTGGGTGAGTACTATTATAATTGTTTATTTATTTATTTACATTTAGTTATTTACTTGTTCATTCAGTCTGTTAACACAAAGCAACAGCAATAAATCACTAACAGCGAGGTTTTCAGTATATTAAGTAGAAAGGCTAAACAATACTAACTTAAATAAATAAATCATTAAACTAAACGAAACACACAATTTATCTGGCTTTCATCTCCTAATACTATGTCCACTTACCAAATGAAATTGGACAGTGTGAAACTTTCTGGAGGATTCTTATTTAACTTTAATACATTTTTCTTGAAAATAAGGTACAGGAATATTTTGAAATTTTAATTAATTTGTTTTAAAATAGTTAATATTTCAAATCCTAGTTTTGTTTAAGAACCTCGTCTGACTCATGTGATTATCTAATCCCAATCCAATCTTTCAAGTATCCAGATTTTATTATTGCCGGTCACTTTGACCACATTGTTTGCTAGCTTTTTATTTGATACCATTTATTACCTAAACTCTAAATTGAAACTCTTCGATTACAGGCAGCAACAAGATCGCCTGAGAAATGCCAGGTAATCTGTTTGAGCAGTGGTTACAAACTATTTTCTGTCAGTTTAAAAAGTAGTCGAGCAAACAGTCAAAATAGCAATCGTTTAAGAATCATGATGATAAGAAAAAAGTAAACTTCAAAACCACAGGTCATAATTTTAACCGTTTTTTTTTTACTGCTGATGAAAGGTCGAATCAAGGTAAACCAAAATTGTTAGACTTAAAAATCTTGGAAAATCCAAACTTCTTTGGATACCAAACTTGGTAATGAAATACTGGTACAATTTTAGATGATTATGTGTCAAAATTGTATCATCCAGATGTCCCAATTGAACCAAACCCCCAAACCCCAGATTGTACATGTGTACACAATTTTTCTTGCTCGAAGTGTGTTTCTATAATTACTTTTAGAAAATATGTGTCCAAAAACTAGTTAAATTCAAATTGAGGTTTTCATTATTTATTAGATAGGCCTATTTTCAACTTAACAAAGAAATTATATTAAAAAATAAATCGTTCAATTTATTTTTAAATATTTGTAATGCAATTTTGCCCCAAACAAGGCTAAAAGCCACTCTTTGTAAGGGAATACAAGAAGACAAATATTTAAGATGAAAATAACTCATTGGAGCTAAAGGTAGAAATTGATATTCCTCTTAAAACAGTCAAGATCCTTTTTTAATCGTGTCTCCATGCACGCAAAATATAAAAAGCTTTATGCATGCATTAGAATTACAAGTCACAAAGTTTCAGTTCAAAATCGTGATTCTCGTTACTTCCTAATCATTACATATTTTGATGCAACCAACTAATTATGGACCTTCTGACTATTTGTGAGGGTAGGAATTCACAAAGCAACAAATCTTCATAATTTGTTGAGGTTTTCAAAAGCAAATCTGTCTGAAGCTTCATTACAAGTTTTATTTCTTATGTTTATTGATTGATTTGTATTTTTTAGCATTCACGATATAGGGCCTAACACTGCTTCCAAAATTTAAGATTTCCCGTGCCGTTTTTCTTTAACTCAATACATAATAATATCCTGGTATCGAAATTTTCACAATACACACGGAAAACAAAGTCCATTTACTACAAAAAGAGATTGCGTATTTGAAGAGCTATAGAGCTTTAACTAAGTAATTTTGATAAAGCAAATTAGGATTGATATATTTTACTTCTCAATAACATGACAGACTCGTTCCGGGTCCGTCTCTACAAAGAAATACAACACCTTGGTGAGTACTTTTTTAATGTTATATATATATATATAGTTATCTATTTGTTCATTCATTAACAACCAACAGCAGTAAATCACTAACAGCAAGTTTTTAAAATAATAAAGTTTACTTCAAAAATGTTCAGATTGTTAAATTTCTTTTTGATTTTACGGTTGCATGTGTTGTTTGTTGACTGTCAAGCTAAAAATGTTAAATCTGTACGCGTTCCCTTGAAACTTTATCAAAATGGTTCATTTTTGAAACCAAATTATTTCCATGGCCTAGATAAAGACAGTTTGATGATAAAAAGATGGAAGATCAATAACCTATCGCTAAATTGGTGTACCATCTCATTGTTCAGGAGGCACACTGTTTTTTTTATTACATCCAGTTTATTGTGAAATCTCATACAATTTAACCGCTAAAGATCCTTCAAACAGGTAATTTTCTGAAATAAGTTATAATACAAATTTCACTCGAATGTTTTTACAGAGGACAGGCGAACCACACAAAGGGAATGGGCTAAAAGAAACGGGTAACTACGGTTTGCTTTACTTTATAATTAAAAAGGGAAATAATATGTCCATTGACAGTAAACTAATTATGAAGATTTATCAAGCAATGATCTTAAGAGACTCTTTCATTTTAAACCCTTTTAATTGGAATCCTATTTAAGATAACTCATTGCTCAATAATATGAAAGCAATAGGTATTTTATGAAAACATTACTTGGGGTTGAACCAAAAAACATTTCTCAGTGTGGGATTCGAACCAAATACCTCTGGATTAACGTGGCGGTTCTCTACCAACTGAGCCATATATAAAGCCCTAATGTTGGAGGTATTAGTTACCATTTCATCAATATCTTTGTTCGAGGGGTGCCAGTCAGAAGCCACAATCGTTAACTGCCGAGTAGCCAGGGATCACACACACACGTTTTTGATACAACCTTGGAAGCGGCAGCAGGGGATCACGTTAGGGGGATTCGACTTGTTGAATAAAAATGATTGAATAAATTGTTTACAACTGACAACCTACCCCATTCCACCCAAATCAAGATGAAAATACTTCAACTCTTCATATTTTATTTTTAAGATGATGAGGACGACTTAACATCAAGTGAACAATCAGAGGAGAAACAAATACCAAGGTCTGATAGTCCGGATAATCTGGATCAAAAAATGGTAATGTTCGGATATGCAATGTTTTTAATATTCATATTATTTTGTTTTGTAACTGCCTAAAGACGTCTGTAGAAGGTAAATTTATTATTATTGATTGTTGAATGGCATTGGGGTTTTTTAATTGAGTGATCTGTTTTCAATTCTTCACCAGTGATATATAGATATTTTCTTTGAATTTAAAACATAAATTATTAATACATTCTTGGAATGCAAATATAAATCCTTGTTTCAGTCACTTTAACAAATCCATAGTTTTCATTGTATATTCCTGTGATCCACTTCTGACACCAAATTCAGTTCTTAACATTAACCAATTCACATACAATATGTACATCAAACTTCCCTTTAATTGATTTTTTCATGAAAACTTAATTTCAATTCGGCATCAATTTTCACTCATTGTATTTGTTCACACATACTAAGATTTGTCAAAACAAAGTTCCGACATTTTTTGTTTTTCAAATTATGTACGTGCCGTTTTTTCTTTAACTCAATACATCAGCTCTAAATCATGGTTTCTAAATTTGCACATTAACACACCAAAGTCCATTCACTACAAAAAACCGAAAACGACGCAAGAGATTGCGTATTTGAAGAGCTATTTTTTGTCTCAATTTCACAATAAGCTTCTGTTTAATAAGTTACTTGGATAGAGCAAATTGAAGATTAAAATATGTTACTTCTCAATTACGTGACAGACTCGTTCCAAGTCCGTCCCTACAAACAAATACAACACTTGGGTGAGTACTATTATAATTGTTTATTTATTTATTTGTTTATTTAGTTAGTTATTTATTTGTCCATTCAGTCTGTTATCACCAACCAACAGCAATAAATCACTAACAGCGAGGTTTTTAGTATTTTAAATTTTTAAATGAAATATGTTCAGAACAATTAGGCCTATGCACATTTTCTTTTAATTTACGGCTCACATCTGAAATGAAATTCGTAAAGGGGAACAGTGCAAGTAGAAAGGCTAAACAATACTAACTTTAAAAAATAAATCATTAAACTAAACGAAACACACAATTTATCTGGCTTTCATCTCCTAATACTATGTCCACTTACCAAATGAAATCGGACAGTGTGAAATTTTTTTGGTGGATTGTTTATTTAACTTTAATTCATTTTTCTGGAAAATAAGGTTACGGTATGTGAATATTTTGAAATTTTAATTAATTTGTTTTAAAATAGTTAATATTTCACAAATCCTAATTTTGTTTACGAACCTCGTCTGACTCATGTGATTATCTAATCCTCATCCAATATTTCAAGTATCCAGATTTTATTAGTGCCGGTCACTTTGACTACATTGTTTGCTAGCTTTTCATTTGATACCATTTATTACCTAAACTCTAAATTGAAATACAAGATCGCCTGAGAAGGTAATCTGTTTGAGTAGTGGTTACAAACTATTTTTGTGTTAGTTTAAAAAGTAGTCGAGCAAACAGTCGAAATAGCAATCGTTTAAGAATCATGATGACATATGAAAAAGTAAACTTCAAAACCACATGTCATAATTGTAAGCGTTTTTTTAACTACTGTTTAAGTTCGGATCAGGGTAAACTTTAAACTTCAAAATCTTGTTGTGTCCAAACCTCTTCGAATACCAACCTTGGTAATGAAATACTTGTACAATTTTAAATATGTGTCAAATTGTATCACCTCAGATGTCCCAATTGAACCAAACCCCCAAACCCCAGATTGTACACATGTATACACAATTGTTCTTGGTCAAAGTGTGTTTCTATAATGACTTTTAGAAAATATGTGTCCAAAAACTAGTTAAATTCAAATTGAGGTTTTCATTATTTATTAGTTATTTTCGAATTAACAAAGAAAATATATTAACAAAATAAATCGTTCATTTAAAGAAAAAAATTAAATGCAAGTTTGCCCCAAACAAGGCTAAAAGCCACTCTTGGTAAGGGGATACAAGAAGACAAATATTTAAGATGAAAATAACTCAGTGGGGCTTAAGGTAGGAATTGATATCCCTCTTAAAACAGTCTAGATCCTTTTTTAATCGTGTCTCCATGCACGCAAAAAATGAAAACATTTATGTGTTCATTACAATTAAAAGTCACAAAGTTTCAGATAAAAGGCGTGATTCTCGGTACCTCCTAATCATTACATATTTTGAGGCAACCAATTAATTATGGACCCTCTGACTACTTGTGAGGGTAGGAATTCACAAAGCAACAAATCTTCATAATTTGTTTAGGTTTTCCTAAGCAAAACTGTCTGAAGCTTCATTACAAGTTTTATTTCTTATGTTTATTGATTGATTTGTATTTTTTAGTATTCACGATACGGTATAGGGCCTAACACTGCTTCCAAAATTTAAGATTTCCCATGCCGTTTTTCTTTAACTCAGTACATATGTATATACTGGTTTCGAAATTTGCACATTACACACTTAAAACAAAGTCCATTTACTACAAAAAGAGATTGCGTATTTGAAGGAGCTTTTAATAAGTTATTGTGATGAAGCAAATTAGGATTATTTTACTTCTCAATTTCTTGACAGACTCGTTCCGGGTCCGTCTCTACACAGAAATACAACACCTTGGTGAGTACTTTTATAATGTTATATATATATAGTTATCTATTTGTTCACTCATTCTGTCATCAACAACCAACAGCAGTAAATCACTAACAGTGAGTTTTTAAAATAATAAAATTTACTTCAACTTTCTTAAGATTGTTAAATTTCTTTTTAATTTTACGATTGCATGTGTTGTTTATTGTCGAGCTAAAAATGTTAAATTTGTACGCGTTCCCTTGAAACTTCATCAAAATGTCTCATTTTTTAAACCAAATTATTTCCAAGGCCTAGATGAAGACAGTTTGATGATTGAAAGATGGAAGATCAAAAACATTTCGCTAAAGTGGTGTACCATCTCATTGTTCAGGAGGCACACTGTTGTTTTTATTACATCGAGTTTATTGTGAAATCTCATACAATTTTAACCGCTAAAGATTCTTCAATACGGTAATTTTCTGAAATAAGTTATAATACAAATTTCACTCCAATGATTTTACAGAGGACAGGCGAACCATACAAAGGAAAAGGGCTAAAAGAAACGGGTAACTATTGTTTGCTTTACTTTATATAATGAACAGGAAAATATTTCCATTGACAGTAAATTAATCAACAAGATTAATCAAGCAATGACTCATAAGAGACTCTTTTAACCTTTTTGAAATGGAATCATATCTAAGATAACTCATTGCTCAATAACATGAAAGCAATAGGTGTTTTATGAATAAATTAGTTGGGGTTGAACAAAGAAAATTGGTCAGTGTTGGGATACGAACCAACGACCTCTGGATTAACGTGGCGGCGCTCTAACTGAGCCATGAAGCCCTAATGTTGGAGGTATTAGTTACCATTTTATCAATGTCTTTGTTCGAGGGGTGCCAGTCAGAAGCCATTTACAACCGTTAACTGCCGAATAGCCAGGGATCACACACACGTTTTTGTTACAACCTTGGAAGCGGCAGCAGGGGATCACGTTAGGGGGATTCGACCTTTTGAATAAAAATGATTGAATAAATTGTTTACAACTGACAACCTATCCCCTTCCACCCAAATCAATATGAAAATACTTCAATTCTTCATATTTTATTTTAAAGATGATGAGAACGTCTTAACATCAAGTGACCAATCAGAGGAGAAACAAATACCAAGGTCTGATAGTCCGGATAATCTGGATCAAAAAATGGTAATGTTCGGATATGCAATTTTTTTAATATTCATTAAATTTTGTTTTGTAACTTCCTAGAGACGTCTGAAGAAGTTAAATTTATTATTATTGATTGTTGAATGGCATTGGGGGTTTTTAATTGAGTGATCTGTTTTCAATTCTTCACCAGTGATATAGAGATATTTTCTTTGAATTTAAACATAAATTATTAATACACTCTTGGAATGCAAATATAAATCCTTGTTTCAGTCACTTTAACAAATCCATAGTTTTCATTGTATATTCCTGTGATCCACTTCTGAAACTAAATTCACATCGTAACCTTAACCAATTCACATCCAATATGTACATCAAACTTCCCTTTAATTGATTTTTCATGAAAACTTAATTTCAATTTGGCATTAAATTTCACTCATTGTATTTGTTCACACATACTTAGATTTGTCAAAACAAAGGTCCGACATTTTTTTGTTTTTTAAATTATTATTTGGTAGGTGCCGTTTTTTCTTTTACTTAATACATCAGCCGTAAATCATGGTTTCTAAGTTTGCACATTAACACACCAAAGTCCATTCACTACAAAAAACCGAAAACGACGCAAGAGATTGCGTATTTGAAGAGCTAGTATTTGTCTCAATTTCACAATAAGCTTCTGTTTAATAAGTTATTTGGATAGAGCAAATTGAAGATTAAAATATTTTACTTCTCAATTACGTGACAGACTCGTTCCAAGTCCGTCCCTACAAACAAATACAGCACTTGGGTGAGTACTATTATAATTGTTTATTATTATATTTTTTTAGTTCTTTATTTGTCCATTCAGTCTGTTATCACTAACCAACAGCAATAAATCACTAACAGCGAGGTTTTCAGTATATTAAATTTAAATGAAATAGGCATATGTTCAGAACGATTATACACATTTTATTTTAATTAACGGCTGCACAACTGAAAAGAAATTCGTAAACGGTTACAGTGCAAGTAGAAAGGATAAACAATACCATTAAATAAATAATCCATTAAACTAAACGAAACGCACAATTTTATCTGGCTTTCATCTCCTAATATCATGTTCACTTTCCAAATGAAATTGGACAGTGTGAAACTTTTTGGGTGATTTTTTGTTAAACTTTAATACTTTTTGTTGAAAATCAAGTACATGAATATTCTGAAATGTTAATTAATTTGTTTTAAAATAGTTAATATTTCAAACCCTAATTTAGTTTTAGATCCTCGTCTGACTTATGTGATTATATAATCCCAATCCAATCTTTCAAGTATACAGATTTTATTATTGCCGGTCACTTTGACTACATTGTTTGCTAGCTTTTCATTTGATACCATTTATTACCTAAACTCTAATTTAAAATTCTTCGATTACAGAGAGCAACAACGAAACGCACAATTTTATCTGGCTTTCATCTCCTAATATCATGTCCACTTTCCAAATGAAATTGGACAGTGTGAAACCTTTTGGGTGATTTTTTTGTTAAACTTTAATACATTTTTCTTGAAAATCAAGTACATGAATATTCTGAAATGTTAATTAATTTGTTTTAAAATAGTTAATATTTCAAACCCTAATTTAGTTTTAGATCCTCGTCTGACTTGTGTGATTATATAATCCCAATCCAATCTTTCAAGTATACAGATTTTATTATTGCCGGTCACTTTGACTACATTGTTTGCTAGCTTTTCATTTGATACCATTTATTACCTAAACTCTAAATTGAAATTCTTCGACTACAGACAGCAACAACATCGTCTGAGAAATGTCAGGTAATCTGTTTGATCAGTGGTTACAAACTATTTTGTGTTAGTTTAAAAAGTAGTTGAGCAAACAGTCAAAATAGCAATCGTTTAAGAATCAGGATGTTAAGAAAAAAATAAACTTCAAAACCACATGTCAAAATGTTAACCTTTTTTAACAGCTGTTGAAGGTCGGATCAAGGTAAACTTAAATTGTAAAACTTCCAAATCTTGGTATGTCCAAACTACTTTGACTACCAACCTGGGTGATGAAATACTAGTACAATTTTAAATATGTGTCAAATTTTATCACCTCAGATGTCCCAAATGACCAAACCCCACAAAACCCCAGATTGTACACATGTATACACAATAATTGTTCTTGCTCGAAGTGTGTTTATATAATGACTTTTCGAAAATATGTGTCCAAAAACTAGTTAAATTCAAATTGAGGTTTTTTATTATTTATTAGATAGGCCTATGTTCAACTTAACAAAGAAATTATATTAAAAAAATAAATCGTTCAATTTATTTTTAAATATTTGTAATGCAAGTTTGCCCCCAAACAAGGCTAAAAGCCACTCTTTGTAAGGGGATACAAGAAGACAAATATTTAAGATGAAAATAACTCATTGGAGCTAAAGGTAAAAATTGATATTCCTCTTAAAACAGTCCAGATGGTTTTTTATTCGTGTCTCCATGCACGCAAATTATGAAAACCTTTATGTTTGCATTATAATTAAAAGTCACAAACTTTCAGTTCAAAATCGTGATTCTCGGTACTTCCTAATCGTTAAATATTTTGAGGCAACCAACTAATTATGGACCTTCTGACTACTTGTGAGGGTTGGAATTCACAAAGCAACACATCTTCATAATTTGTTTATGTTTTCATGCGCAAATCTGTCTAAAGCTTCATTACAAGTTTTATTTCTTATGTTTATTGATTGATTTGTATTTTTTAGTATTCACGATACGATATAGGGCCCAACACTGCTTCCAAAATTTAGGATTTCCCATGCCGTTTTTCTTTAACTCAATACATGTATATACTGGTTTTGAAATTTGCACATTACACACTTAAAACAAAGTCCATTTACTACAAAAAGAGATTGCGTATTTGAAGAGCTATAGAGCTTTTAATAAGTTAGGATTTAATAAGTTAGGATTGATATATTTTACTTCTCAATAACATTACAGACTCGTTCTGGGTCCGTCTCTACAAAGAAATACAACACCTTGGTGAGTACTTTTTTATTGTTATATATATATATATATATTAATCTATTTGTTCATTCTTTCTGTCATCAACAACCAACAGCAGTAAATCACTAACAGTGAGTTTTTAAAGTTATGCATTTTACTTCAAAAATGTTTAGATTGTTAAATTTCTTTTAAAGTTTACGTTTGCGTGTTAAATCTTTACGCTTTCCCTTGAAACTTTATCAAGATGTCTCATTTTTTAAACCAAATTATTTCAAAGGCCTAGATGAAGACAGTTTGATGATAGAAAGATGGAAGATCAATAACCTATCGCTAAATTGGTGTACCATCTCGTTGTTCAGGAAGCACACTGTTGTTTTTATTACATCCACTTTATTGTGAAATCTCATACAATGTAGCCGCTAAAGAATCTTCAATACGGTAATCTTCTGAAATTTTTACTCCAATGTTTTTACAGAGGACAGGCGAACCATACAAAGGAAATGGGCTAAAAGAAACGGGTAACTACTGTTTGCTTTACTTTAAAATTAAAAAGGGAAATCTTTCCATCGAAAGTAAATTAATCAACAAGATTTATCAAGCAATGATCTTAAGAGACTCTGAACACCTTTTTGAATTGGAATCATACTTAGATAACTCATTGCTCAATAATATGAAAGCAATAGGTATTTTATGAATAAATTACTTGTGGTTGAACAAAGTAAACTTGGTTACCGTGGGATTCGAACCAAAGACCTCTGGATTAACGTGGCGGCGCTCTAACAACTGAGCCATATATAAAGCCCTAATGTTGGAGGTATTAGTTACCATTTTATCAATATCTTTGTTCGAGGGGTGCCAGTCAGAAGCCATATACAACCGTTAACTGCCGAGTAGCCAGGGATCACACACACGTTTTTGATACAACCTTGGAAGCGGCAGCAGGGGACCACGTTAAGGGAATTCGACTTGTGAATAAAAATGATTGAATAAATTGTTTACAACTGACAACCTACCCCATTCCACCCAAATCAAGATGAAAATACTTCAATTCTTCATATTTTATTTTTAAGATGATGAGGACGTCTTAACATCAAGTGAACAATCAGAGGAGAAACAAATACCAAGGTCTAATACTCCGGATAATCTGGATCAAAAAATGGTAATGTTCGGATATGCATCCAATATTTGTATGTTATTATAGCAGTGGGTACCGCATAAAGATTATTATTTGTGTTTTACCCAAACTGATCACGTTGATGAATCACGTTGTAATATAAATTTCACTCCATTGATTTTGCAGAAAAGATGCGAGCTAGAAAAGGGACATGAGCTAGAAACTGGTAACTATCGTTTGATTTACTTTAAATTTCAAATTTACTTTATATTTCAAAAAGGAATTATTTTCCATCGACATTAATCTAATCATGAAGATTAATCAAGCAATGACTCTACAAGAGACCATTTATATATTTCATTTGACTTTACTAATTTAACTTAACTCATTGCCCAATAATATGAAAGCAATAGATGTTGTACGAATACATTACCAACAAGCGATCCCATTCCACCAAAGTTAATATCAAAATGCTCCAATTGTTTATACTTTATTTTTAAGATGGTGAGGACGTCTTAACATCAAGTGAACAATCAGACGAGAAACAAATCCCAAGTTCTGATAGTCCGGATAATCAAGATCAAAAAATGGTATGTTCGGATATTCATGATTTCTTTTTTCTTCATAGGCCTATTGTTTTCTTTTTTAACTGCCAAAAGTCGTCCGTGGCAGGTAAAACTATTTGTTGTTATTATTTTTTAAATCAGCGATCTGTTTTCAATTTGTCACCAGTGATAAAGATATATTTTGTACTATTTGAAGACAATTATGAATCCTTGTTTCAATCGAATAAACAAATCCATAGTTTTCATTGTATGTCCATGGGATCCACCTCTGACACTAAATTGAGATCGTAACCTTCATCCAACACTATCAATCAATACATCAAAGTTTCCTAATTGAATTTTTCACCTATACTAATTCAATCTGTAAGTAAAAGGTCACTTGTTGTATTTTTTCCCACACAAAGCTCCCGAAATTGTGGTTTTTCACTCACAATGAAATATTTAATAGGTTTCAAGTTGCATATTAACATACCGGGAATAAAGATAAAACAAAGTCAATTTACTACAAAAAACCCAAAACGAAAACAACACACGGGAGATTTCGTATTTGAATTTGTTTTATTTTACTCAATGTCACAAAGGGCTTACTGTTAATAAGTAACTTGGATACAACAAATTGACCTTACATTTTTTACTTTCTAAATCCCGACAGCCTCGTTCCAGGTCCGTCCCTACAAAGAAATACAACACCTGGGTGAGTACTTTTCTCTTTGTTTATTTATTTATTTATTTATTTATTTATTTATTTATTTATTTATTTATTTATTTATTAATTAATTAATTAATTTATTTATTTATTTATTTATTTATTTATTTATTTATTTATTTATTTATTTTTTCTCTTTATGTGGAGTTAAACTACTCCTTTTATTCAACAACAATATCAGCAACAACATACATCAAATAAAACAAGCTCTAATAAATACTGCTATCATATAACAGATACAATGAGCTACGGGAGGTAATACAAACAAATTAAATTGATAACATACAAAAAAAAACCATAAACATTTATATATATATATATGACATAATCACGGTGTTCGAGAAAAACAATGGGTTGAAATTACTTCAGACAAATAGAAAATATTCATTTATTTATTCATTCATTCTGTTATCACCAACCATCAGCAGTACAAATCACTGATAGCGAGGTTTTAAAAATATTTAATTTACATCAAAATGTTCAAAACGATTATCAAGTACGAAAAGGGATACGGTACAGTGCAAGAAGAAAGGTTTTAAAAATAATAACTTAAATAAATAAATAAATAATTGAATTGAACAAAATACACAATTGTATATGGCTTTCATGTCCTAAATGTTGTGTTTTCTGTGAGTTTCTTTAATTGTAATACATTTGCAGGAAAATAAAGTAGGGGCCTACGTTGATATTCTAAAATCTTAAATTTATTTGTTTCAGACTAGTTTCCAAAGTATTATCAGTAAATACTCAATACCCTAATTTGGTTCAGTTAAAACCATGTCTTGTCTTATCCCAATCCAATCTTTCAAATATTATACAGATTGTATTATTTTTTTTAGACCTTACCAGTCGATACAATTTATACCTTAACTCTAATTTGAAATTCTTCCTTTACAGACATCAACACGATCATCTGAGAGATACAAGGTAATATGTTTGATTAGTGTGAACAAACTATTTTGTGTCGGTTTAGAAAGTATGTGAGCAAACAGTCAAAATAACAATCGTTTAAAATCAGGATAATAAACAACAATGTAAACTTCAAGACCACTTGTCCTAACTTTAACCGTTTTTTTACTTTTTTTGAGTTCGGATCTGGGTAAATCCAGATTGTTAAACTTTAAAATCTTGTTTTGTCCTAACTTATTTGAAAACAAACATGGGTAATGACATTCTGGTAAAATGTTTAATATGTGTCCAATGTTATCAACTCGGGTGTCCCAAATGAAAAGAAGAACAACATGGGGGAAACAAAAGGTTGTACACAAGTGTAGATTTTGTTCTTGCTCGAATTGTTTCTTCTATGACTTTTGGAAAATATGTGTCCAAAAACTGATTAAGTTCAAATTGAGGTTTTCATTATTTGTTAGTTATTATCAACTTGGCAAAAAAACAATTTAATTAAAAAAGAAATCGGTCAATGCTTTTTTAATCGTGTTTCTTGTACGCAAAATATGAAAACTGGTATGTGTTCATTACAATTAAAGTCACAAAGTTTCAGATAAAAGGCGTGATTCTCGGTACCTCCAAATCATTACATATTTTGAGGCAACCAACTAATTATGGACCCTCTGACTACTTGTGAGGGCTAAATTTCACAAAGCAACAAATCTTCATAATCTGTTGATGTTTTCACAAGCAAATCGGTCTCAAGCTTAATTTTTGGTTTTATTTGTTATTATTTTGTTATTTATTATAATTATTATTATTATTATTTTAGTATTCATAATACGATATAGGGCCTATCACTACTATCACAATTTTAAGATGTACAGTATCAGCAGAAGCACTGAATAAAAATGGTGCTGTACATCAACCAGTAATGCTGTTCTTTAATTGTTCCCTTGAAAGATTATCAAAATATTTCATTTTTGAAGCAGAATTATTTCCAAGGCCTTAGATGAAGACAGTTTGATGATAGAAAGATGGAAGATCAATAACATTTCACTAAATTTGTGTACCATCTTATTATTGTTCATGAGGCACACTGTTGTTTTTGTCACATCGAGTTTATTCAATAAAATCCCATGTAGTTAGCAAACTCCGAAACTTTCACAGCTAGAAAGATTCTTTGTTGAAACACGTTATAACAATTATTCCTTTTCTACAGGGGAAGTCCGAACGCACTACAATTGCGAACAAAACAGAAGAATACAAACGAAACGGACAACAAGAAACTGGTAACAATTACCATTGTTTTCTAAATTAAATACTATAAAATATTTTCCCAGTAATTTCATAGTAAACATGAACAATTTACTCAAGCAATCACTCTTTAAGATACAAAGTTTTTACCTCATTTAATTTGAATCATGTTTAAGATAACTCATTGCTCATTAATATGAAAGCAATAGGTGTTGTATGAATACATTATATGGGGTTGAACAAGAAAAACTGACTAGAGCGGGATTTGAATTAACGGCCTCCGGATTAACGTACCGACGCTCCACCAACTGAGCCATACCTTATTGAATTTGATTATTATAACACATTGCCCTCAATATAAAAGCGATATGTGCTGTGAAAAGAATATTAATACTTGTGAGCACTTTCCAATAGATCATCAAAATCAAAATGGTTAAGGTTTTATTTTGAAGAGGTCAAACAAACTAATTGGCATTTGTATAAACTCAGCTTTAAGGTTGAGATAATTAAAATGTACTGCGATTGTTTCAGAATAACGCTGATGTCCATGTGTCCAGCCGTTTGCTGTACGCTAGGAAACGTATACCATCCTTCGTTTGTTTCCTTTCTTTTTGAGCTAATTATCTTTCAGAGATAGTCATTAAACTGATGAGTACACAACTCGAACGATTAAATAGTACTATAAAATGTGTTGACAGTCAACAAACTGCTGTCCTAGCACTTCGCAGTTTCGCAAGTCATCTCAGAGATGTGCACAGCACACACAAAAAGTACTTTGAACATCCTATGAAAAAGACCTTAACTATTCGATGTTGTTGTTAATATTGTTTCCAGGTGCAGAGGGTAACCAACAGGACAAAGCAACACAAACACCACAGTCGAATCATGTATCTGAAGATACAGATGAACAATCGGTAATTACTCAATGTCTTTCGTTCCATCGAAGAAGGTTTTGCCCTCTTTCGTTTGTTTGGTTACTTTGATGTGTTTTCCTTTTTGTTTATTTGTCTGTCATGGTGTCTTTAATCAGCATATCTGAAAAAGTTAAAGATAGATTTCATCAAAGACACCTTTTTGTACTTGATTCAAAATAGTGATTATGACGTCTTCGGGTGTCAAATGGCGTTAAAGGCGCAGGCTCGTTGTCACAAGGAGCAATGCTTTTTAGTAAAGCGCCCTCTCTTCTTCCTCACATAAGAGGAGTTTTTTGATATTGTTGCTCTGGTATATAGAAACAACACCCTCGGCGTGGTCGTTGTAACATGAAGGCGATGACGACGAGCAAATGGCTTTCTCCTTAAACAGTGCATTAATCCTTAGATTGTTGAACGGGTACTTAATACGCAGAAATATTTGTCTTATAAGTTTGAGTGTTGTTGGACTTTATATTGGTCTCGGTTACCCCCCCCCCAGTTCTACTAATTTCAGACAACAACCTGCCTATTTTGTCCTCACAAATCGAAGATGGATGATACCCTGTTTGTCGGCTATAAAAGTGTTTTATTAGGTTGAGGGGATAAACAAGCCCCTCAAAGTTTACATAATTCTGTTGTCACTGCGTAAGCTAGTTTGGTTTGTTTTCCCTTTGGTCACAATAAACTGTAGCAGTAGACTTGAAGCTCTGTGTTGCACAATATTTGTGGATTTAAAATAAAGAAACAAGACCTTGACCTTTACTTGTATCAAAATTAATGAGTGCAGAGAGTCCATTCCATCAAACCAGAAAGTGTCATTTTAGATCATCATTGTTATTGGACATTTCAATATTGTACATTGTCAGACATCTTTCATTTTAAAACATTAATTTTTTGTCTCAAAAACATTTGTTGTTGATTCAACTGTTTCAACTGAGCAATTGTGCACTTTCTTCGCTTTGCATCTGAATAATTTCAGACCATAATAATCATTCTATAAATTGAATGCACACTCTTGGCATTGAAACGATAATCATATTTTACCATGCATTTTTACCATTTACTTTACCCTTATTTAAACCTAGACCAAAATAGGATGAGTTTTTGTGTAGTGGCGGGATTAATTCAATGCATTAACTGAAATGTTCACTGAGAGTTGTTCACTAATAAGAGGTGAACTACATGAGAGGTGTGTTTGGAACATTATATACTGTTCATATAATGGTCATCACTCCTGCAGGCAGGCCTACTCAGTTTATTGTTTATCCATCGTGCTACTTTAATGTCAACAGTTTTAAAAAGCATCTTCATAATAGTAATGCGCGTTTCAAATACCGCGTGCGCAGTGTATATCCTAAACAACAAAGACAAGTTTGATTGACGTGACACATAGTTAACTTTGTCTTCCAGAAACAAGTGGAATTTGAAATTACCAATTGTTTCTGGGATGCATTTTAAGCCCTGCAGCCAATAGAAAGGGACATTTTGTACATGCACCCAGTGTATGAAATGACAATTAACCCTCGACCTTTCTAAAAGATTAATGACGTCATCTAAAAGACAGTTTAAAACTCAGAACATACATAAATCTTCAACACTAGATGAGATTAGCGATGGCGTCATCTGATGTTAAATAACAAAGTCAAAGTTTATTAGTTCACAAACGTTTCCGGGTAAGCGTGACACAGAAATGGAATCCGGGTTAAATCTGACACGAGAGTTTTTAGGGTGTATGAGCGCCACTTGTTGGCATTTTGGGCTTTCACACGGTTTGACTATTATACTTATATTTCTCCTTCAGGTCGATCTTGCACATGAAAAGATCTTTCGACATCTGTCTAGTAACATTGGAAGAGAATGGGAAGAAGTGGCTACACATTTAGGCGTCGGAGAGACACAACTTGAACATATAAAAATGGATAACCCCAACAATGTTGCGGTACAGATATTCCGTATGCTAATGAAGTGGAAGTCATCGTGTGAATACTTTGGGAGCAGCTCCTTTCATACCCTGGCTGATATTCTTGAAAGTGTTAAACAAAAACGCCTGGCAGAGAAACTCCGCGTGCAATTTAAGTATTGATGTCGTTCCGTCATGACCTCCTATGATTGGACTCCTGAAAGTCATACTACTGAACCCTCTTTGTTCATGTCCCTCGGGGTATGAAGCCGTACTTCTTAATGGGCCATTTTTTTCTTTTCTTCGTCTCGAACTTGTGTTTTCCCCTCCAACTTTTTCTCTTCTCATGTCCCTTAAAAGGCTCCGTAATATTGTTAACAGTTATGACTGTAAAGAATCGATATTGATAAATATTATTTTATTGATTCCAGACATAGGCCTAGTCGGAACAGCTATTATTTTCGTCAAGATTTTTATTTGTTTTTATTATTAGCTGTTCCGACATAGTGGTCGGAATTGTTTTCGTCAAGATTTGTATTAGCTGTTCCGACACAATGGTCGGAACAGCTATTATTTTCGTCAAAATTTGTATTTATTTTTTTATTATTAGCTGTTCCGACATAGTGGTCGGTATTGTTTTCGTCAAGATTTGTATTAGCTGTTCCGACACAGTGGTCGGAACAGCTATTATTTTCGTCAAGATTTGTATTTGTTTTTATTATTAGCTGTTCCGACATAGTGGTCGGTATTGTTTTCGTCAAGATTTGTATTAGCTGTTCCGACACAGTGGTCGGAACAGCTATTATTTTCGTCAAGGTTTGTAGTTGTTTTTCTTCTTATTCTTTGGATCTGTCAAAATCCTATAGGATTTGTACACACATTTTGTTCCCTCTTAAAGTCACACCTAGCTTATGAAAGAGTCAGATCCTTCAACATATCAAAGCTTAGGTCAGAAAGTTATCGTAAAATGTATTTATCTTAACACCATTAATAAATTTACTTAGTAATAATGACATAAATATTTGTAAAACTCTTATCCCATATTGTAGCTTATACAACAAACTTAGCATGAACAACACATTTTCGTCCTCGTGACGTCATCGGGTGTCAAATTACATTAATTCAAAGTTTATTATTAAAAAATGCATACAACTGAAACGCGTGACATACAGTTATAATGTTGGGCCGTCCTATAGCTTTACAGCATTATGCAACATTTTATTTTGAAATGTGACCCCATTTTGACCTGTACAGCTATAATGTTGTGCCGTCTTAAAGCTTACAGCATTATGCAACATTTTATTTTAAAGTGTGACCCCATTTTGACCTGTACTTCCGGTTCAAAGAGGAAGCTCAAAATTTAAAAAAAATTCACATTTCCTCAACTACATGTCTTTAAGTCATAATTTTGTGCCGTCTTGTAGCTTATGACACATTTACCATTTTGTTCAAAACATGACGCCACCTTGACCAATTCTTTCGGTTCAAACAGGAAGTTCAAAATAAAAAATCACATTTTCCAAATCTCATATCATAAAGTCATAATCTTTCTGCAATCTTGTAACATTTGACATATTTGTCACTTTAATCAAAAACATTACCCCACTTTGACCTTTTGTTCCGGTCCAAACTGAAAGTATAAATAAATAACATTTCCGGAAACACGTCATAAATTCGAAACGTTTGTGCCGTATGGACCTAATGACACCTTTGACATTCATTCAAAAACGTGACCCCGATTTGACATTTTCTGCTGGTCCGAACAGGAAGTTCAAATTAAAAATTTACCTTTCCTGAGCCACATGTCATGAAGCCATAATCTTTGTGCAATCTTGTAGCGTAGGGCACATTTTATATTTTAATAAAAGAAAATTACCCCAATTTTGACATTTTTCCAGGTAAAAACAGGAAGTTCAAATTTTTAAAAAATCACAATTCCTGAACAAGGTGGGGTGAGGGTACGAATTAGGGTCTTATAGCACATGGTTAAGTTAGAATGAAGGTCAAAGTTAAGGTCATATTCAGGGTAAGGTTTAAAATCAGTTTTAGAGTCAGTATTATAATGAAGATCGGGTTTAGGTTTGATAGGCACACTTATAGTCAAAATAAGTGCATGTCAAAGGTGGAGGGTCTTCTATCTCGAAGTCAGGCCCATTTTAAAGGTCTGTAGGGTTTAAAGGCACTGGACACGTTTGGTAATCACTCAAAATATATATTATTATACAAACTTACGGTACTTGGTAACGAGCAACGGAGAACTGTTGATAGTATAAAACATTGTGAGAAACGACTCCCTCTAAAGTAACGTAGTTTTTGAGAAAGAGGTAATTCCTCACTAAAATATTTGAATCTGAAAAACACTTCAGGCCTGAAGCCTTTTTCAGGCATCTGAAAGCACAGAAATTTGTGAAACAAGGGTGTTTTTTTCTTTCATTATTTTCTTGCTGTACTTCGATGACCAATTGAGCCCAAATTTTCACAAGTTTGCTATTGTATGCATATGTTGGAATACGCCAAGTGGGAATACTGGTCTTTGACAATTACCAAACGTGTCCAGCGCCTTAAATCAAAGCAAAACAAAACGGAACAGCTTTGTGTTTTTTCACAAACACCTAATATCCAGTTTATTAAATTTCAACGTTGGTTTTTGCAACATGCCGTAACTCTGTTGTTTGTCATCGGACATGACTATCCACCCAAAACCAATGTGTGGTAACCAGTGGCGTAACTAGGGGCCACGGCCAATTGATGTCAGTGCAGCGGCGTAACTAGGGAAAAATTTCAGGGGGCACAAGGGGTGCACCATTTTTTTCAAAGGGGGCACTCCTGGCCAAGTTTCCGTTTGCCCTTTTCTTTAAAATAAGCCCATGCCCGTAATCGGGGGGGGGGTCGGACGGTCAAAATATATATATATATATATATCCAATGAAATCGTCTTCTATCACAATTCACAGTGCTCGATACATCTCTGTAGAGCTATAACATGTAATAAATTCAGAATATGAGTTAAACAAACTCTGGCATATCTCTCTTCTGGACAGACTGTTTCGTACCATAAGGCACTCATCAGCACATGCTGATCTCATCTGCAGATGCAGATGCATCTGCAGATGCATCTGCAAATGCTCATCTGCTGATGAGTGCCTTATGGTACGAAACAGTCTGTCCAGAAGAGAGATATGCCAGAGTTTGTTTAATAATAATAATAATAGTTAGTTTTTATATAGCGCTTTTCACGCCCGAAGGGCGTCCCAAAGCGCTTCACATTATTACCCCTGGTCACTGGGCCTTAAATCATTCCTTAAACCATCTCAGCTCCCTGGGGAGTATACAGCCTGTGCAACATTAATGCGCTACTCGGCTAAATCAATCACAAGAACCATCTCTGCCCTCACAGGTACCCATTTACCCCTGGGTGGAGAGAAGCTTATGGTTAAGTGTCTTGCTCAAGGACACAAGTGTCACGACCGGGATTCGAACCCACACTCTGCTGATCAAACACCAGAGCTTGAATCCGGCGCTCTTAACCGCTCGGCCACGACACCCCATATTCTGAATTTATTACATATATATATATATATATATATATATATATATATATATATATATATATATATATATATATATATATATAAGAAATGAAGAATTAAAAAGTCTGCAAAAAAAAACACTAATTAAAAAAGATAAATAAATGACACACCAAGCAAAAAGTTTGTTCAGTATGTTTATTATCGTTAAATTATGACATTTATAACATAAAATGTGTAAATAGAGGACGCATTGTGTGGCATACGCCGTCTGAGCATTAAATACGCAGAAATAATATTGATACAAAGCTGTAATTGAGTTGTTTTCAGATATAATAACCAATATCGAAACGCAAAAATGGTGCACCAAATGGCTTGAATTGGGCATTTTTTTTTTTACAAAATTTCGAACTTCTGAGAGGGGGAACATCTTCCTCCCACTCCCTCCTGCGTCGCAAACTTGACTAACAAATTTAATAAAAAATCCTGGTTAAGGGCCTGAACAAGCCCCTTTTTCATCGCTTTTGTTCAATGTAACTTTTAATTTTTTTTTTAGATAATCTGGCGTGATTGAAAAACAAATTATATTTTCTGCATGTAAATGGGAAAACAGTTTTAAACACATCGAAATTATCTCATCAAAGCGTTTAAAATGTAACAAGTAACATTTTACTCTAAAAATGTCCAACCACAAAAGTCCAGATTTCAAATGGGGGTGCACCTGGGGGGGGGGCACGGACATCAATGGGGCGGGGCACGTCCCCCCCCCCCGTGCACTCCCCTAGTTACGCCACTGTGTCAGTGCCCCGATGCCGCCCCCCCCCCCCCCCCATTTGAAATCTGAACCTTTGAGACTATAAGAATTATTTAAGGCCCAGCCAGAGAAGTCGTTCACTGATATAGGGTTTCGACAGTGGAAGAAAGCAAGAGAGAACTAGAAAACACGGGAGCTGTATTTGAGCAAATGCGGGTATCTCTGCCCAGCAGGGGGGCGGGATTGGGAAGGGGGCGGTGCGGCTGCATAATTTTGCACGGGTTGGTGTTGCTTTTTGGGAAAGGAATATTGGGTATGCTTTGGGGGTGATAAAGACAAATCTGTGGTATAAACCTAATTACTTCGGCAGGCATAGCGTATGATAATATAGTTTTACCATAGAGCAACGACCTATGGTTTTTCAAAAGAACAGACAATCATCAATAGAATAATTACGATGCGGCTGAATAATTTGCACGGGTTGGTGTTGCTTTTGGGGAAAGGAATATTGGGTATGCTTTGGGGGTGATAAAGACAAATCTGTGGTATAAACCTAATTACTCCGGCAGGCATAGCGTGTAATAATATCAATATAGTTTTACCATCTGGCCCTTGCTCTATGGTTTTACGAAAGCACAGACAATCCTCAATAGAATAATTACACAAAAATAAGTCAATTGTGTGAAGAATATGAAATTAGACAAGTCAAAGATTAGAAACAAGTTACGAATTGGAAACAAAGAAGTAAATAGCAGAAAGTTAAGGAAAGCAGTCAGTGCGCAGGGGTCCGAAAAGTGCTTCCTTTCATTTGCTGCGTATGCATGACCGTCGCGGTTATGCATAACTATAATGAGCTCGGAGGACACGTTTTCAAAAATTCATTTCGGGAAAATAAACCCTTGTAGTAAAACGAAAACATCAAATAACAAAGCAATAATAATTCATTGTACCTAAAAAAAGTTATGACCTAATTTGTTTGTGTTCAAAATAAAGAAATATAAGAACAAGAACATTAGCCTCTGTGTGCAGAAATAAGGCTCCGCGGAAAAGTCATTTTTTAAATAGTTTACGAAATATTGTGCAGAAGAAATTTACCAATGGAATGTTCGTTACACTATTGATGTTGTTTTTTGCTGTATTCATTATTTCTAAGGAAACTCAAAACAGTCAAGTTCACTTAAAGAATCCGTCTTCGTCAGCGTAAAGCCCGGTTCATACCTCCTGCGAATGCTTCGTGCGAAGCGAATTTTTTTTGCGTCACAATTGAAAGGGCAGCGCGTACCGATTATTGCGGCACCAAAATTCGCTTTGCATTCGCATTCGCAGGAAGTATGAAACGGGCTTAACCGTTCAGAATAGAAATGTCCGCCAAAAAAGCCATGGCTCGCTTGTAAAATGAGAGCCTAAACGTGATTGGTCAAACTGTGGACCAACCTCACTGTACTTTCTTGCCTGTGCAACCAATCAGCTGCTGCGTAAGGAAACGCTAGGCAAAATGGACATGTCTGGTTCCTTACTTACTACGTAAAACTGAATGCCGTGTCGGGTAAACATTGAGGTGCCTGACTATTTAGTGAGAAGACTCACGCGTTGTATTAAATCATTTCATCGTTGTTTGTAACCAAAGGTTCTGTTAGTTTTTCTTGATTACTAATACTAGGGGGAAGCCAAAATTGTTAACATTAACATTTGGTCTTACAAACTTTTCAATTTGGCTTCCTTGCATTTGGCTTTCCAAATGTTTGGTGCATTATTTGTCTAAAGTAGGCCTACCACCCAAGGCCAAGCCCATTAAAAATAATAATAATAAACCTATTTCTAAGCATTATTTCATTCCGCCGATGCTAAAAGTAGATAATCGCCATGGCTTACACTTCATTTTAGATGCACTATTGCCTTTTAGTACCACCATCACTAGCTCCATCCTACATTTTTTTAAATTTAATTTTATTTTACACTTCTTGTGAGGGTTGGTCAGTTCACTAATTTAATAATTGTTTACCACAATTATGACAACACTTTCACATTTTTTCTTGCTTTATGGAACGATTTATTTATTTTAAGTTTCTTCTTTCAGCTGCATGAATTTCTCACACAATTACCCACATTTTCATGTACACTACTAGGACCACAATGGTCCCCGAAGTTCGAATGCGTGCGAGACTTGCACAGTCTATTGAAAATGAATTTAAAAATCGAACAGGCAAGCGAATTAAACAAAGTATTGTTTATTAAGCTTTTTTTATTCATTAGAAAACATCATAAATCAGACCGTAAAAAGTTACGAGAGATCGTCACCGTGGCGTAGAGCCTATGTATGATGTACCATGGAGGTAGGAATGTACATAGCGAATAGACGTTGATAATCCAGTCAGTATAGTTGCAGACGGAGGACAAATTAATCATCACATTCAAGGAAACTGTCCGTAGATAGATACAGATTCACGAGGCAGGGGATACTGCCAGACAGGGTTGATGGACAAATACAGCATGAAACACGGGTGTAGGGCCAATCGCGGAAAATTGACAAACACGTTGTTTTTTTCTTGTTATTAGACCTAAAGCCAAACCTATTGAAAATGAATTTAAAAATCGAACAGGCAAGCGTATTAAACAAAGTATTGTTTATTAAGCTTTTTTTTATTTTATAGAAAACTTCAGAAATCAGACTGTAAAAAGTTACAAGATCGTCACCGTAGCGTAGAGCCTATGTATGATGTACATATAGCGGCAGCAGACGGAGGACAAAATCATCACATTCACGGCACCTTCTTTACAGTTTTTTTTCACCCAAATTGCATTTTCTCCCTCCTTTTAATCAACAAATATACACAGACCAGCTTACCTCAGCTCTATATAAACACACACATTGATTGTTCACTCATAAAGGCCTAAAATCAACCGTAAACTTTCAACATTTTGTCGCCAAAGCGAAAACAAGATGGCTGACGATTTGTTTTTTTCTTGGGGTGCTGTTGAAGGTTCAGACGGCCGTTTCATTAACTAAGCAATAAAGGCACCAAATAGCCAATATTGTGGGCGTTTGCAAAACCACGACTTGAGCTTGCGCTCCCACTTAGGCTGCCTGTTTGAAGCCCCGTACGGCGGAAAGCACGCGTAACTGACGGAGCCTAAGCCAAAGCTCAAGCCCATGGCTCAGGCCGTGGTTTCGCAAACGCCCTGACTGGAAACTGAAGAAGAAGGAGAAGAAGAAGAAGAAGAAGAAGAAGACTTTTTTTTGACTTTTCAATGACATCTTTATTTCAAAACAATTGAAGTCGCTTGTAATAGTTTTACAAAATCACAGGGAATTCACGTTGTTAACAATAAACAATAAACATAAGCAGGTATCCCTCGCCAGAAGAAACAAATCCCATGTCCACCCCCTCCAACTAGGCAAGGTATCGAAGGAGTCAGACACTCTTTGGAAGTGGTTGGAACCTAACACTCTCAAGGAGCAGCGACCGCGGAATGTAAGACTCCTCCGACACCAACAAGCCCGATCAGAGGGGGAACGAAACACGAAACCTGCCTCCCCTCACAAAGGATGCAAAATTAAGCGAGAGATAAAATCTGTACTAATACAGAGTAGGTAAATAACAGAAAATATACATTGTTAAAAAAGTAATCAGTAAATAGAGGAGATATCGTGTGGGGGACTACATCAACCATGTTATCTTGTTATTAACGATTGTGAAAATGGCGTTGTTGAAAGACCATTTAGTGATGAAACCAGCAGGATTGTTGCAGAGGTTGTAGTAGTTGTAATCAATGAGAATTTTATGTTGCAGGCGACTGCGCCAAATTATGTAAGGATCGGAAAAGCGTGAGGTTCTGTAGAGCCAGTAAATAACGTAAGAAGAAGAAGAAGAAGAAGAAGAAGAATATCCAGCACAAGGACAATATCTCTGCCGTTGCACGGGCAGAGATAAAGATGCCGGGTTTAAACAGCGTGAGAAACGTGACTTACATCAACGGGGTATACCATAGATGTCGCTCTTGTTTCTGCCCATCAGAAGCGCTTTCAGAAAACAGACATTACATAAAGCAGATTGCAAAGGTACTTCGTCTAACTGCAACCCAAAAGATAGGGCAGCGTGGACACTGAGAGCATCCAGAAAGTTCCAACAGGGGTAACTTTGTTGAGATCTTGCGCTACTTGATGACAAGACAAAGTGATAACAAAACTACATTGAAGGTACCAACAGTGTGAAGTACCTCAGCCCCAAAATCCAAAATGAAATTTTAGAACTGATGGCCAGAATGGTTTGGGAAGAAATAAGTCATGGACATCAGCGACAGAAAACAGCTCTCGGTTGTGGTGAGATACGTGTTCGAGAACTGTATCCATGAGGAGTTTCTTGCATTTGCAAGACTTCACGAGTTGAATGGTAGGTCGTATTGATACTCAGCCCTCAGTCATAGCAACTTAATTTGCGTTACTCGAACCGATTTGCCTGATGTTAAATACCTACTTTTTTGTAGTAAAATGTACAAAGATAATGCGGAACTGTCTCTAAAACAGTGACTTTAAACGCTTTTTTTCTTCAAAAAGTGACATTTGTGCTGGTTACGATGACGAAAAAGTATGCACGTGCAGTTTATTCCATTACTTGTACATGGTAACACAAGTAGGCCTTCGGGTGGAATTTTCTTGTTTACGATTACATTTTTCATTTGAGGGGATTTCTTGACATCAGCCACGGAGGGGAGGATAAGTTCGTCATGTTTACTGACATTTTCTTTAGTAATTTTCCCAGAAATGTTATTATTTTCTTCCCGCAGTTCAATCCTATACAACACAGTAAAATCAACAACTCTTTCTAAAATCAATACAGTTATTACAGTTTATTAAAAAAATATCTGTACATCGAACGCACACACACAAACAAATACAATTAAAAAGTAAATTTATTATGGAAATATTGCCCAATGTTTGATAAAAAACTAAAAAGCATGATCCGTTTCGGGTCAACTAATTATGAGTCAAGAATACTTTACTGACTCGGATTCCAGGTCATGTTGACTTCCAAAACGGGTCATTCTGACCGGAAATGAGTGTGGCCTGTACGGACCCTGTTCTGGGTCAATAGACTGTGCAAGTCTCGTCCGTATTCGAACATTGGGACCACTAAAGGCATCGTACACGTTTGGAAATTGTCAAAGACCTGTGAAAATTTGGGCTCAATTGGTCATCGAAGTTGCAAGAAAATGATGAAAGAAAAAACACCCTTGTTGTACAAATTTGTGTGCTTTCAGATAGAATAACAAAAACTTCTTGCAAGAAGTTTTTATTATTTAAGTGAGAAATTACCTCTTTCTCAAAAACTACGTTTCTTCAGAGGGAGTCGTTTCCTACAATGATTTATACTATATCAACAGCTCTCCGTTGCTTGTTACCAAGTAAGTTTTTTATGCTAATATTTGTTTTGAGTCTTTACCAAACGTGTACGATACCTTTAAAGCTCGTGGGTTTATTTCCTTCACGCGTTAAAGCATTGTACGTGGGACCAAAGTGGTCCCAAAAAATGTTCGAATACGCGCGAGACTTGCACGGTCAGTGCAAAGGTATTATACAGGATTAGTAGAGTTGACGAAATAGTCGCACAGTGTTCATGTTTCGTGTGACCAACCATATGAAATAGGAAACCTGTGAAAATCCGTTGTGTGAGTCAGGAGAAATTAGTGCAGAATTTTCAGCATGTACGCGCCTACACACCTTGTCCTTAATTTTGGTTGTAAACAACCGAAATAAGCCGTTGTTTTTTGTGGGGTTTTTTGGGGGGTTTTTTTTGGGGGGGGGGGGTTAGGTTTTCAGATACAGATTTCTCGAATTTCATGACTTTACTTAAGATGGAAATAATTCACCTAAAAAAAAATTATAATATGAATTTCATAATCAGTAAGTTTTCAGACTAAAACTAAACAATGGTGTTTTCATCCTTTAACCAATTTTGTATAATACCTTTGAGTAATTCAATAACTTGTTGAGTTAAGCAGAACCTTGAACTCAGAATATAATAATAAAAAGTGGCAGGTTTTGGCCCCATGGCATAATGCTTTTCAGCACAAAATATTGCTTAGCACATTAACATTTTACTTAGCAGAAACAGGTTACCAGCCAAAGTACCATGTAATTTCTATTGTTTGTGACTGATTCCCCGTTATTGTTTGATGAGCAGAAACTTTTCTGGGGCTCCGTTTTCTGCTTAACAGCTTTATAACATCAAAACAATAGTATAATTATTTATAAGCTACGAGTACCGGTACCATCTTGAAAGACTTAGTTGTTAGTGATACATGTGCTATAGATCACAGTTTTTGCCCATAGTTCTTTTATTTTCTAAACTTTCTGGCAGTCAATAGCCATAACAGAGCTGTCTGAATGGCTTCTCAACTTTAATTTGGGAGTTTGTGTTCATTTTCAGTGCGTAAATTTATATAAATAAAAAACTTAATCGGCTGCTAATATTATCAACAGAACTTCAAGAAAGCGTTTTTTTCCCCGAGTCTGTGGAAACCACTCTTTGATTGTCTTGTTCAAGGAGAGATCCGACTGTTTCTTTCCACATGGCTTCAAATTGTTTATTGACTTGATTTGTATTGTGCGGTATACCTATGCCGATGCCGGTCTTCAACGCAACTTGCTTGTTAACAATGTACTGTTGATAGTACTTGCATAATTTGGGCTTAATTTTTGCCTTGGCTAGTACTATCCCCATGTAGACGTCGTCCAGCTTTAAAAATGGAACATGCGCTGATGTTTTGAAGACACGGGTTGCTACGTCAGTCGAAAAGACGTAACATCCACCGTTCAGCCAGGGAGGGTACTTCGGTAGGGGGTATTCCTGGCGTGTGACAAACCACTTAGAGGAGTTGTCTCTGCGGGGTTGATAACCCGCTCTCAGGTTTCCTTCGGCGAAGTTAGTTCTTGGCCGTGTCTTGAGACGTTGGACAAGGTTCCGAACGTTCAACATCATGTCGGCGTCTACACTGACAACGTAGCTGACCTTAGGGCAGTGGGTCATGACCCATTTCCATCCCATCAGAGTCTTATAAGTCAAATTGTAATATCCGTCGTTGAAATCTTCCTGGATGAAATCATGTGTCTTCCCATCCTCGTTCTTGATCATGCTCCTGACCACAGGATCTGCTGACTGGCCAACCAGGAACATCGTTAGAACGCGCTCGCCCAAGACCTCCGTGACACCGCCCCAGGTTCGACGGATCTGCTCCCGGTCGAATCTCTCCTCCGGGCTGCACTTGACGAGCATTACTAAAAAGATTTTTCCGTTTTTATCGCTGCGTTTGGCACACGCGTCTTCATTTGCAATTGTAAACTTAAACGGATGAGGGTTTGCAACTGGTTTTGGATCCGTTTCAACAACTACATGTTCATTCTTCGATGCATTTCCTGCGACAGGCTCGACAGCTTGAGTCAGGTTATTTGCAATCTTTTCCACGACACTGCCAACAGTGTGAAATGTCTTGCCGATAAAAGGCTGAGTGGTACCCGCTGCATGTGTACTCGCTACAGTCACTCGGCTCCATGAGGAAGTACTTCCACTGAATGTCACATTGGTGTTTCTCTTGAATGTAATTATACTTTCCAGTGTAGGTCTTTTAGTCCCGGAACTATGCATTAATAAAAACAGCAGATTCAACCAAAACACACAGTAAACGATGATAGCGAAGAATTTTGAGCGTAGCTTTGAACCTCTTGCCATCTTGGCAGAGACGTGCTAGTCATCACTGGCAACCAGGCTGCAGCCGACACGTATGCATGTACATGTAATGTATTTGTGCATACCCCTCCCTTTCAGCTAGACAAAGCATGACGTAACTTCTTAAACCTCAAGCGAAGGCTGTTTTTTCCTTTCTTTCTTCGTTTGTACAATGAGGGCGATAATGCCTTGTCAAGCGTGTTAACGGAATGGTGCACAATCTCAAAGACGTTACTTCGAGTGGAACCGTAATCTCACTACCGTCTGAGGCTGTTTGGAAGTTACTATGTAAAGTGAAAAAACAAATAGTTCTTCAAAAAATAATAATAATGTGGCCTTTTTTAAGCTGTTGAAAATTTGTCATTAATACATGTGCAACCAACAAACGCATTGTCAAAATATAAATTTAGGGCTTAAAAACAGTTCATATTAGCGCACTAATTATTCAATCAGTTATATAATTTAGTGAAACGAAAACCAATGTACTAACCGCTTAATAAACCTTGGCGGGACTGTTACTTTGGGCTTAGAAATTAGCACAAACTTGAAAAATCTATGAAGCGGAAATTTGTTTGAGAACGCTTGTTACTGCAGCGCCCTCAATAGACTCTGTGTTTGGCCGTAACAAGTAGTAGGCTGTGGTTTATTCTGGGGTTTAGTGGAAAAACCACTACGCACAATTGTTGCACAACATACCTTCACTAACTTAGTCACCATTTTCACAAAGTTGACAGTTTCCAAAGAAGTCTTTTCAATTTATTTCAGGAAGATTTGAATAACAATATACTAGTAGCCTGTAACGTACAGGTGAGGATGGTTTCAACGAACTCATTGAAGTGTGGCAAACTATAGGCAAGCGGATCGAGGGAAAGTCCCATTATAGAAGTTGAACCGAGTTGGGAAATTCTTATTTTAGCAAACGGCCACATTCCAAGAAGGCATTAGGTGATATTTATATGTTGTAATAGTTTATGCTACATAGATCAACCTGCACTGCATGAATCTACTATTTATTGGTAAGTTCAATCATGGAGGAAGCTATCCTCCGTGGTATAACACGTCTTATTTGAAATTTTACCCGCTTGCGGAAGTAAAAAATTGTGTGTAGTTTTGCACTGTGATTGCTATATGATCCAATACACTAGACTTTCGGTAGCCTACCCGGTATGTAAACGTATGAAATCATATCAGTCAGAGTGGTTTCTATGGCTATTGTCAACCAACCACTTGAAACTTTCGTGTGTTTAGAAATAGAAAACGGAAACCTGTATTTCAGGAATTTGGGTTGATTTAAAACAAAGCTATTTCCTTTCGTATTACTACAGTAGTTTCCGGTCCCAACGGTTAATTTGTTAATTTGATAGCCCAAACATACAACATGCTATAAGGCTTATTGTTAAACAAACATGATGTAAAGATGTTGACATTTTTAACTTATTTTTGTTTTTGTTTTTCTTGTTTTTTCCCCTTTTTTGGGGGGGGGGGCTCTTCTTCATAGGCCTTTATAAATCTCTAATGTCCATACCAACTGAAAATTGGAGTTTTTTAACCAGAAAAAGTATACTTCTCCCTTTATTTTATGACTTTAATTGTTATTCTAACGCATACAGGTGTAGCAACAATTAGCAGAAGACCAAAACGGAAATTGTTAAACCCGGTTAACTACAAAGTACAGAATTGATAACTATCTGGTTGTGTAGTTTTGATGGAAACAGTAACTAATAATTGTAGAGAAGTTCATAAAGTATAACAATACTTGAGAACATGAACGTGCACACAATCCATACTAGGCCTATAAGTTGTTCGTTGCTTTTACGAAAACATGACTACCGACTTTGATTGAATTTCCAAAGGTTGGCTGTATGGTGCTTATTACAAACTTGAAGATGAGGGTATATTTACTGTATTTTAAAAGCAGTTGATGTATTTTCCCCCAAAACTTGGTGTTGTTATTATCATATAGTTATTTCTGTTAATGAAACCAAGGATGCCTCATAAAGTGAACTTAATCACTGTAGCTCGCAAGCCTGAGGAAACATGGACAAGGGTGCTTACTATGTGAACCAAAATCACCGGGGTAACCCCTCCCCTTCCACGATATAATAAGTGTTCTGGGTTCTTTTACGTGCACTACCATTATCCTAGTACACCTACGGCTTAACCATATAGTGCCCCCCCTATTTTCAAAAGGTCTTGCGCGATTTGTTTAAACTTGCCACAAATTTTCATTTTACCAAGTTCTACGCGATGACGTAGGCCTACAATTTATTTTAAATATTTTTTTATCATTTAGAGGCAATTTTTAGTATTTTTTGTCAATTTTGGTCTAAAGTCGTACTTTAGTTCCCATGATTTCCGCACTTTTTGTCCAAATGCTATACTTAACCCGCTCCTTAATGTGGCTTGTGCAACCCCCATTACCCACCCGCTCCTTAATGTGGCTTGTGCAACCTCCATTACCCATCCGCTCCTTAAATTGGCTTGTGCAACCTCCCTAACCCACTCGCTCCTTAAAGGGACACGTTGCCTTCGGGTTGGCGCTGTTGGGCGCTTTTGGGCTATAAAAAGCGTTTGATGTATAATGAGCACGGTCGGAAAGATGTTTAAAAAGTAGAATATAATTATCCACACAAACGTGCCTTAGAAATGCTTCGCTTTTGCTCACTTTCGCCAAACAAAACGCTCCGCCATTTATGGGAGTCAAGATTTTGACTCCCATAAATGGCGGACAAATTCTATTAGTCTTATTTCCAGTCGCAGGTGTTGAACTACGACTGAGCAATTATTTTATTAAAAATGTTACGATTACCATCTGTTTATTGTATTCAAATAAATATCCAGTTAATAAATGAACGAAAAAAAGAAAAGAAAAATACGTTAAATAATTAAGTAGCAAGTCCTCACGTCTCGGCCGGGCTGCTACTCTTCATCGCGCATTATTGACCATTACACCGACGATCGTAGCGACGGCTTGAAATACGTATACATTTCGCGGGACATGTCTCGGGGGTCAGAGGTCAATGTTGTTGTTTTTTAAATACCATTCACTAATTATAACACATTAAAGGTGTTTTATTGCAAGAACAACTCTTAATATGTATAAGGAACACCTCCAAACAGTAAAATTTCATGAGATTTGAAGGCAACGTGTCCCTTTAATTTGACTTGTGCAACCTCCCTAACCCACCTGCTCCTTAATTTGGCTTGTGCAACCTCCCTAACCCACTCGCTGCTTAATTTGGCTCGTGCAACCTCCCTAACCTACCGCTCTTAATTTGGCTTGTGCAACCTCCCTAACCCACCCGCTCCTTAGTTTGGCTTGTGCAACCTCCCTAACCCACCCGCTCCTTAATTTGACTTGTGCAACCTCCCTAACCCACCCGCTCCTTAATTTGGCTTGTACAACCTCCCTAACCCACCCGCTCCTTAGTTTGGCTTGTGCAACCTCCCTAACCCACCCGCTCCTTAATTTGACTTGTGCAACCTCCCTAACCCACCCGCTCCTTAATTTGACTTGTGCAACCTCCCTAACCCACCCGCTCCTTAATTTGACTTGTGCAACCTCCCTAACCCACCCGCTCCTTAATTTGGCTTGTACAACCTCCCTAACCCACCCGCTCCTTAGTTTGGCTTGTGCAACCTCCCTAACCCACCCGCTCCTTAGTTTGGCTTGTGCAACCTCCCTAACCCACCCGCTCCTTAATTTGGCTTGTGCAACCTCCCTAACCCATCCGCTCTCTAATTTGACTTGTGCAACCTCCCTAACCCACCCGCTCCTTAATTTGACTTGTGCAACCTCCCTAACCCACCCGCTCCTTAATTTGACTTGTGCAACCTCCCTAACCCACCCGCTCCTTAATTTGACTTGTGCAACCTCCCTAACCCACCCGCTCCTTAATTTGGCTTGTACAACCTCCCTAACCCACCCGCTCCTTAGTTTGGCTTGTGCAACCTCCCTAACCCACCCGCTCCTTAGTTTGGCTTGTGCAACCTCCCTAACCCACCCGCTCCTTAATTTGGCTTGTGCAACCTCCCTAACCCATCCGCTCTCTAATTTGACTTGTGCAACCTCCCTAACCCACCCGCTCCTTAGTTTGGCTTGTGCAACCTCCCTAACCCACCCGCTCCTTAGTTTGGCTTGTGCAACCTCCCTAACCCACCCGCTCCTTAATTTGGCTTGTGCAACCTCCCTAACCCATCCGCTCTCTAATTTGACTTGTGCAACCTCCCTAACCCACCCGCTCCTTAATTTGACTTGTGCAACCTCCCTAACCCACCCGCTCCTTAATTTGACTTGTGCAACCTCCCTAACCCACCCGCTCCTTAATTTGACTTGTGCAACCTCCCTAACCCACCCGCTCCTTAATTTGGCTTGTACAACCTCCCTAACCCACCCGCTCCTTAGTTTGGCTTGTGCAACCTCCCTAACCCACCCGCTCCTTAGTTTGGCTTGTGCAACCTCCCTAACCCACCCGCTCCTTAATTTGGCTTGTGCAACCTCCCTAACCCATCCGCTCTCTAATTTGACTTGTGCAACCTCCCTAACCCACCCGCTCCTTAATTTGGCTTGTGCAACCTCCCTAACACATTCGCTCCTTAGTTTGGCTTGTGCAACCTCCCTAACCCACCCGCTCCTTAATTTGACTTGTGCAACCTCCCTAACCCACCCGCTCCTTAATTTGACTTGTGCAACCTCCCTAACCCACCCGCTCCTTAATTTGACTTGTGCAACCTCCCTAACCCACCCGCTCCTTAATTTGGCTTGTACAACCTCCCTAACCCACCCGCTCCTTAGTTTGGCTTGTGCAACCTCCCTAACACATTCGCTCCTTATAGTTTGGCTTGTGCAACCTCCCTAACCCATTCGCTCCTTAATACCCTCAGGATGTCCAGTTCCTTAAAGCACAACAAGGTTTTTAAATAAACATCTGACCCTTGGCAGGCGACCCTTCCCACTTCCTTTTTAACTGTTTACATGTTTTGTATTTAACAGATGTAAAAACCGAGGCATAGCTTTTGCTCCGAGAAGCTCTTGCTCCGAGAAGCTCTCGTTCAGATCACTCAGCTTCTCTTCTTTTTCCTGGAGTTGTTCTCGGAGATCTTGCAGTGAGCAATGGCGGACAATAAAAAGGTGCGGTTCATTTTCCATGGCACTTTAGTCTCTTTAATCTCTTTCAATGAAATAAAACTCGACACAAATGAGTTAACACTTTTAGAACGGTGACTGCTCTATATTCGGACACCCCTATATTCCGACACCCCTATGTTCCGACACCCCTATATTCTGACACCCCTATATTCCGACAAAACTCTGATGATGATTTACAACTATAGGGTTATGGTTAGGCTTGGGTGAGGGTTAGGGTTAGGGTTAAGATTAGGAAAATGCACTAGGGGTGTCGCAACAAATACCAAGGTCTGATAGTCCGGATAATCTGGATCAAGAAATGGTAAATTTAAATGTTATCTCTTGTTTAAAATTAAAAAGATTAACTGTATACCGGTACGTTGTTTGCTGAAATTGACCGCGAAAATCTTTAATTGAAGATAGAGGCTTGCAATCATCATACAACTCTCAGAAAAATGCCCGTAGGCCCTACCTAATGTACTTATGCCCAATCGATGTGATCCTAGTGACGGTTATCACAACTATTTTGTACTCGGTGTTTCGTTGAATTATCATTGAGCTAAATTCAAATTTTGTGATGATGCTTGCCTGATCTTCCATCAATCTTACACTTGAAGTATCCGCTATTTCATGTTAGAGTTTAATAACAGAGTTCATGTACATGATTGATAATTATCCATTATTTACTTGACTATTTTCACGTATTTCTTCTTTATTTGATAAGACCTCGAATCGCTGTTGACGTGGTTGTAAAAAATACATTGTCTCTGTGTATACGTAGTCCTAGAAAATGATCTTTAAAACATTGAAATTATCACTTATGTAACACTTTACCCCTGGTAAGTTTTAATCTCAAAACCCCAGTTTTCAAATGGGGACACGGGGGGGGGCACGGACATATTGAGGGGCACGCCCCTCCTCCTTAACGCCACTGGGTAAAAATGATTGGTGAAATTAATTCCTGTTTTTAGGGCATTATAACACCGTACTGAAAATAAAGTGTTTAGTTGTGTAACATGCAAACATCCAGGGGTTAGAGGTCACGTTGTATAATAACACTAGAGAAGCAGTTTGGTATGGCTGTTCCATGCTTGAATGAAAACGCACAAATGATGCGTTTCTTTACAAAAACATCAACAACCAATATTCATACAGAGGTTGAGTTCAATTAATATCAATATGTTGCCAACTTAACAGAACGGAACTGCTTTCTATAGGGTTTGAACGATATGGTTTGAGCGTTCCCATAACCCCTTACAGCTGTAGATCGAAGTTTCTTCCTTATATTTTTTGCCCATACTTAAATCTGTAAATCAAAGTTCCCTAATTGTGTTTTTTACTCATTCTTAGATCTTTAAATCAAAGTTCCCTTATTGTGTTTTTCATCGAAATTTATATCAGTATATCAGTACTTTTCGCTCAAATGCATAAATCTGTAAATCGAAGTTCCCTAATTGTATTTTTCACTCATGCTGAAATAATTTGACTGTACAATATCACTAAATTGTCATGTTTTTTTTATATTGTTCGTGCTGCATCTTTTCATAAACGTAATTACAGGCAATCTTTTAGTAAAATAGTTAAAATATTTGAATTTAAATGCCAAATGGCAAATTATTCAGTTTTTCGGATAGACATGTGCAACTCACTTTGATCTTCCATGTAGGCCTTCACAAATTTAACCTTTTCCATGCATTCGGAACTCTGCTGCTCGTGTTACCTTGTCAAAGAAATTCTCCCATTGTACACCTATTTTACAAGAGTTACACTTGTTAACTGAGCAGTGTTAACCTAAGCACAGACTATTGCTCTTTGTTTTTACCCTTTCAAGCGAGGGCCGGTTACTTGCTGACACATGTTATTACTTCCATTGTCTTAACCACATTACACCGTTCAGCTCATATTACATGATATCCTAGGCTGGACCATGCCACACATCCTAGAGGGGGTGTCAATCAACAGGGGTCAGTAATTTGGGCAGGACAAAACTCTGTCAGCATCCTTTGTGTACAGATTTAGCACGTCAATTGTCAATGGTAGATGTAGCCCCTTACTCTATGATGTAGCCAAATGATAAAACTTAATTAATTACACAAACAAATAAGCTCAAATTAACCCAGGCACTACCCAGACATGTATAGCCTATATAACACACTTCTTGGATAAAAATCGTTGAGAAAGTGCAACATTTCATGGAAAACGCGTGGAAGCGTGTGCTGAAAACGTAAACGCGCTTCCGTAGGGACCAAAGATGTGACACGTATGGGGGTTTTACATCTCTCACTAACACTTGCCCCTGTAAATTATTGATGATTTGTTTACCTTACAATCCTCCTCGCATACTCCATTTTTACAATTCAAACCTCCTCTTGTTCTCATGCTGCCCCGCGGCTATGGAATATATTGCCATTATATGTTAAATCATCGGTTTCTTTTATCAAATTTTATGAAAGCCTAAAAGCTTACCTTTTTAAAAAGCATTTGCATAGTGTTGTTTTCTGTCCAACTTGGTATTATTAGAGTATGTTGGTTATTTTGAAAGTTCCCCCCGTGTCACTGGCCCCTTTCGTGTGGATAGGGTCAACCCATCGCTATTAGTCTCAGCAGAATTTGACTCTCAACTAGTATCAAGTGTGAATGTGGCGATATACAAATTCCACAGCATGTGCTAATCAGCCGCTTCTTTGGTAAAGGGGCGACATTAGGAGAGTGGATAACAACTTCCGTAGCTGGCTGAATGAAAACAAACTACTTCACTTGTAACTTGACTGTTCATTATTATATATATTCAGCAGAGTGGTGCGAGGGTCTGCTCGATCTGTGAAAATATTCCACTAAAATTTTTTTTTACAGACATTACCAAAAGACGTGAACAAACGAGAAGCAGGGAAAGGAACTTGGCTAAAAGAAAAAGGTAACTACTGTTTAATTTACTTATTTAAAATATAGGAAGTATTTTCAATTGACACATAACGTTATAAACAAATTATTTAAGCAATGACTCTAAGAGACCATATCATGCCTAATTGGATTTTAATATTCGAATTATTTTGTTCAATGACTGTTGTTTCATCGGCTAAATAAACCACTTTTTGATTACTCCAGACCCCATACCGCCCTCTCCCCAGCAATGACGACTCCGTACATACCTACATACATTATTTATACCGCGCGTATTCACAACTGGGTCTAAGCTCCATTACAGACTGCTGCCAAATGGCAGGAAAGAAGATACAAAAATAACTATTAAACAAGAAGAGAAACAGATATGTTTTAGCAGCTTCTTGAAAACATTAAAGTGCAAGGGTAATTTCAAAATCAATTTTGCGATGTACTCATGTTCCAATAGATAGAGTCCTCATGTGAGTGGAGAAAAAATTACTAATCTCTATCTAACCTCACGTTAAAATGGTCTAAATTGCCATTGCATTCGATACCCTTCCAGTGCAAATTTTGTCAACATCCAAAACATCCGATGACATCATTCTGAGAAAAATGGGTTTGTACTTTTTTGTAATAAAAATTAATAAAAACTTACGTTTTTATTAATTTTTGACTTTTTCAGAGCAAACTTTGGAACATGAAGTCATTGGATTTCAACATATAATGGGTTTTTACATTCCAAGGAGGAATATTTCGTCAAACAACATGTCAAATTCAAGGCCGTTTTGATTGAATATCATTGAAAGTCAAGAATGAACCAAAACGTCCCCGTAAAAAATGTACAGACCCATTTTTCTCAGAATCATCGGATGTTTTGGATTTTGACAAATTTTGCCCCGGAAGGCTATCGTATTCAATGGCTATTTACACTATTTTATCGTGAGGTTGGAGACTTGTATCTTTACCCCACTTACTTGAGGCCTCTTGGAAAATGAGTACCCCGGTAGTACATCATAAAATTGAATTTGACATTTCCCTTGCTCTAGAGAACCAGCATGGATTTGATGCAAAACTTAATGGCCTGACGGTCCAATCCTATAGCAGAGTCTTTCTTTGAGAAAGACTCTACCAGGGTCGTCAGGCCGCTACGTTTAAACAAAAATTCATTTATAACATCGGTCCTTTTAGTTGGTAAGCAGTTTGCAAGAGGCTATTTCTATTTTCTGATGGGTTTGATTCACATTTAAGGTAACTCAATAGCCTATTAATATAAAAGCAATAATGGTGTAGAAATAGATTACTGACAAGCGATCCCGGTCCACCAAAATCTAGATCAAAATGCTTCAATTCCTCATATTTTATTTTTAAGATGATGAGGACGTCTTAACATCAAGTGACCAATCAGAGGAGAAACAAATACCAAGGTCTGATAGTCCGGATAATCTGGATCAAGAAATGGTAAATTTAAATGTTATCTCTTGTTTAAAATTAAAAAGATTAACTGTATACCGGTACGTTGTTTGCTGAAATTGACCGCGAAAATCTTTAATTGAAGATAGAGGCTTGCAATCATCATACAACTCTCAGAAAAATGCCCGTAGGCCCTACCTAATGTACTTATGCCCAATCGATGTGATCCTAGTGACGGTTATCACAACTATTTTGTACTCGGTGTTTCGTTGAATTATCATTGAGCTAAATTCAAATTTTGTGATGATGCTTGCCTGATCTTCCATCAATCTTACACTTGAAGTATCACCTATTTCATGTTAGAGTTTAATAACAGAGTTCATGTACATGATTGATAATTATCCATTATTTACTTGACTATTTTCACGTATTTCTTCTTTATTTGATAAGACCTCGAATCGCTGTTGACGTGGTTGTAAAAAATACATTGTCTCTGTGTATACGTAGTCCTAGAAAATGATCTTTAAAACATTGAAATTATCACTTATGTAACACTTTACCCCTGGTAAGTTTTAATCTCAAAACCCCAGTTTTCAAATGGGGACACGGGGGGGGGCACGGACATATTGAGGGGCACGCCCCTCCTCCTTAACGCCACTGGGTAAAAATGATTGGTGAAATTAATTCCTGTTTTTAGGGCATTATAACACCGTACTGAAAATAAAGTGTTTAGTTGTGTAACATGCAAACATCCAGGGGGTTAGAGGTCACGTTGTATAATAACACTAGAGAAGCAGTTTGGTATGGCTGTTCCATGCTTGAATGAAAACGCACAAATGATGCGTTTCTTTACAAAAACATCAACAACCAATATTCATACAGAGGTTGAGTTCAATTAATATCAATATGTTGCCAACTTAACAGAACGGAACTGCTTTCTATAGGGTTTGAACGATATGGTTTGAGCGTTCCCATAACCCCTTACAGCTGTAGATCGAAGTTTCTTCCTTATATTTTTTGCCCATACTTAAATCTGTAAATCAAAGTTCCCTAATTGTGTTTTTTACTCATTCTTAGATCTTTAAATCAAAGTTCCCTTATTGTGTTTTTCATCGAAATTTATATCAGTATATCAGTACTTTTCGCTCAAATGCATAAATCTGTAAATCGAAGTTCCCTAATTGTATTTTTCACTCATGCTGAAATGCGTAAATTTCCGTAATTTCCCTAATTTTGTTTTTCACTCAACATTAAATCTGTATATCTAGTTTCCAATCACATTGAGATTATTATTTTTCTGTGTGATGAAATCAGGGTAAAACACGCCATAGATGTCTCGGTAAAAAACTTCAGTTAACAAGTGTCAGGTGTTGACTTCAGACATTAAAACTTCTTCATAGAATTCCTATGGTATTATTGATGCATTGACGCATCCATGGTGCGAGCACAGGCCTGCCGACATTTTTGCTTTTGTTTTAGAGAGAGGGAAAAGGGTAAATGGTACTTTTTACATAAGAAGCATTTAAAGCATTGGAAGCACAACCACCAAAACTTGCTCTTTTCAATAAGTGCTTTTTTTTTTTACACACCCCTCCCTCTTTGTTAGATGCGCAATATAAACTGCTCACAAAAAGTTAGGAAACTTTTTTTAATCATGTATATTTTTATTATTAATTACCCTCTTGTATTATGTTGCATATCAATAGAAAGCTGAAGTGTTCTTCTTTGAAATGATACCAAACGTGCAATGAGGACATGTTGCTAGTCTTGGCCACATTAATGAGAATGAGACAAAGTCACAAATCAAATGTGCCAAAATTAGCAATTTTGTGTTACTGTGTGAACAAACAAATTGACACTGTAATTCAAACAAGCGGTAATTTTGGCACATTTGATTTGTGACTTTGCCTCATTGTCATTCATGTAGCCAAATTCAGCAACATGTAATAATTGCAAATGTGGTATCATTTTAAAGAGGAACAATTCAGCTTTGCATTGATATATAACATAAACAAAGAGAGTAATAAATAATAAAAATATACTTGATTAAAAAAAGTTTCCTAACTTTTTGTGAGCAGTTTAGTTTGTTGAAGTGGAGGTAATTTTCTCGTAATTTAATGCGTGGCACCCCATATACATGCCCAAAGCAGAAGTACATGTACTACCCGGTACATATAGACAGTATACTCACTGTTTTCCAAGCCAATGAACAATATTAAACTGATGATGATTTGATTTCTATGATTTTTGTCAACAGTCACTTGGAATTTTGCCTTCCAAAACAGAGGGTAATGTGAAATTATTGATTTATAAGGTAATTCCCTTACATTGTGTCAGTCATATTAATTTGGAAAGTATACCTCAATTTGTTCGTATTGGCAATTCATCATCAAATCCAGTTGTTCATGATTTCTCAGTTCCTCAAGGTTCAGTTCTTGGACCGCTACTGTTTACAGTATACATTATTGTTAAACACAAACTAAACTATCAGACGTATGTTGATGACCCAGCTATATTTCTCTTTCACCTCACACAAATTTTGCTGATGAGAGCATCAATAATACTGAATCATGTGTTTACGAAATTCGTGCTTGGGTGCAAGATAACTTCCTTAAACTCAATGATGACACAACAGAGTTTATGATAATTAGCTCACATCAAAAACATTCTAAAGTGTCTGTTCCTCATTGGTGACTCTGAAATAACTCCTGTTATTCAAGCGCGTAATCTTGGTACCATAATTTGACTGTACAATATCCTTAAATTGTCATGTTTTTTATATTGTTCGTGCTGCATCTTTTCATATCCGTAATTATATGCTATCTTAGGTAAAATAGTTAAAATAGTTAAAATATTTGAATTTAAATGCTACATGGCAAATTATTCAGTTTATCGAATAGACATGTGCAACTCACATTTAATTGGTCTTCCATGTAGGCCTTCACAAATTTAACCTTTTCCATGCATTCAGAACTCTGCTGCTCTTGTTATCTTGTCAAACAATTCTCCCAAGAGTTACACTAACTTGTTAACTGAGCAGTATTAGCTTAAGCACACACTATTGCTCTTTGTGTTTACCCTCAAACGAGGGCCGGTTACTTGCTGACACATGTTATTACTTCCAATGTATTAACCAGATCATACACACCGGTCAGCTCATATGCCATGGTATCTTAAAGGCACTGGACACGTTTGGTAATTACTCAAAACATCTATTAGCATAAAAACTTTCTTGGTAACGAGCAACGGAGAGCTGTTGATATAGTATAAAACATTGTGAGAAACGACTCCCTCTGAAGTAACGTAGTTTTTGAGCAAGAGGTTATTTCTCACTAACATATTTGAATCTGAAAAAGACTCCAGGCCTAAAGCCTTTTTCAGGCATCTGAAAGCACACAAATTTGTACAACAAGGGTGTTTTTTCTTTCATTATTTTCTTGCAACTTCGATGACCATTGAGCCCAAATTTTCACAGGTTTGTTATTTTATGCATATGTTGAGATACACCAAGTGAGAATACTGGTCTTTGACAATTACCAAACATGCCACACATTCTATAGAGGGGGTGTCAATCAACAGGGGTCAGTGATTTGGTCAGGAGGGGGCAGGACAAAACTCTGCCAGCATCCTTCGTATACAGAATCGGCACGTCAATTGTCGATGGTAGATGTAACCAAATGATAAAACTTAATTAATTACACTAACAAATAAGCTCAAATTAACCCAGGCAATACCCAGACATGTAGCCTACATAACACACTTGGATAAAAATCGTTGAGAAAGTGCAAAACTTCATGGTAAACGCGTAGAAGCGTGTGCTGAAAACGTAAACGCGCTTCCGTTAGGGACCAAAGATGTGACACGTTTTTAGGTTTTTTTCTCAGCTCAGAACAGTGCCCCTGTATATTATTGATGATTTGCTTAAACCTTACAATCCTCCTCCAAACTCCTTTTTTTGTTACAATTAAAACCTCCTTTTGTTCTCATGCTGCCCCGCGCCTATGGAATAAATTGGCATTACATGTCAAATCATTGGTTTCTTTTATCAAATTTTAAGAAAACCTAAAAACTCACTTTTTAAATGAAGCATTTGCATAATGTTGTTTTCTGTCCAACTTGGTATTATTAAAGTATTATGGTTATTTTGAAAGTTAGTCTCTTGTCACTGGCCCCTTTTGTGTGTGTAGGGTCAACCCATCGCTACCAGTCTCAGCAGAGTTAGACTCTCAACTAGTATCAAGTGTGAATGTGGCGATACACAAACTCCACATCATTGTGCTGATCTGTCGCTTATTTGGTATAAGGGGTTACATTAGCAGCAGAGTGGATGACAACTTCCCTAGCTGGCTTGATGAAAAAAACTACTTCACTTGTAACTTGACTATTCATATATTATATATACACTCAGCAGAGTGGTGCAAGGGTCTGTTCGATCTGTAAAAATATTCCACGAACATTTTTTTTACAGACAAAATGTGAGCCATTATTAACAGACGTGAACAAACCAGAAGCAGACAAAGGAAATTGTCAAAAAGAAAAAGGTAAACTACTGTTTTATTTTCTTATTTGAAATAGGAAGTATTTTCAATTGACATACGTAATAAACAAAATTATTATTCAAGCACTGGCTCTATAAGAGACCCTATCATGCCTTTCTAATTATTTGTTTAAATGACTGTTGTTTCATCGGCTAAATAAATCTCTTTTATGATTATTCCAGACCCCAATACAGCCCTCTCCGCGTGTTTTCACAACTGGGTCTAAGCGCCATTACAGACTGCTGCCAAATGGCAGGAAAGAAGATACAAAAACAACTATGAACAAGAAGAGAAACAGATATGTTTTAGCAGCTTCTTGAAAACATTAAAGTGCAAGGGAAATGTCAAAATCAATTTTGCGATGCACTCATTTTCCAATAGAAAGAGTCCTCATGTGAGTGGTGGAAAACAAATCACAAATCTCTAGCGTTAGGTTAAAATGGTCTAAATTGCCATTGTATTCTATACCCTTCAGTGCAAATGTTAAAAACATCTAAAACATTCGATGACATCATTCTGAGACAAATGGGTATTGTGATGTTTTGGTACATTCCTGACTTTTTCAGAGCGAAATTTGAAACATGAAGTCATTGGATTTCAACAACTAATGGGTCTGTTACATTTCAAGGAGGAATATTTCACCAAACAACATGTCAAATTCAAGGCCGTTTTGATTGAATATTATTGAAAGTCAAGAATGAACCAAAACGTCCCCGTACAAAAATGTACAGACCCATTTTTCTCAGAATTAGGTAGTCGGATGTTCTGGATGTTGATAAATTTTGCCCCGGAAGGCTATCGTATTCAATGGCTGTTTACACCATTTTAACGTGAGGTTGGAGACTTGTATCCTTTCCCCACTCACTTGAGGACTCTATCTATATTGGAAAAATGAGTACATCATAAAATTGAATTTGACATTTCCCTTGCTCTAGAGAACCAGCATCTCTAATGAAGAATGGAAGCATGTTCTTACCTCTGTGGCTTGCCCTTGTTAATGAGAGACCCTCCATGAGACGCAATTTGTTGCTTTAAAGGGAAAACGGCCTTTCTTCGTATGTCAACTCATGGATTTGATGCAAACCTTATAAATGGCCTGACGGTCCAACCCTATTGCAGAGTCTTTCTTTGAGAAAGACTCTACCAGGGTCGTCAGGCCATTAATTTTTTATTTATTTTTCATTTATAACATCGGTCCTTTTAGTTGGTAAGCAGTTTGCAATAGCTATTTCTATTTTCTGATGGGTTTGAATCACATTTAAGGTAACTCAATAGCCTATTAATATAAACACAATAATGGTGTATAAATAGATTACTGACAAGCGATCCCGGTCCACCAAAGTCTAGATCAAAATACTTCAATTCCTCATATTTTATTTTTAAGATGATGAGGACGTCTTAACATCAAGTGACCAATCAGAGGAGAAACAAACACCAAGGTCTGATAGTCCGGATAATCTGGATCAAGAATTGGTAAATTTAAATGTTATCTTTTGTTTAAAAATTAAAAAGATTAATTGTCTACCGGTAGGGTCTACGTTGTTATTGCGATCTCTCTTAAATAAAATAAAAAGGCCCCATCCATTTACTGTTAAACAGTGGAAACAAGAAGTGTAAGTGTTTAAATTAAATTAAGAAATTAAAAACTAATTGCAACACAATAAAATAGAAATCCTTGTTTTGGTTCATTTCATAAATCCGTATAGTTTTAATTGTATTTCGGTGTTATCAACTGTGCTGTTACCCGATTGTTTGTTAACTGACGATCTAAGTCCAATACGTCATCATGGTCAGCGTCACGTGGTTAACTTTTTTCAAATTTAATGGCGTGCTGATTAAAACATGAAATTTGACGTGAAGAAGTGAGAAAAGTGCAACATTTGTTCGTGTACCATTGGATCGCCATGGAAAAAGACCGTAACTTGAAACCGAGTTACACTTTTGAACTGCTGTTTAAACAGACCTTGTTTCAATGGTAGCACATTCCGATATAAACTGCTCACAAAAAATTAGGAAACTTTTTTTAATCAAGTATGTTTTTATTATTTATTACTCTCTCTGTATATGTTATATATCAATGCAAAGCTGAAGTGTTCCTCTTTAAAATGATACCACATTTGCAATGATTAAATGTTGCTGAATGTGGCTACATGAATGACAATGAGGCAAAGTCACAAATCAAATGTGCCAAAATTACCGCTTGTTTGAATTACAGTGTCAATTTGTTTGTTCACACAGTAACACAAAATTGCTAATTTTGGCACATTTGATTTGTGACTTTGTCTCATTCTCATTAATGTGGCCAAGTCCAGCAACATGTCATCATTGCACATTTGGTATCATTTTAAAGAAGAACACTTCAGCTTTCTATTGATATGCAACATTATACAAGAGGGTAACAAATAATAAAAATATACATGATTAAAAAAAGTTTCCTAACTTTTTGTAAGCAGTTTATATACACGGTCAGACACCAGTGTGTTCTAACAATATGGATTACTCTCACCTTTGGAATACTTTCAACAATTTCTCAACGTTTTCACTGTCAATGTCCAAACTAAAATTGATGATTAAACTGTTATTTGTGAGCAGGAAACTGAGTAGCTGATGAGCTCTGATGAGGATGTCTCACTAGTGTGTATACATGTACCAAATAAAGATAGGCAGAGTATGATAGGGGTCGTTGATTGCAGTTTTATGCTGAACAATATACTACCTTAGTTTTGAACAGAAATTAATTTGTTTAAAAACAAAACAAAAACAAAACAAAATACACCCATTAAAATGGCACACACCATGAAGCTTGAAACACAGTAATTAACAAATATTATTATTCCACTAACATTTTTTTACAGGGGACATGTGAACCCTGTACAGAAGTGAACAAACCAGATGCAGAAAAAGGAAATGCGCAAAAAGAAAATGGTAACTACGATTTGATTTTCATTTTTCATTGACATATGAAATGTACAAACTAATCAATCAATGACGATCTATTACTCATTGTTCAATAATATGTAAGCAATAGATGTTGCATGAATAGATTTTCAAAAAAACTATCCCATTCCAAATAAGTATCAAAGTGGATTTTTTTATATATATATATATATATATTATTTTAAAGATGATGACGACGTCTTCAAGCCAGGCGGAACAACAGATGAGAAACAAAGTCCGGGGTCTAGTACTCGGGTAAGGCCTACTCCAAGGATAAACAAGGTAATGTTCCAATATGCATTCATCATTTTGTGTTGATATTGTTTTCTGTTTTATAACTGTCCACAGAAGCCTATGGCAGGTCATTTTATTTGCTATCTTTATTTGAAATCAAAAGTGTAACCTTTGTTAATAACTTATCTTTATTAGTGGTAAATGGTTGTCTTCTATGAATTGAATACAGAAATTAATAATAAATTACCTGGATTTGTTGTTGTTGTCACTAAACGCTACTCGGTGTTAAAGTGGGTATTATTATAAAGCCACAGTGATAATCAAGTTAATAGTAACAGCAAACAGTATAAAAATGATTCGAGTGCTATGGTTAAAACTAGGACTCCCGAAATGACCCTGTGTATTTATATTGTTATCAAACCCATAGCATGAGTAAAGGGAGTCAATGCATTTTTACAGCAGCCTGGATTCTGCTTAGAGTTCAAGGTGTACCAGAGTATTCCGTTGCTACGGGTACAGTGTATTGCTTGCTACGGGTATACACCCCTAGCACAACGCGCAGCGTACTCACATGCGCCTATCCTGGGTGTCATTTTGGGTGTCAAAATCGTATACAAACATGCACAAAAGAGAGTTTTGACACCCAAAATTACGCGCATTGTTGGAGGCGCGTTCCGGGTCTATAGAAACCAATAGGTCCCCCTTGCATAACGCGAAACGCTACAGAAACGCTGAGGTCACGCGCTAGTTTTTACGCACAGAGAACAAATATCGTCCAATGATCTGCCTCCTTTTTGAGAGTGTGACGTCATATGCAATGGGTCTATACAATCACACGCGCCTATCCTGTCCGCCATTTTGGGTGTCAAAATCGTATACAAACATGCACAAAAAAAGAGTTGACACGTCCCTATGGGTGCGTTCGATTAGCTTCCCCGGGTCGACCCAGGGTCAGCCCCAAGTGCCCTGCTTGTGGAGCGGGTCACTTGGGCTGACCGAGGTGCATGACGTCACGACGAAAAACTTTCTCAATGGCCACCATTTTGTTTGTACTTCAGCGGGACATTTTTAGTTTGACACACATTTTCACCCTTAAAACAGCGACTTTGTGAGCATTAACTATTTTTATATTCGAGGACGAGAATTTGTGTATCAACCTGGGCTTTTACAATAATTAACGTTGCAGTTTCACCTTGTGAATAATTATTTAACGATCTTTTCATGAATCCGGACGTAATGCACAACATGAAAAGTAGTTCCGGGTCGAGCTGCACCAAGATGCATTGGTGTGAATGCTTGGGGAAGTTGGCGTTCGATTAGCTCATGGCAAGGGCTCACCTATGGCACGGGATTGGGACTTGAGTCAAGTCTAGGGCTCACCCGGATGAACACACTGGGGTCGACCCGGGGATCGGGAAGCTTATCAAACGCACCCTATAACATATAACTCTATGGTTGACACCCAAAATACGCGCATTGTTTGGAGGTGCGTTCCGCGTTGTGTAAGGGGGGCTATAAAAAAATCCCCCTTGCATAGCGAAACGCTACAGGGACGCTGAGGTCACGCGCACGTTTTTACGCACAGAAAACAGCTATCGTCCAATGATCTGCCTCCTTTTTCGAGAGTGTGACGTCATATACAATGAGTCTATAGTGCATTGGTTTCAACGGGTACGTTGCGTCGCGCTAGCGCGCGACTTTCTGGTGACAACAAGACATGTCATGTGACGCGCTGTAAACCAATCTCTAGGCAGAATTTAGGGATGGCCCGGATGTTATTAAAATCCATTATTAATATCATCACACATTACCAAAACTTACATTCTGTACTGTGCAATGATTGAGTGATAGACTATTTTCACTCAGTTGTTCCTTCTATGATAAACCCAAAAATCTGTAAGAAAATAAGTTGGGCCAGCCCCTAGGATCCACCACTGAAACTTGACAACTAAATTCAGATTGTACCCATAACCCCTTACTTAAATCTGTAAATCAAAGGTCCCTATGGGTTTTTCACACATACTTAAATCTAAGAATCAAAGTTCTGTAATTGTATTTTTTACCCACTTAACTCTGTAAATTAAAGTTACCTGGATGTGTTTTTACCAGTAATAAGATCTTTAAATCAAAAATGTCCAATTGTATTTTCATCGACACTTAAATTTTCAAGTCAAAGTTCCCTACTTGCATTTTTAACCATATTTAAATCTGTAAATTAGGGTTCCCTGAATGTATTTTTTCACCCATACTTGATTCTTTAAATCAAGGTCTCCTAGTTGTAGTTTGTATCCATATTTAAATATGTAAATCAAGATTCCCTTACTGAATTTTTTGCACATACTTAAATCTGTAGGTCAAAGTTTCCTTCCATGTTCACCCATACTAACACCTGTAAGTCAAAATTCCCTTACTCGAAATTCCAATCATATTTTTTCACCCATAATCAACAAAAACTTATTCTTTGATTAAGAAAAATATATAAATCATAGTTTCTATATTTGCTGATCAAACATAATTAAAGTAAAACAAAGTAAATTTACTACAAAAACTGTCATCGAAATAAAACCCATGACTAGTTTGTTGCAATTTCACAAAGGACTTGTTTGTATAAGTAACTTGTCTAAAGCAAATTGGAGATTTATATATTTTACTTCTCAATTACCTGACAGGCGCGGCCAATTTCCGTCCCTCACCAGAAGTTCCACACCATGGTAAGTTTATTTATCCGTTTGTTTGTTTGTTTATTTATTATTTCATTATCACCAACTACAGCAGTAAACTGCCAATAACAGCGTGGTTTTTCAAAAAAAAATATTAAATTTGCATCAACAATGTTTAGAACTAATACAAATATTTGTTTTTAATTTAACAGTTGCAACATTGAAAAGAAAAACGACAAGTTTAAATTCAAATATAAAGGAAATATAATTATAGAAATAACAACTTAAAGACACTGGACATTATTGGTAATTGTCAAAGACCAGTCTTCTCACTTGGTGTATCTCAACATATGCATAAAATAACAAACCTGTGAAAATTTGAGCTCAATTGGTCGTCGAAGTTGCGAGATATTAATGCAAGAAAAAACACCCTTGTCACACGAAGTTGTGTGCTTTCAGATGCTTGATTTCGAGACCTCAAAATCTAATTCCGAGGTCTCGAAATCAAATTGGGCAGTTGAAAATCGACACCTCAGATGCTATACTTCTGTAAATCTTTCATTATCATAATATTTCTTGAAAATAGGTGACTAATCTGTTGAAATAATTAGTTTTCAAAAAGTCTCAAAAATATCATTAGTGACAATTTATAATCCTAATTTTGTTTAAGTTAAAACGAAACCCATGTTATACGATTATCTTGACCCAACCCAAACTTGTAATTAGTAGGCCTATCCGGGATGTGTTATTATACCGGTTACTTTGTAGTTAACATTTATTATTGAATTGTTTTCTAGCTGACCATTTCATACAAATTAATATCTTATCTTATTTGTATCCTTACTGATGTTCTCCGATTACAGAAGCCTAAAAGATCGTCTGTAAATTACGAGGTAAGGTATTTGAGTAGTTGTTAAAATCAGGGTGTTTCAAAATGTGATCAAGACCAAAATGTTCTAACCTTTATTAGTTTGTTCATTTGCTGTTTCAGTTCGAGTCACGGTAAACCCAGGTTGTTAAAATTCAGATTCTAATACTATGCCCAGACCTCTTTGAATACAAACCTGGGTGTTAAAATAGACCCTATACTAAATATATTTTTAATAATTTCATGTGACAAATCAATGTTACCAACTCAAGTGTCTCATAAACAGGTTATTCATATGTAAAACTCCCCAAAACAACACACACAAAAATACAAAAAAACATTGTTCTTACTCAAAGTGAGTTTCAACAATGACTTTATGAAAATATGTCACAAACTGACTGAATTCAAAATGAGACTAGTCAAATAAATGTTTAAATTCTTAGCCGAATGTCCCTTTCGCTAAATCCTGTGCAATTTGATGTACCTTTTTTGTTTTGCCTTTTACTGTGTTTTCCCGATGGAAATAAGGCGTATGGGTTATCCTTGGCTTTGTTTACAGTTTATTTTTTATGTATCAATTTCTTATTTGCCTGAATAAATAAATAAATAAATAAATAAATAAATAAATAATGTTAAACAGTTCAACAGTTATTCCAGACCAGCAGAAATTGACATCATCATCATTCAGTTAAAAAGATCCTTGAAATACTTTCTGCGTTTTGAAATGACCAGATTGAGTCCAGACTCTTTCGAAACTATTTACACTAGAAATAATGCGTTGTGTTTCACCATTAATGATGAGGTCAAGTTTGATTACTAATTGCCTTTTTCACTAAAGGCCGTCACCATGTTCCTTTTTTTGTTTTTTGTTTTTGTTTTTGTTTTATTTACTGTTTGTCTGAAGTAATTTCAACCCATTGTTTTTCTCGAACACCGTGATTATGTCACGCTAAAATGTATAAATAAATTTTTATGTTTTTTGGTGTGCTTTTTATGTTATCAATTTAATTTTTTGTATTACCTCCCGTAGCTCATTGTATCTGTTACATGATAGCAGTATTTATTGGAGCTTGTTTTATTTGATGTATGTTGTTGCTGATGTTGTTGTTGAATGAACGGAGTAGTTTAACTCCCCATCAAGAGAAGGAAAAAAGAAAAAAAGTTAAATTAACTGTTAAAATTTAAAACGCTGTATCAAGTTGTGTTTAAAAATTCAAAAATCAATTCATATTGGTGTCAATCACACTTTATGGTTAGTCGAAAAAAAAGTTGTCTTTCATGAAACTTTTCTCATTTTGAAACAATGACAAAAAGTGGTTAAGTTCGTTTCATGGTGGTAAGAAAGTGATTCAAATCAAAGTTTGATAAATTAAAATTGAGGACATTCGGTTTTATTCATGAGACGAAATATACATCTGCTGTTTAAAAACTGAGTGTCCAAAACACATCAAAAGGAAAGTATTTTTCCCGCAAACTTTGCAAGCTTTATTTGGCTTGATCTAAAACAAGTGAGATGGTACTCTTGGATCGCCGTACCTGAGTGTCAGCTTTCCTTTATATCGTCATGGATTTCCCATGGCATTATAGATGATGCATTGAGGCAATACTTGAGCAACCACGAGCCTGCCGATTTTTTGCTAATGTTTCAAGAGAGAGAGGACAAAACGGTAAATGGTTCATTTTTTGCCAAAGAATCATTTAAGGCATTGAAGGCATATCCACCAAAACCTACTGTTTTCAATAATTGTATTGTTTTTATACAGTAACCTATACCCTACTTTTTTAGATGCGCCATAATTATTCTGCTTAATGTTGAGCAAGTGTGACACATCATTATTAACACGCCCAAAACCCAAGTAGATGCATAAGCCCTACTATTAATGTAACATGGATACGCAAAAATAGATACTGAATGTCCAAAATGAAATTGACGATGATTTAATTGTTATTTTGTCAACAGACACATAGGCCTAAAGACTCGCTTTCCAAAACGGAATCCATAGATGATGTGAGTATTGATCAGTTTGCATTATAATTATTTCTTAAGAGTGTTTCTTGTCTAGGCCTACCATAGTGCACTGGTGCAGCTTTCTTTTCTTTTGTCATTCAACTAACTGTCTAACCATCTTTTGTCATTCAACTAACTGTCCAACCATAACAAGGCAGAACAAAAATCGCGAGACCTCCATGTAAGAAAGTACCACTTTGATTGTCACTGAGTATTTAGGTACCAGACAAAGATACACCATTAATTAAGATGCAGGTCCAGTTTTCAAAAATTCAACTTTTATTTGCACTGATTAACCAGCAGGAAGGTTAAAATTCGATCTAATCACGACCGTTGACAAGCGGATTGGTTTCAGAAAAACATTTAAAAAGAGGGGTTGATACATACACTCTAAAAACTCTGGTCAGAATTGATCAAGATTCCGGGTCCCAGGGGGCCTGATTTTTGGGTCAGTTTGACCCGGAATCTGTGACAATGTGACCCGTAATTTAGGTAAAATCTTGACATTATATTCGGATTCTGGGTCACTTTGACACGGACCCGAATCAAACTGACCCAGAAATGGATCAAGCCCCCTTGGACCCGGAATCTGGGTCAATTCTGACCATAACGATTAATCTTAGCTCTTTGTGAAATCAACTCCTGGTTTCAGTTAAATAGTTTGTGATTCCAGGTGATTGTTATTGACTTATTTTTGAGGCAATGAATGTGTCCCTCTGTTGGTTTATCACAGTTTGATTTCACGAAGTACAACTGTTCTTACCGAGCTGTTGAAGTTGTCACGTACCCTACAAATATGCCTCTGTAGCTCCATTTGAAGTACGGTGCATCTTTGATTGTTCAGAAAAAAAATAATAATTACATAGGTAGGGCCTATCACTACACTTGGGCCTACTTCCACCTATTTAAGATCATACTGAACGAAATCACTTAGACTAATTTGATTGTTCCTTGTTTATTTTGTGTTATAATTATTATTTAATGATAGGTGTGAAGATTTCCTCCCTGTAATTTTGTTGAAAATTGAGCGGAAAAACTAACCAGACAAAGACACAAAAACGCAACATGAAATCAACACCACCTGCTAGGTACCAGTGCCTCATAAACCCAGCATGAACCATTACGTCACACCACGGACTGGGTGAAGATTACTTATCTTCGTTGATATGCATTTTCCATTGTCTTGATTGGATCGAGTCCGTGGTGTGACGTCACAGTGTGGTTTTGATTCCTATGCGCTTCGAGGCTTGTCGTAAAACTCGGCGTTGTTGCGCAGCGTGACACTCATCAAAATGTCTGTTGTTGTTGTTTTCTAACATTTTGAAAAAATTTGTATTGACTTTTTCTCCGGCATTGTTATCACAATGCATTCGTTGACCTTTATATAGCAAAAGAACAATAAGTGTCACTTTTGTTCAAGTTTATTTTTAAAATCTTAATCAGTAGAAGCACTGAATGGTGCTGTAAATTAAGTGTAAAATGTTTCTTATATATTCATTTATTTATTTATTTAATTAATTGTCAAGCTGAAAGAGTGGTGGCAAGGGAATTCGAAAAAGATTGAGGTAAGTTCAAGTTGAAATTTTAAAACTAGACGTTCCCTTAAAAAATAAATCAATTTCGAAGCCAAATTGTTCCCAAAGCCTAGATGAAAACAAGAAGTAACTATAAATAGTAAGCTTGTGGGTACAAACATGTGTAAAATCTCTTTCGGGAGGAAAGTTGGCTCTGAAAAGAGCCGGTGTGGTCTCGACGTTTCGAACAGTATACTCTGCTCGTCTTCAGGAGAACCATGCAATGCTTCAAACATCACTAGACTTAATTGAAGATAGTGATAGAAAGATGAAAGATTAATAACGATTCACTAAAAATTGCTGTACCATCTCATTGTTCAGGAGAACACAGTTGTTTTTATTACATCCAGTACCTTCAATAAAATCACATCCATTTTCACCGCTAAAGATTCTTGCATATTTTTTCTGAAACACGTTATAATTTTTTTTTCACTAAAACAATTTGCATATTTTTTTAGGGGAAACGTGAACCCTGTACAGAAGTGGACACAGCAGAAGCGGACAAAGGAAATCGGCAAAAAGAAACTGGTAAATACTGTTTGATTTACTTAATTTACATAATAAAAATCATTATGTACAAATTAATAAATAGGCAATCATAATGCACACTATACGATTCCCAAAACCTTACTGAATTTGATTTATACATATTATAACTCATTGTCCATTGAATAATTATGAAAGCAATGTTGTATGAACATATTATCAACACTGGCGATCCCATTCCACCAAATCACCAAAATTAAATTGGTTCGGTTTTCTTAAACATATTTTTAAGATGTCAAAATAATAAATGGCAATTCGGTAACTTAGCTTTACAGTTGAGATAAATATACTGCGAGACCTTAAATTTTAGAACAACGCTGGTGCTCATGGGAACAACAGTCCGCCGTACGATGGGGAAACGTGTATGCCTCCTTTATAATGTGGTTTTTCTATTTCATTCCAAGCTAATTGCCTTTCCGGAGATTGTACAGATAGTTTCCCCTTCAAAATGCCAACAATGTTTGTTTTAATTTACACTGAACTAATGGATAAGAAAAAAAGAAAAAAAGAACAGTTATTAAATAAAATGTGTTTGCGGTCAACAAACTGCTGTCCCGTAGCACTTCGCAGGGTTATCAACAATTACAAGTTATTACATGAGATGTACAAAGCACACACAAGAAGTACAGCTACACATCCCATGAAAAAGGCCTTAACTATTTGATATTGCTGTTCATTGGGTGCAGAAGGTGACCAACCGGACACAGCGCCACAACCACTACAGTCGACTCCTGTATATGAAGTTGAAGATCAAGCATCGGTAATTACTCAATGTCTGTCATTACCACCACCAAAGAGTTTGTTGCCCTCTTTTGTTTGTTGGGGGTGATTTGGATGTTTCAAATGGCATTAATTCAAAGTTTATTAATTCAAATCTCCTGAACTTCATAAGTTGTTTTCACAGTCCATATTATGAAAGGTCCCCAAAACACTAAAGAAATATTTGATTGACGTGACCCATTTTTTACGCTGTCTTCCAGTAACAAGTGGAAGTTGAAATGACCAAATGGGATTCATTTGAGGTCTGCAGCCAATATAAAAGGAAATGTGTACATGCTTCCTGTGTATAAAATTACAATTAGGCCTAACCCTCGACATTTTCAATAGAAATGACAATTTAAAACTCAGCACAAACAAATTGTCACTTACCCTATAGATGAGATTAGCGATGGGGTCATCAGACATCAAATTACCAAATCAAAGTTCATTATTTCACAAATGCTTCTGATTGGCACCCCGTAAAAAGATATTGACAAATTTGGGAGACCACCAACGATAGGGCTATTAGCTCAGTGTAGAGCGCCGGCACGTTAATCCGGAGGTCGCATGCTCAAAATCCCTTCCAGTAAATTGTTCTTCGTTTATCCCAAATTCAAAATTAACCACACAAAAGATACCCAGTCATTTTCCCTTCTGGTTTATTACTTGATATACAAAAGTTGCATCCCCTTTGGATGATCCCTGTTCTACTTCTTCCCAGGTTGTATTGTATACTTGGGTGTGATCCCTGGCAGTTTAAGGTTGAATTGCTTCTACGGGCATCCCCGAAGCCGCCAACGTTGGACTCCGTAGGTTGCATGTTCAAATCCTGTTCCAGTCAATTTTTCTTTGTTCACCCCAAAATTGAATTAAACAATAATGCATTGAATTTTCATCTTTGCATAATTTTCGAGGCTTTAAAATGCATGCAATATAGGGCCTACTTGAATGTGCAGTGGTGGCTTAATTAATGTGACTTTGCTTTCTGTCAAACCGAAAGCTGAGCCAAACAGAGGATATTGTAATGGACGTCTTGAGGTTTTGGTCTGTCCAAGCACTTTTTAAAACATGTTTTCTCAGACCAAAGACTCAACCAATTATATGAGAGCGCCACTTGTTAGCATTTCTGGCATTCACGCTGTTTGATTACTTCTGTTTTTTCCTCAGGCCGATCTAGCATATGAAATTACCTTTCGAGATTTGTCCGACAAAATTGGAAAAGAATGGGAAAAATTGGCTACGTATTTAGGCGTTACAGAAAAGAAGCTTGAGCACATCAAAATGAATCACCCCAACGATGTGGAGACACAGATTTACCATATGCTAATGAAGTGGAAGTCAATGAGCGAAAACTTTGGAAGCAGTTCCTTTCATACCCTGGCTGATAATCTTAAACGTGTTGGACTGAACCCCCTGGCAGAGGAACTCCGCGGGCAATTTAAGTAACGTTGTTCCGTCATTACCTCCATGATTGTACTCCTGAACCTCACACCAACTGTGAACCTCACAAACTTAACGAATCTCGGATCTAATATATTGAGAGCGAAATTTAGAAAAGTTTGTGAAGCATAGCATATCTCTATCCTAGCCCCATAAATTGGGCCAATCACTTCGTATCCTTGGCCCCAGCACCATTGCAATTAAATGTTTGTGGATTCTTAAAGTTTCAAACGGCCTCATAAAAACTTACCAATCGGATGCTACTGTAATTGCGGATAACCGGCATGTTGGTTTTAGTTTAAAAAACATTATCAGTTTTGGGGAAAAATCAAATGATTTCGAGTGTGACCTTTTGCAAAAATCTCAACGATCGTTGACCTCTTGCTCTTTGCGACGGCGTACACACGTTTTCAAAACTACGCTCCCAAATTTTATTTTAACGTTATTATATAACGGGATCGAGCACCAGTACTAACGTTTGGGTTCGAAAACTAGGTTTTTGTCGAGTTCCCTGACAACGACGATACGGTCGATTGCTACAATTCAGCTGGTACCAGACTGATACTCGGAGTGCACCGAGAGTGCAATAAAGTTACGGCGGCTGTTTTGTGCAGTCATTTTACGTCCTCTTTTGCCTCTTTGTCGTTCCATACGTGTATGTTCCCTTACGAGCTACCGGTACATTATAAAAATGTCCTAGAACAGGTTCATTTTTAACTGCATTTTTTCATGTTTGGTTATTTTCAGCTTAAATGTTTTATTATAGTCCGAAAATTGCTATCGAAACAGGATATTAAAGCAACAAATTTTTCTTTTACCATTTTCTCCTACAAATTTTGAAAAACATGCTCCAGATTTTACGAATCAATCTAATTTTTCTAGGCTAACAATTTAAAAATTGATAAATTCCAGTTATTTGTTAGCAATATATCGCACACTTTGTCATGATTGAGGTTCAAGGGATAAACAAATCTATCCCCTCCTTTTTTTCCGCTTGGTTTGAGCAGCAAAGGATACAAAAATCTATCCCCTCCTCTTTTCGAATGGGTTTGAGGAACAAGGGATACAACAATTTATCCCCTCACTTAAATTATTACCACTCGAACCACAAATAAACTCTTTTTTTGTCAGCTTTCCAAATAATGAAGTATCAATTGTAAATAAAAAAAGTGTGCGTATTTGTCTTTGATATTATGATCCAATAATAGTTTGGAGTAGAAAATGTGGCAAATTTGTTTGCTAACAAAAAGGACTAAATCAAAAGACTGTTACAAATATTTTAAAAAGTGCACCCGATTCTTACTTTGTTCCTTCAGCAATATTTTATGACGAAAAATAGCATGATTTTAACATTTTGAAAATATGTTCAAGAAAAGATGCTATATATTACCCAAAAAAGTGAAAACAATTTAAATTGTAGTTAAAAATTAACCTGTTTTAGTTTATTCTTAGTTTATTCTTCGCTGTTCCGTACTTATAGACATACCCTCTAGTTAGCCCAGTAATTGTGCACTGTGGCCCGATCTAGTTTTCTTTTACTTCTTTTTTGGGACTACTTCTTTTGGAACATCAGCCCGGGAGTACTTAATAAAATATCTCCTGCTACAGCCAACTTAAAAAACCTGTCTGCTGTCTTCTTTTTGTCTTATTGTTATCGGCCAGTCCCAATAGTTATGTACTACGATAGTCTTGATCGTGTTGGACGGATTACGCCTGAACGTATCGTCGTCGCATGTTCGGCTCCGCCGAATACGTCGTTTTGGCGTCAAGGGGGAAAACAATGCACCAAGCGGCACCAAGGTCGCATAGTTTGTCTCAACCTCGTTCCCAGTGGTGTACGATCTCGCCGCTCCATGTTGTTTGTCTTTCCCAGAATGGCTTGCTCGATCATAACCCTAATAATATTCAAATACACTGGAAATTTTAATTAGTCCTGTGGTTGATCTATTCTGTGTTAGTAGTATTCTTCTTACAAAACCAAGTAACTCCACCCACCATATACAAAAGTTAAACGATCTACAAGCAATTCGCCCAATGTTCTTCGACGGGCAGTTACTGCCATGAGAAAGGACCTCTGCCAGCTTTTTCCAAGAAGATTCTGAAATTCACTAACGGTCTGAAATTCGAAGACTAAACCCAAGAAGACACTCGCTTCCAACAGAAACTAAAAGTTCACGCTTGCCATAATCATTTCATCGCCAATAGGACTTATTCAATCTAAGAAATCGATAAGTCGTTATCCCACCAAGACGACTTATTGAAACAAGTCACTTCACCAGTGTAGGCCAGGGTATAGGCCGACTTATTTAGTTCAGAAAGGAGACTTGGTTTGATGAAGTTGATATCCAACGACTCAGAAAGATACTCGGAAAGATACATATTCCACGGCTGCAAACCTTTGCCGATCAAAATAGTATTCCTGAAGAAAAAAATAATTTTTCCCCCAAAAATCAGTACTTTCCAAACCGTTAGTATTAAAGACGTAAAGCTTTCCTTTTATTCACTGTACACATTATTTATATATTGATTACTAAAAAATGCCTTAAAATAGTGTAAAGATCGGTTTGAGAATTACATGAAATACGTCATTGTGTACATAACTGCATAAAACTTGCTTTACCTAGACCCAGTAACATAACATCTGCAGTCGTACCGCAGATGTCAAAACTTCAAAAAGGAGTAGAGCGCCTAGCCCTGGCGGCCTTTCACTTTCGTATTTTTTACTTTCGTATGTGTACAGCACAGAAAAAGAGTCCTATATAGGGCTATACAGCGCCCCAGTTAACGAATTTTAGATGATTTTTGTTTGACTCTCAGTATTTTGGTCAACATTTTAAAACATTTTGGAGACAACTTTTAGGTTGACTCTTAACAGTTCATGTTTTGTTGGGTTTTTTATGCTGGAATTATTTTTTCAAATAATTTGGACAAAATGCTTTGTTTCTGTCTGCAGATACGCAGCTTGCGGTCAAGTTTTCGAATTTCAGCAAAAGGAATGTTGTTAACGATTTTTTTTCAAATTTCAAGTCCACCCAGTCTTTAAATAGGATGCCTCTATTGACAGTTCGGTAGATCTTGGCCCCTTTCACGACTGATGATATCTGTTCTTGTTGGCAGTGTAATTTTGATTTTCAAGTTGAGTGTACCGTTGCATCAGAAAATTATCACAGCGTCCGTTTGCCGCCGCATCCCCACGAGTAAAGCATTAGATAAACTGGCTAGCCAGACTCTTTAGAATGTACGCTGTACAATGTGCCTTGTGTCTGTGTCTAGACTAATTATTATTGGCTTATGTACGGAAACAGGAAATCAGTCAACTCGCCCCTAGAAAAGTCGCCATCACATACAAAGTACAAATAACTGAACAGATATTGTACAAACAGATAAGTACAAAAATTAATTAAAATTTAAGTAGTAACTTAAAAATATTACTTCTTAGTAAATAAAACAATTAAATAAAGTAAACAACAATTCTAACACCCCAATAAAGTAAAGTAATACACAAAAATTAAAAAAGTAGGGTTTGAAGTTTAAGCAATTGAACGGATATTCTTTGAGGGATTACCAACAAAAATGTATGACATAATTAAAAAATTTACTGCAATAAAAAACAACTAAACAGAGTAAATAACACCTGTGTGGAGGACACACAAGGTTTTAGTTGGATAACACAACTAACACTTTTTTTCGGGAGGGGGGTGTCGCCCATCCGCCGAAACCACCTCCGTTTTCGTCAACATTTTGTTATATTTATATTATTATTATTTTTCAATCCGAACATTTCTCATAGGGTTAACACGCTATTTTTGTTCAAGATATGAACCGACTGTGACCGTTTCTTACAATCAAAACAGCAAGTTCAAAGAGTTGCTTCAGGGTTTTTGACCAAAGTTAAATTTTTTGATATGACATATAATTTTCTATTTTTGTTCCACCAACCGAAATCCCCAGTGTTTGCAACAAACACACGTCTATAGAGCTTTCTTTTGCAACGTCACAGCCCGAGTTTTTGCCAACCGAGGTTGGAAAACTATGGAAAGCCATAAATGCAAAGCATAAGCAGATAGCCACAGTTTGTAATATTAAATGTAACACAAATAATTATTCAAAAATAGTGTTGAATTTGTTGGGAACAAAGCAACCAATCATGGTATGTATTTTTGGTTGATTGAAAGTTTACAGAAATGTTGAATTTGGACACAACATTTGTTAACACGATTGAATATTTTGCTAATATTCGGCCGTCCATAGAAAGGTCTATAGTTTTGAAATTATTGTAACACAAACTTTGTATTATTGTTGCGCCAACATACAGAATGTATCTCACAAATTGCCTGAAAGTTGTTTCAAAATCGTTAATAGCGCCCTCACTTTGTGAAATGGCTTCAACATTTTACACGGGGCGACTTTACTGTAGCGGGGGCGACTTTGTCGGGTGACTCTGTTGCGGCGACTTTGTGAGGGGCTAATTTGAGAGGGGCGAGTTTGTAGTGGGCGACCTTTTATGGGGGCGAGTTGACTGGCAACCCTTATGTACATGTAACTTGTAAGGCCAGACTTCATTCTTTTAATACACGTGTATATTCCTAACTTACATGCAATATAGAGAGATTGTTTGTCATTTTAGCGCCGGGATTTTGTACTATAAAAGAATTGGAATTTGACTGTATAGGATTTTCATCGGCACTCATTGGTTTTGAACATTCTGTGGGTTATTAAAAACAAAATAATTAGTTGTTTTTCTAGAAATTATAGGCCTAAATTTATTTGGACACACCCGTACTGCCGTATTTTGGAAACATTTCCGTACGAAATACGGAAAATACCTAGGCCTACTAGTTGGTAAGTCGATATCTAAGTTTCAGTAGGCCTTTAACTCGAGAAGTTGTCTTAATAATAGTCTTAGATATAGCGCACGTATCTACCAATAAGGTACTCAAGGCACTTGATCAGACAGACAGTAAGTTCTTCCTGCAAGGTATGCGGAGCTATTGAAGTATGAGACCTATTCTTTTTACATAGCAACATGTAATGGTTAACATGGTGCCATGGCGCAATATGCAGCCGAACTAAACCAGGAACACCGGGCGAACCCCTTCTCTTTACGCATAAGAGCACTGGGTTCTTTTGCGTGCAATACACAACACACAGGACCAACGGCTTTACGTCCCATCTGAATGGTTAAGTGTCTTGCTTTATAAAGGACACAAGTGTCATGACTGGGAATCGAACCCACACTCTGCTGATCAACAACACCAGAGCTTGAGTCCGGTGTTCTTATCCACTCGGCCACGACACGCCCCAAAATAAATAATCATGCCAAGATAAATAATCATGCAAAGATAAATAGTTTCGTTTCTGGATAAGGGGTAACAGCACCCCGGGGCTCCATATAAACCAGATGGAAAAGTATATATTTTATTTACCATACAAAAACTATCGCCAATCTGAAAAACTGAGTTCCAATAGAAGATGCATCATACATCAACAGAAATCACATTGTTGTACCGCCGGTCTGTCATCAAGGATGCATTTGACATCAATTCTCAAAAGTTCAGAATAGCTGATATGTTCAGTATGAGTGCGGTAGAAACCATCCTAAGATTTTGTTTTCTTTGCATACGAAGAATCAATCAAATACAGTGGTATTGGCAGAACAGTCAAACCGCCAAATGCCAACAGCGTAACTTGAAAGCTCCCTGTCCACTCATACAGCCAACCTAAAATAATATAACAAAAGAAAAATAAGAGTGATGCGTATATCCTCGTTAATATGAATATTGTGGGTCACTACAATTAGCAGGACACCCGTACCTGTAACCATGAAGGAAACTGTGATCTACAAGCATGTAATATTTAACAATCACTCAATGCAGTTACCTGAAAGAACACCGATATCTCACTACATTCATCATTACCACATTACAACATCAATGTTTTTTTTAAATTATTTTCAGCAGTGTTTTTAACTAAAGCGACTTGAGAAAGCGGGATTACGCACTAGTGCTCCAAAAGTTGTATTGTGGTAAAGAACATCTATAAAACTGTTTTTATTTTGCTATTACTATTTACTAATATATTTTTGGGGTATTTAAACCAAGGCACCCTCAAAAACACCTAGCACTGTGACCCACAGGCCAGAGGTCACCTGTGTTCAGAAGATGATGAAGAAATGTAAATTTGTCAAATGTTGTCTCCTAAAACCCAACTGTTTAGGTAATGGGTTCCTTACCTTGAAAGCAATGATTATCAATAAAATATGTAATTAGGTATCCACCTTTTTTGAAATTTAGCCGTTTAGTTTGTCATGTATGTTAAATGTTATTTATAGGAATTTTGTACAGAGATACAAACACTTGTATCGATCATTTTAATACTTCAATTGAATCTTGCCTACCTGCATTATGTCTAAATCTGAAAGTTTTAACTATATTATAAAAGGTTTGTAACAAATAAGTAGCATATGTTTGTTATTTTTACAAATCTTATAAAAATTTATCAAACAGAACAGAACAATAGTCGTTTGAGTATTTGTACCACAATTAGATAAAACTAAATCAACCAACCTCCAAGTAATCCTCCTAAGATTCCAGCGAAACCACTGAACAACACTCGCCATCCCAGAATATTGATTATACGGTCGTCCACTGCAAGTGTCTTGGTTATAGCGTCATTTGCTTGAAAGAAAACACCAAAACCAAATCCTATGCAAGCTGAAGCTACCATCTGGCCAGCAAACGAGTCAATCAACGCAGCTACAGCAAAGAAAACACCTAAGAGACTACTCACAAAGAAAGCCAAAATTAATGAGACTGGATTGAAGCCACCTTTCTCTAGTAGCGGAATCGCTATCTTGCCAAGACAATTTCCAGCTCCAAATGCTGTAGGTAGTAAAGACGAATGTACGTAACTCAGTCCTTGAAGCTGACCATGAGACACCATGAACACCACCCAGCAGGTATAGCAAAGCTCACAACAACATCGCGCCAAAGTGACTAAAATAAATCTGGGATTTGCCAAAACTGAAAAATCCATCAGGGTAGAAAATTTCTTGCAGACCTGGGAGTCTGGATGGCATCTGGTAGTATCTTGTCTTGTCTCACTACCTTCAGTTGAAGTTTTGGTTTCATTTCTAATAGAGCCAGAATACGTAGTCAGTTCCTCTTCATCCTCCTTAGGCCCAGTCTCATCCTTATCACTAATTGCTACCTCTTGATATTTTCTAGAACTGGATGGTAAAATATTTGATGTCACTAATGCTCCTAATGCTACAAGATTGAAGGAAAGCCCTCCCAGTAAAAGAATAACTCCTCTCCAACCATATGTGTCTAGTAGGATCTGAGTAATAGGACCGACCACTAGCATACCGATGGGAAAGCCTGCTGATGATACAGCGTTAGCTACATTGTACCGCTCCTTGAAATATGCAGCCATTAAAACGAAGGCACTAAACCCACAGAATGCTGTTCCGATACCTGAAAAGAAAACAGATCTGCTGATCAATTCCTTGAAACTATTTTACAGAATTTGTATATCAACAGACCGATTGCGCGACCAATGTCACGTGACCTACAGTGGGTGTAAAACATCAACACACACGACGTCCTCCAATAGGAAAGTGCCGTTGTTGTAAAGTACATGATGATTCTTGCATTCGTTTATTTGATCAAAACTTTTCTGTCTCGAAATACCGGTATGTGAAGAATATTCCACAGAGTCTGTAACATACTGGAAAGAGCCAGTAAAGACAGGTTCCAGCAATTCTCGTAAATTTTACAAGGAAGGAATGTTATGTTCACGATGTGGTGCTTAACCGATGACAGCACTCATGCACTTTTCAACACAAGAGTGTCACAATTTTTAAGCTGAAATCATCCAAAAATAAAAGCTTTCCAAAACTGTATGATTCCTTTGTCTATTTGAAATTCCGCAATTCTAAAACGCTCACCTTTCCAACGCTCTTCTTTTATTACAGTGATTTACATTACAAACAAAAGACCGGGTGACTATAGCCCAGGTTGGACTCCTAGACTACACCAGGATGAGGGTCGCTACAGCGTCGACCTACGCCAGTAGTGCATAACTCAAAATAAATACTGGTAAATTATGAAGCAGTAATGGGATTTAAATCAATATCACAACATACCACTTTAACAAAAGGGCTCAGTAGCTGTGTTATTATTTACAAATAAAAATAAAGCCAACTCTCGGTGTATGGATGGGTCACAGCATAGTCTTTGTACGTCTTTGCCATCAGCTGCGATCACGGTGACTGCTCTATATTCCGAAACCCCTACATTCCGACACCCCTATGTTCCGACAACCCCCTCTTGTTTTAGATGCTAGGGTTAGGGTTAGGGTTGGGGTTAGCGTTAGGGTTAGGAATAGGAAAATACATTAGGGGTGTCGGAACATAGGGGTGTCGGAACATAGGTGTGTAACCACGATGACGTATCACCCACCATAAGTCACATGATAACATGTAAACATTGGTCGTGCAATCTGTCTATTGGTAAGACACACTGCTATTATAATTGCAGTCTAGAGTCCTGAGATTGTTTCATCATTAAAAAAAAAGAACATTTGACCACATTTATATTTTTATCACACATCTGCTCTAGCAATGCTAGTGTCATGGGTTCGAATCCCACCCGAGTGATTTGCCTGTGGATTTGTTTTCACAGAACTCGGGAAAGTGCTAAGTATACAGTACTTAATACACATGATCTAAGGGTAAAAACAATTATATTCTTTACCCGGCCATGCAAAATTAATATATATTTATCAATATCATAATTGCACCAGATGACATGTCTTTTATTTTTAAAATTGTCAACCATGTAGCCATTAAGGCCTGGATAAAGTTGTACAGTTCGGCACTGTTCATTGATGATTGGATAAGGCGCACAGCACCAATTCAAAACCAGAGTTCTGTCTCCTAAATTTTGTGTTGTTGAACAAATTCTTACCTGACACCAGAACAAGGAAAATGGCAAGTTGCACCACATTGGCTGACTGAGATGCTAAGATTAAACCAATGCTGCCCAAAAATCCCCCAGTGATGAAGACAAAGCGGCCACCTAGGATCCGCATAAGGACTGAGATGACTGGGCCTGTGGGAACAAAATTATGAAATTATCATGAGGGAGGTTTCTTGTTGGCATTCCCCACTCATTAAACTTGTATTTGGTGACAATACAAAATCCTTGATCATTACAGCCATACTGAAAACTGGAGAACATAAAATAGAACCATTTCTCTGCACAAAAGCTGATAGACCACTGATCCAATTCCTCCCTATTGCTGTCAGACTCCTCACAACACAAATCTACAAGAATGTCAAAGTCATAACAAAATACAGCTGAGCAAAATCCAGAATTTAAAGGTAACAATGCCTTGGTATGATGGTACTATTAAATGCACATCTACTCGCAATGAAGCCCCTAGATCACACAATTTTACACACCACCAGAACCACGAAGCAAACAAACAAATCTGTCTTTATCATTGATCACACAACCCATTATAACCATGTAACCCACCAGTAACTACTGCAACCATTCCTAAATTATTATAATGAACCAAAACTGTCTTCACTGGGACGAGTCCTCAACCGTTAAAACCAAAATACAAAGACCCCAAACGAGTTCCCAAAGTTCAGCTATATGAACTTCAACAGGAACTTCAAAACATTCTTTTTTAGAGGCTCTGAACGCATACTTTTGCAAAGAGGATAGAAAAACCTTCAAACCATTTTAATTGACCATGTGTACATTTTCTTTGCAGTTGCAAATTAAACGTACACATGGTCAATTTTCAAACAAATTTAAAATTTAAACACTGTCCGCAACAAGTTTGTTTCTACAGAGCACCACCTCATCTGGCTCCCGTGTTTCACATGGGACACACATGACACCAAATGCATGACACCAAGCACACTTCAAATGAAGGAGGGGTTTATCCCAATGTTTCTAGATCAGAGGCAGAATGTGCCAACTGAAGTTCAGATTATGATGTGATGCGCTTTCAGGGCTTGAAGTTGGGGTGAAAATCAGAAGACCACAGGGCTTGTAGCTCAAAATGTTAAGTGGACCAGAATTGTTTGTACAAGACCAGAATCAAAATGAAAACAAACTTCCTGACACAGTTTAACATGCATTTAGCTATTTGAACAAGCACAATTTTTGTAAGTGAAGATTTTATCTCATAAATAGAATTCAGACTCAAAGTCCACATTTGAACATAATTTGTGTTTTTTCAAGATATTACACATTGAGGTATTTTCATTCAATAATATTCACTTTGAAAACACAAGACAGCCGGAGTTGTCTGACCATAACTTTACTGGCCTGACACTAAAACTAGTGGCCTCGAGCCTGCGGTCCAGTGTAAAATTCTAGCCCTGGCTTTGAACATGGACCGGTATTGCAGAGCAGCAGGTAGGCCTACACTAGTACAGTACATTAGATATAGATAATGCATACTGTGCATTATGTTGCGCATTGTTCTTTCTTTAATTGTTAACTTGTTATGACACATACTTATCAGTGGTCAAGGATGTGAATCGGGAACAGCGAACCACTGACACATATTCCAACTGTTCAGTGTACAAAAACACTATCTCAAAAAACAATGAAATAATATGAGGTGTTTTTACTCACCTAAAACGTTTTTGAGCATGCCGTGTAATGTTGCAATCCACCCAATCAGCCACAGATGGCTACTGAAGTCTGTCTCTATAGCAATAAGGAGGACTCCCAATGCTTTCACGTTACCCATTAAAATTAAGTTTGTACTAAATGCAGCTCCTATTATCACCCAACCCATTGGGTGATTGTCATAATTAATCGATCTTCTCGGAGAAGCCATCTTGCAAGATCTTATCAATCAGATCAGTTCATCCATGTATCCACGTTGCTTGCATCCTGAATCAAACTTCAATCTTGAAACACAAAAAAAAGTCTTTAAACAGATCGGGGAGCAAGGACATTTGGTTTAAATGATAGGCCTATTGAAATCAAATAAAGAAGCAAGCTGTGACAAGTTCTCCAAAAATGTATTTTCAAGTGGGGATTTTTATGGAAGCTCGATGGATTGTTTCGATTGCATTAACCACAATAATGTACTGTTATTTTAGAGGACTTTAAGTTATGCAACTACTTTACTTTCAAAGTTTTCTAATGGAAATATTTATCTGACTGAAGGATTAGTAATGGCATGAACGTGATAATTAAAATGTTCTCACAGGACCTAAAATAGCAATGTTCATTTTCCTTCAGACAGCTATGCACCAGCCATTATAAAGGTCCCAACTGAAAGACTACCTACAGTACCTAGTATGATCTTTTGAAGGGATTGTGTACGTTTGGTAATTGGAACCCACTGGTTGTTTCAATCATAGTTGTAGATATATAACACAAAACTAACCTGTGAAATTTTTTATTCAAAAGGTGGTAGCGTTTTTGAGATATTGCCGAAAAATCTGGAGCGGTTGTGTCCACGCAGGAAGAATAATCTGCAATTGAATACACAATTTGAGAAACGTTACTGTCAGTAACGCTTCTCAGATTCAATTTTGGGGGGTAAAAAGTGATGTCTTTCCCAAACGCAGTACTTCGAAGTGAAAAGTTTCTCAAAATGCATTACTATCCAAAGCTGTTGTACTTCTTACCAAGTAAGTTAATTGCCATTAATTTTCAGAGTCATACCAAATGTATACAGACCAATAAGTGACCACTTCTTGAAAAATGGCATGGACTGTAATGGATAAGATTTTCCTTCTGTGACGTTAGCTTCACCGCAGTCAGAGCTGCCAACATTTGCACCTTGCGGTCAGGGACATTTTTTACCTGACAATCAGGAAGATATTTAGAATTTTCATTCAACATAATCATATTGGGGAAAAAAGTTTCCATAGTCAGGGAGAATAATTTCAAATTTTTTCTTCAGAACACGGAAAGATTGGTTTTATTTTCAGGGAACTTTCTGCAGAATCAAGGAGAGTTGGCACATTATAAACTTGACTGCCAAAAGAAAATAGGCCTACACGTATGTTTGTTATTCCATTTATTCCTATCTCTTCATACCACTGTGGATTATAGGGTCCAGCTGCCTCCCCCTCCCTTATGCTTCCTTGCTGCTCACCCATAGGCAAAAAAAGCTTAGCAAAATTGCTAGCAAAAGACTCTTCACACTACATGTACTATGTACTACACGGTATTTGTTAATGTTTAAAAAAAAATAATAATAGCTTTTCAATGTCCCAAGTAAGTTTCCCTTAGTCATCTACTCAAACCCTAGTTGCGATAATCGTAACCCTCCTCCCGACGGTCGGAACGACCGGAGGGTTACGAGTTAGACAATGGCAATATGGTGCGAAATTAGTTGCGATAATCGTAACCCTCCTCCCGACGGTCGGAACGACCGGAGGGTTACGAGTTAGACAATGGCAATATGGTGCGAAATGTGAAATGTGAAAAAAAAATCGAGACTTGTGACCAGATTTGCCCAATTTTTACCACTTTCAAAAATCATGACCCACATTCCAACAACACGGATTTGATCTTGAATGTGTAATGAATCCATTCATAACACTCAAAACATCATTGAAAAAATATTTAGAAGAAAAAAAAGACAAAAACTTACCGGAGACTGAGTGAACATGGTGAAGTGCCAAGCGTAGACGAGACGAATACCAGACCACTCTGGAGCAGACTGGATGAACATTTAAACCATGCACTTTTCGACCAATCAGCGTAAACCTGGGAAAACAGACTTGGGTGGAGCTTCGGCTGTAACCCGCTAACCGGCTATTCCCACTTCCGGACTCACTGCACTGGTGTGCTTGTTGTATTATTGTCTTGTACATATGTAAAACAACGTACTTGTTACTGTACACTGTACATGTACATCGAACGTGTACGGTGTGTACTGTGTGCACGTGTGTGCATACAATATCAGCGAATTAGCCACGCATTGTAATATCTGTACATTATGAGTAGGCATATGGATGTGTGTGTTGTTTATTAGGCTTGCAGGGGGGGGGGCGGTAAGTTTGTAACTTACTCTGCTCTGATGTGATCGGCAATAGACAATAGACTCACAATAGATGACTTTTTAAATTATTATTATTTTTAAATTAATATTTTAGTGAAGGTGATTCAACCAATTTGGCATAATTATGTAGCACGTTGTTGTTTGATCATCCCCTCACTGTTGCACAGAAACAAAGTTACGAATGATGCGCGTTCCATGCAGTCGCTCCGCTGTTTACTCTGTGTCCAAGCCGGGGAGGCCTTGACAAAATGCTCATATAAGTTCCCCGTTCCCTCTCGTGTGAGGGGCCGTCGAAAGTTGTCAACACTTTTTTTCTGGTTGTAAAGAGAGTCCTAGTCTTTTGAGGAGTTCAATCCCCGAAATAGTATAGTATTTATCAACATTTCTCTTTCAAAAATTAAACACATCATTTAAATATAAACATTGTAGTCATAAAGTCGTTAAAAGTGATCTCCGATCCCCCTCCCCGTCATTCTATGCATGCTGGACCATTGAACTGATTAAAACTTTGGATGGCCCTCATGTGAGTTGAAGAAATTTATTTTCATTATAATTTTCAAATGCTTCTGCTCTGGGATGTAAAGAGTCTGTAATTGTTCAAGACTCGATCCACTTATCAGTCATGTATTTATGTAGTATACGAAATGTAAGGGCGATAATGTTAAGGTCTGAAAACAACAGATAAGATTCTGGAACACAACGTTAAGTTGGAAAATGTGACTAGCTCATTTAATTCAAAAACGGTAAAACACACACGAACTATTAAGTGATTTCATTAAAAAAAAGTGTACACATTCATCAATGGAAAGGGTCGGTTGTCATTGGAAACCTGGGAAGAGAACCAGTGACTATGAATATGTTTGACCGGAAAAACATAACAACAATAAGACTACATGTATAAGGTGTCTTTGCGATATTTACTTTACACGAATAAGTAAGTGGGAGATTTTTATTTAAAGGCATCGTACACGTTTGGTACTACTCAAAATATATATTAGCATACTGACTTGGTAACGAGCAACAGAGAGCTGTTGATAGTATAAAACTTGTGTGAAACGACTCCCTCTGAAGTAACGTAGTTTTTGAGAAAGAGGTAATTTCTCACTAAATTAATAAAGACTTCTTGCAAGAAGTTTTTATCATTCTATCTGAAAGCACACAAATTTGTACAACAAGGGCTTTATTCTTTCATCGTTTTCTTGCAACTTCGATGACCAATTGAGCCCTAATGTTCACAGACTTGTTATTTTATGCATATGTTGGGATACACCAAGTGAGAACACTGGTCTTTGACAATTTCCAAACGTGTACGATGCCTTTAATGGATAAAATAAATAAACAATTCATACAACGGGTAAACAAATGTCAAAGACTGACGATGGTCCTCCACACCATTTTAAAAAGTAGTCCAATGGGGTGAAACTTTCAAAAGATGTACAAGATGTTTTAGTGTGACCGATAAAGCATCCCCCAAAAATATCGTTTGAACTAATAAATTGCCGGCCAGTGACAACTATTTGTACCTAACATACGATGCAAGTGTACAAATTCACAGTTAGGTTCTTGAGATGATTGCCTCTCAAGCCATTTTAATTGCAGCCAGATGTGCAACTTATCCATTTGCAAAAACAAGGAATTGGCAAACACGCTTGAATTGGTATGGATATTTACATTTCTTCTAATGACACACATTAAAAAAAATATATATACAAACGGTTCTTATTTAGATTACTTGATCACACGGGCCCGTAACAAGAGGGGCGGGGGGTTGACGCCCCCCCTGCAAGCCTAATAAACAACACACACATCCATATGCCTACTCATAATGTACGGATATTACAATGCGTGGCTAATTCGCCCCGATACATTGTATGCACACACGTGCACACAGTACACACCGTACACGTTCGATGTACATGTACAGTGTACAGTAACAAGTACGTTGTTTTACATGCCGTACCCCAATTTCGCGCATCACAAATATTCGCGCAGGTACCTTTCCCGACGCATATTATTTTGTTTACAATACGCAGTGACTCAATTTTTTTTATTTCATGAAAGTATAAAGCCTGATAAACAATTTCCTGCGAAGATGTGGAAAATCAAAGCCTTTCCGGTAAGATTTTAGATAAACTACAAAATGTAGTATACAATCTTACCTTTTTAGACTAAATACAAAACATAGCTAGATAAGATGGTCGATTAAACCCCCCCCCCAAAAAAAACACTGAAAGTTCTGTGCGTATCGTCTGCCATACTTCAATACTTAAATTACAAGACCACGTGAATTTCATTTAACAACAGAGGGCGTTCCGACCGTCGGGAGGAGGGTTACGATTATCGCAACTACTCAAACCCCCTCCCACGCCTGAATTGTAAAAACTGACGACGTCATTGCATGTTATGTTTGTTTCATGTGTTCATGAGTTTAGAGAATAGTAATTGGAACGGACTCACCAGCGTCAACTGTCAAGCGGGTCGCCATGTTTGCACATGCTTTATAGACCTTTCTTTTGTTGATAAACAAACCGCGCTGGTTGGCATGGACGGCCGAATGTTAGCAAAACATTCAATCGTGTTAACAGATGTTGTGTCCAAATTCAACATTTCTGTACACTTGTAATCAACCAAAAATACATACCATGATTGGTTGCTTTGTTTCCAACAAATTCAACACTATTTTTGAATATTTGTGTAACATTATTACAAACTGTGGCTATCTGCTTATGCTTTGCATTTATGGCTTTCCATGGTTTTCCAACCTCGGTTGGCAAAAACTCGGGCTGTGACGTGTCAAAAGAAAGGTCTATTACCAACGTGCACCAACTACACGTTCACATATGATAAACAGGTTATGACATGTACTTCGTGCATATTACAACATTGCAGACAAAAAAGAAACTTTGCTGAGTGATGTAAATCTATTTAGGTGTTCGGGCATGAATTAAATGTGCAATTGTTATAAATGCAGCTAAATGTTGTAAATCACATTGCGTTTCTCTTTCACATGGAAGTGTTTCTCTTCGTGGTGGTCGTGTTTCTCTTTCACTTGGTTGCTAATAAGGGAATAAAAGAGTGGCATCAAGGTCTTAACTATACTCTTTCATTCCCATATATGCTCTTTTTGCTACAAAGCATAATAATGTTGGAAAATTTGTAAAACTTGTCTGTAAAATATTCAAAGTTCCTGTCACGTTCTCGGGCGCCGTTTCACAAAGGGGCAAATTAGCTTGTGACGCTCAACGGTTGTGCGTACGCGCGCATTTTACATAAGTAGCCTGCCAGTGATTGCGTTTACGCATAAAATTAGTGACCGCGTAAGCTTGTACGCAACTCTCGACCAATCAGAATGAATAAACTATTCCGGGTATGTGAATACTTTAATAGTTTTTTGATTTTTTTATATTTTTTTTGTGGCAAAGAAATTTGCCACATTTTGTACCCCAAACTATTATTGCATCATCAAAGAAAAATACGCGCACCTTTTTATTTACAATGTATACTTCATTATTGAGAAAGCTGACCAAAAAAGACAGTTAATTTGTAAATAATTTAAGACAGGGGATAGATTTTGTTATCCCCTGTTCCTCAAACCCAGCCGAAAAGAGGAGGGGATAAAGATTTATGTATCCTTTGCTGCTCAAACCCAGCCAAAGAAGTAGGGGTAGAATTTTCTATTCCTTGTTGCTCAAACCCAGCCGAAGAGAGAGGAGGGGATAGAATTGTGTATCCCTTGTTCCTCAAACCTGGCTGAAAAGTGGAAGGGATACAAATTGTTTATCCTTTGCTGCTCAAACCAAGCGAAAAAGAGGAGCGTATAGATTTGTTTATCCTTGTACCTCAAACATGACAAATTAATGTGCGATATATTGCAAACAAATAAGTATAATTTATCAATTTTTTATTTGATAGCATAGAAACATGATTGATTCGTAAAATCTGGAGCATGTTTTTCACAATTTGGAGAAGAAAATGGTTTTTAAAAAAAATTATTGCTTTAAAATCCTGTATCGATAGCAATTTTTGGACTATAATGACAATTTTAAGCTGTAAATTTGAAAAATAGCAACAAATGCAGTTAAAAATGAACCTGCTTTTAGCAATATTATTAGCTAAGTAAATTTTTATTATTTCTGTATCATTCGTGAATATTTAAAAACTGCACTTTTAAACAATGACGAAGTTTAATTATAGGGGAGAGCTAGCTAAATTGGTGGTACAAAATATGTCAAGTTTTAATACAAAAGTCTGTTTGACCAACAATTTAAAAGCATGTATCCTACATCATACTTGTACCTTTTTGTTTCCTTTTTCCTTTATCATTCTCTTTGTATCTTAATTTATTACACTTTGAAATGAGAACAATAAATCCATTAAACAAAGTTATATTATATATTCCGTAACAAAAGTAAGTGGAAAGGGTTGACCTTTGATTCGGGCACGCCATGACACTTTGGTTCACCTAACTGTTAGTCTCAATGCAAATGCACGTCTTTAAGGACCATTGCCTACAAGCTCTGCTTCTATAAAAGTAAAATGGATCCCTCTGTGCAGTGTCATGTTTGTTTCATCTATAGTTCTTGATCTATACTGTTAAGTTGTATTCCTGATCGCTCTTGAGTGATAATGTCTGTTTATTTTTTGATACTGTGAAAAATAAATTAACCTTGAAGTTTGAACCTTCCACCATGCTTTTGCCATGCGCTACTCTGAAAGAAACTAGTTCCTGCACCACTGTGAAAGAGATAATAAATATTACCAATCTACTCCTATAGAACTATGAGGTTCTACAAGTGCTACTAATCCATTAGCCCCATTAATAGTGCCAATACTCTGTGGACTCCCTCCGATCCTTGGAGGAAGTCCAGAGTATTGGCACTATGGGAATAGCTACCAATCCATGTGAAAGACGAAACGCAAAGCGGCACAATGTGGATAAGTTGCGATAATCGTAACCCTCCTACCGATGGTCGCAGACCGTAGCAGACCGTCGCAGACCGTCGGGAGGAGGGTTACGGTTATCGCAACTAAATGTGGATAACTTTTCGAGATGTGGTGGACACATTACGAGGGAACTCTAGTCTAAATCTACTCTTTCCTCCACGATCTAATCTACTCACAAGTATTTGGATTGGATAATAAACTGACTATTATCCAAGGTTACACCCCTATGTTCCGACACCCCTATGTTCCGACACCCCTATGTTCCGACAACCCTGGTGTATTTTCCTATTCTATAACCCTAACCCTAACCCTAACCCTAACCCTAACCCTAACCCTATGTAAATCACGAGGGGGTTGTCGGAACATAGGGGTGTCGGAATATAGAGCAGTCCCCTTATCCAACAGACCACACACTCAAACCGAAAGCAGTGCACTCTGCCGTGTCCAACCAAAGGGCAAGGGTACAACATAATATCTCGAAAAGACTATGCCAATGTTCGACCATTAGACAATGGAAATGATACTTACTTTGCCGTTTAGTCCGCTAGATACTGCCCATTCGTTGACGTTACTTCCTTCAGTACCACCATTACCAGTCAGCAGATGCATTATTTAACCATACACAATGAGGGGTTACGCCGCCAGCAGCACTATAACTAAGCGAAACAATTTCATTCAAAAACGCTGACCTCTATCAAGTTTATTGCTCCATGATAAAAGTAGAGATCAGTGTCCAAACTCATTATTTATGCAAAACCGCGACGGTCATGCATACGTATGGAGGTCGAAAAGTGGACATCTGCTATCAGACAAGCAGAAAAGCAGGTTGAACGTTGTTTCCTGATGCATTTTTCTACTTTTCTACTTTCCTGCCTCCCGAAAAGTGGATTGAACGTTTTAGTTACATCCATTTTTCTGCTTTTCTGATTTCTACGGGGGCTGGATAGTGCCAGGAGATAAGAGGTGAAGTATGTTTTTCATGAGCGCGAGAATATTTATTTTGTACCATTTATCTGGCGGCCGCCACATATTATCTGGCGGCCGCCACTTAATTATCCGGCGGCCGCCACTTAATTATCCGGCGGCCGCCACTTAATTATCTGTACAACACGTTCTTTATTTTGCGGATTTTGAGAGGACAGGTCATAGGATTCAGGGGTGGGTCATAGGATCATGGGGGATAAGAGGACATGTCAAGGATCCAGGGAGGTAAGAGGACAGGTCATATGGTCATGGGGTAAGAGGACACGTCGTGTGATTATGGGGGTAAGAGGACAGGTCAAAGGATCGTTGGGGGGGGGGGTAACATGACATATGATCTAGGGGGGTCGAGAGGGCAGGTCATAGAATCATGGAGGAGTAAGAGGACAGGTCATATGACCCAGAAGGGCGGGTAAGCGGACATGTTGATGGATCGGGGGGGGGGGAGTAAGAGGACAGGTCATAGAATCCAGATTGGTTAGAGGACATGTCATAAGATCCAGAGGGGCAAGTTGGCAAGATAAATGAAATAAAGTTTTTATGAGATGTTTGGTGTAAGTGGATAAACAAAGTACGTTGCATAGAAGGGTAACATGAAGGGGGTGATCCATAGAGACATCAAAGTCATGTCCTCTTAACCACCCCCAACCCCACCCCCATCAAAAAAATTATCCTATGACATGTTCTTTTACCTCCCTGAATATTTTGACCTGTCTTCTTACCCCCATGATCCTATGACCTCTCCTCTATACCCCCCTGAATCCTATGACCTGTCCTCTTAAAAACCGCAAAATAAAGAACGTGTTCTACAGATAATTAAGTGGCGGCCGCCGGATAATAAGTGGCGGCCGCCGGATTATTAAGTGGCGGCCGCCGGGTAATTAAGTGGCGGCCGCCGGATAATTAAGTGGCCAACGCCGGATAATAAGTGGCGGCCGCCGGATAATTAAGTGGCGGCCGCCGGATGATAAGTGGCGGCCGCCGGATAATTAAGTGGCGGACGCCGGATAATAAGTGGCTGCCGACGGATAATTAAGTGGCGGCCGCCTGATGATAAGTGGCGGCCGCCGGATAATTAAGTGGCGGCCGCCGGATAATAAGTGGCGGCCGCCAGATAAATGGTACAAAAAAATATTCTCGCGCTCATGAAAAACATAGTTCACCTCTTATCCCCTGGCACTATCCGGCTTCCGTAGATTTCAGATAAGCTGATTTTAAAAAGTGGACATCTGCTTTTCTGGTTTCCCGCAACCCGAAAAGCAGATCGGACGTTTTGTTTTGGACAAAATCCACTTTTCTGCTTCCCTGTTTCTCGAAAAGCAGATCGAACGATTTTTACAAACTGCGATCTCAGTTGTTTGCACTAGGAAGTTGATTCAAGTTTACACCCCCGTCTACCAATGCACGGTTCCATTCTACCGGTTCCGTTCTACCGGCAAGGAGCATCCTGTGAAATTATTCGTCTGAAGTGGCCCCGTTGATGAAAAAAAAAACAACAATAAAGGTACGTTCACACAATTTAAATTTAGATACTTCCCTGGTGCATGCGCATGTGATTCGACGCTTACCAGCACCATGCATTCCCAGCTTATCAGGCGCGGATCCCCCTTTTTAAGGATTTTTTCCCCCAAAAAACCACAATTTGTAACAGTTGTCAGATATGGCCTGAGATCGCACCACAGAGCATCCAGAATCCATAATATCTGGGGCTCTTAAGCGGGCCCTGGACCTCACGCCATTAGAGCTCCAGTTGCCGCTTTGTACATTTCACGCTTCCCCCTTTTGGAAAATCCTGGATGCGCTGATTGTCTGCGCTATAACTGTGTAAGCAAAGATTCCTTGGTTTTGTGAACTACCCAAGCCCACAAACAAAAATTCCTTGTTCACCCGTGGAATACGCTTGCGTAAGCGGAATTTCTGCTCCTGTAAACACCAATTTTTCGTTGCGGAATTTCTGCTCCTGTAAGCACCAATTTTTCGCTGACGGTAACAAGTATAGTTTAGTTACAAATTACACGTTTTCCGTTGAAGAAACAATGCCAAATGGCCTACCTTTAAGAGCAACATTGTGTTCACATGCTTACAATGTGCACAGGTTTTTCACTATTTTCTCCTTAGACAAATGATTTGAGCCCTACATTTCCATTTTTTCTCTCATGTACATTGAACCACACTAGAAACCAGTAAAAAGGTGATGCCATCCTCATTCATTGACTGTATTATGGTGTTTCGGTGACATCTCCATAAGGCGGCGGTCAGCAAGCACTCCCACAAAAGAGTTTGCATTGGACCATAGAGCTATAGGCTAGCTCTATGATTGGACGGTAGAATGGAACCGTGCATTGGTAGACGGGGGGAGTATAAACTTTAAACAATTTCCTTGTGCAAACAACTGATACCGCAGTGTGTAAAAATCGTTCGATCTGCTTTTCGGGAAACAGGGAAGCAGAAAAGTGGATTTGTCCGAAACAAAACGTTCGATCTGCTTTTCGGATTGCGGGAAACCAGAAAAGCAGATGTCCACTTTTGACCCACGATGTGACACCACGTCCAATCTGCTTTTCGGTTAGCTGAAAAGTAAAAAAAGTGGATTAAACTAAAAACGTTCAATCCACACTTCTGCTTTCAGGAAACCCGAAAAGCAGATGTCCACTAGTGGACCGTCAGTGTAGTAAATAAGTAAAATCTGCTTATCTGAAATCAGAAAAGCAGAAAAGCAGAAAAGCAGAAAAGCAGAAAAATGGATGTTACTAAAACGTTCAATCCACTTTTCGGGAGGCAGAAAAGCAGAAAAGTAGAAAAATGCATCAGGAAACAACGTTCAACCTGCTTTTCTGATAGCAGAAAAGCAGATGTCCACTTTTCGACCTCCATGCTCTCTGCCATGGGCAGCGCGCCGTATCGATACTTCTCAGTCAGTGAGCATGCAGGGGTCCGAAAAGAGCTTCCTTTCATTTGCAGCGTTATGCATGACCGTCGCGGTTTTGCATAATAATGAGCCTGGACTCGCTTAGTATCCTATTTGCACCACTGCTCACTTCGCGGGCTCAAGATTCTACAGAAGGTTAAGATATGGGTTGAAACGATTGTTCGCTTCTAAACCCTGCAGCCCGCTTTGTCACACCCACAAAGCAATAGGACACCCCGAAACCCCCCATTTCTCACCAAACTCCCCATTTCTCACCCAAACCTCAATGACGGCTCAAAGGCTGAAGGCCCGTCGCCCCTTCGAAAGGCCTACGTCAACACTGCTAGATAGTCTAGACTTGGAAAAGCTTCGTTCTGAAGCTTGAGCTCTACGCTCAGTAAAATTCTCCAGTAAAGTCTGATGCCGAGGAAGACCCTGTATCGCTTCTGACTACGCCCTCTCAGATCCTTTGAACGTCTGCTGACTTCTCACATCTTTAAGTTGGCCAAAAGCCCTTGACTGCTGCTCAGTGACCCCCAATATTGACTCACATGGGCACGGGTAGCGCAGTCATCTCGACCCGCTGATGCTGCGAGATACAGTTAGTTGAACTGCTGTCTCCCGTAACGGCTTAAGTTTATTGGCCAAGAGCTTGCGGTTAGATGTCATCAGATGAAGCAACGAAAGGAACTAAACAAAGAAACCCATCCGCCAAATCATTTTCTGATGAAATAGCAAAATGCTTCCATTCTCTCCACGGCACCTGCCGGTCCATTTCTCGTTTGTCCAGCAACCAATGAAGGACCCCTCCCTGCAGAGTTTGCCAATGGTGTGATTATATAGACAGTGGATCACTGCCAGAGACCTCGTCACCTGAAATGTCTTCTTAAAGTGCGACCTAAATAGCTTGCACGATCTCCCGCTCCTCACCTGCACAAGATTGGTTTTCCTTTGTTGTTGTTCTTTCTTTAGGGCCTGATAGGAGCCTCCTAACCTCACCGACCAACGATCTGGTCTTGTACCTGTTGCAAAATATCGGCCTGGATTACACTACTTGAGTGATAGCCCGGCCGCCATGATTGTGGCCTGCAACCAAGCACGACCTCATCACTGCCAAAGCATACAAGTCGACCGTGCCATCTGCTAGGTAACATATACGACCACACGCGAGAGAGCTATGCTTTTCCTAGCCTTGATCAAGGCGTTGGAGGGTTTTTTATAATTTTTATTTTAGTGTCACATTTTTATTTTATTTGCGCCGCGCTACCCGCCCGAGCTACCAGCCCGAGCTACCAGCTACATGTACGTGCATGTGTCTGTGTGCAGTATCACTGTACGCATGCTCATGTGAGCTATACGTCCCTTGTACTCAACGCCTTGATGGGTTTGTGTTGAAGCCAATGGCTCATTACTATAATGCGCGCGAAAGGCGAGACCCCATTGGTCAGTGGCGGAAGTCTTGTTTACTCATTCTTATGAATATGCATGCAGTATCCAGATGTGGCTACTGCATGCACTGGCGCGCCGGTTTGAATTTGGGAATACTGTAACAATAACTTGTCCTAAGATTCTTTGCCGGCACAACACACCAAATGACACACAAAAAGAGCAGTAATTCTCTGGAATATTCCTGGTTTATTAACAACACGTCTGGCTTCAAACAACTCACAGAACGTTTAGGCAACGTTTCCCCAACAAGACAGGTGTCCCGGCCTCCTCAGCGGGGGCTCGCTACAACACAGCTCCATACCGGTGCCATGCCATAGCGCCCTCACCAGGGCGCGCCACGACACAGCTCCACACCGGTGCCGTGTCATAGCACCCCACCAGGGCTCGCTACGACACAGCTCCATACCGGAGCCGTGCCATAGCGCCCCCCCACCCCCCCCCCCCCGACTGACGGGCCGGGCCAATCGCTACACTGCCCCCTCCAAGAACACTGCTCGTCCCCGAGCAGGCAGCGAACTCCCGTCTCGCCGGGGAAACAAAACCTGTACAAAGAACAAGCAAGCAACAACAAAAAAACAAAAGAAGAAGAAGCTGGTGGTCGGTGTCCCCCCCCCCCCCTATGGTGGTGGTGGTGGTGGTGTTGGTGGTGGTGGTGTTTGAAGTAGTGGACGAAATGGGCTACGGCCAACAACTCTTTCCGTGTGGTGCAGTAGTTGCATTCCGCCTTGGTAAGGGTGCGGCTCCCATAAGCCACCACCCGTTCCCCGTTGTCCCAAGTCTGTGACAGTACCGCGCCAATTGAGCACTGACTAGCATCTGTGTCCAAGATGTAGCAGTGGTCTGTGCTGGGGTAACATAGCACCGGGGTCGTAGTCAGGGAATCTTTGAGGTGTCCGAAAGCGCTCTGGCAGTCCTCCGTCCAGGCAAAGGCCCGTGGGGTCTTGTTGGTGAGGCCATGCAGGGGGCGGGCGATTTCCGCGAAGTCGGGGATAAACCGCCGGTAGTAGGAAGCTAGTCCCAGGAAGCTCCGGACCTGTGTCACAATCGCAGGGCGAGGCCAGTCCCGGATAACCGCCACTTTCGCGGGGTCTGTGCGTTCTCAGTGACCTGTACCCTTACCACCGACGGACGCTGTCTGCTCTCTCCGAGGTCCACCGTCTTCCCGTTGATGATCACCGTGTTGTCACCCCACCGCCACTGGCAATGGTTGGCCGAGAGGAAGTCAATTCCCAGGATCACGTCCGGCTCGAGGTTAGCCACAATGCAGACCTGGCTCAAGGATTGATCTCCAATGCGAAGTTCAAACCCAACCTTCCCCCGGGCCTGCATCGAGTTCCCGTCGGCTTGTCTCAACGCCGAAGGTGGGGGCTGGAGGTTTGGCTGTTCCGACCCGCGGAGCTCATCGTAGACCCGTCCCGAAATTAGACTGACCGAAGCCCCTGTGTCCAATAGGAAATAGACGGGCAACGAGGCGATCCACTCCGACACGTAGTTCTTCCCGGGCGACATCTTCAGTTTCTGGTGCGAGGGACCTCCGCCGGATGGTTGCTGTGTCGAGTTGGGTTCGGTCGGCACCTGTCGTTGGTTGTTAAATCCCCGCTTCCTGAGCGGGCAGTCCCGTCGGATATGGCCAAGTTCATGGCATCCGAAACATTCCACCATCGTACGATCGAAAGCTCGGCGCGGGGCACCCGTGTTCACCCCCTTAGCCCCCGGCTGTGGTGGTGGTGGCTGTGCCACGGTCCGGACATCGGTGACCTCTTGTCTGCTCCCTTTGTTTTGCTCCTGTGATTTTAGGAACGCTTCCATCTCGGTGGCGAGTGTGATGGCTTCTGTCAAGGTCGTCGCTGCCCGCGAAAACAGGTGGCGTTGCAATTGGTCGTCCTCCAATGCATTCCAGAAAGCCTCGACCGCCAAATCCTCTCGAGCCTGGGCTGACAGTTTCGGATAGCTCTTGGCGACCAACCGCCGAATGGACTGACCCAGGCTGTTTATCGACTCGCCACCACCCCTGTGACGCATTGACAGCTGCGCCCGATGTAGTGGTATCTGGGCCATGAATCCGAACCGTTTCTCGAAGCACTCCAAGATGCGGGGGTACATCGTACGTGCGGCCGGCTCCATGTCCGCCAAGGCCTCTTGTGCCGGGCCCTTCATATGGGAGGCCAGAAACATCGCCTTCTCGGCCTTCCCCCACTGATTGACAGTCGCGACGCTCTCAAAATGGATGAGGTAGTCGGACCAGGATGATTCGCCGCCAGACTCCCGGAGTGGTGGCTCGACTCCTCCCGTCCTGCGGGCTCCGTTGCGGGCTCCGTACTTTGAATATCTATCTGAAAATGTTGCGTATTCTCCACAAATTGTTAGCTGAGCGAGACAATGAGGGCAGGAATGAAACAAATGAGGTTGAGTGGATCGATTTATTACATATCATGTATACACCATTTCCCATCAGGAAGACGCTTTTCTGATGTTTTTTTTTTATAATGGCCGAAGTCCCGATTGACCATCTCCTGTCTCCATCTTGCACCATTATAACAGTGATTTAATCATTGTTGGTGCATTCGTTGGAGGTAGAATATACAAAACAAATACCTCAAATACTTACAATAATATTGTTGATTGTTTCATCATGGAGGCATATAGCTTATTGCACTTTTTATATCTTGTGGGCCGCCCAAAGAGGTGCCCAATTTCAGAGCTGCCTATTTATTTAAAGCACAACATTTCCCAAGTACACTTACTAGAATAAGGTAGCTAAAACTCTATTTCACATGTATCATGTGTGACTGTATCCTTTCAATTCAATTGCTTAGCAGTAAATTCTTAAGACCCTGCCCGAGAACAATTCAAAAGTATGAAGACGGTGTGGCTGCACAGAGTTAAGTCGGACTTCGAGAGGACATGTAAGGAAAACACAAGCGCAGAAACTAAATCAACTCCAGAATTAATAACCAAAAGAATGGCGAATGATCAGGGTTGTCCAGTATTCTTGATCAAGGCGCTCCACCGGCTGCGACCGGCATAATCCGCGTGTACATGTACATGTATAACACAGTCGTCATGGATTGCATGCTAGCTACAGCAGCAGTAATTATGCAGCCTTGTCGTTCAGGTCAAATACGTCATTCTCAATCGCGCCTGTGATTGGCCAATGTTTAGAATGAAACGCCCATATCCTGCATAAGCGCTTTTCTTGGATTTCCGTCGAATTGTGCCGCACCGGGCCGGGGTACACTACGCCAACAGCCTTGAATTAAGGCTATGCTTTCCCATGTTAGACACCTGTCATTAAGGGTGTATTGCTCTACCTGTGGACCCAGCCGATTCAAACTTGACATCATCCGTAGTTCTGATTTTACCTCCATGTCCATAGTATTTGAAAAAATGTAACAGCCAGACCGGTGATGATTTAAAGTGATGTTTATTATTCTGGAGTTCTGATGTATTCGTTTCCTAGTGTAGGCTCTAACCCATGACCCGTGGTTCTACAAGATACATAAACAAATAAAACCTTATAAGTTTACATGAAATGCAGGTTGCACAAAGTATGAGAACAATAAAAGGGGCCCTACAACTTACATAAATCATAAACAATAGGGACAGGATCAACCATAGCCCCAAAATATGGTTATAAGTATAACAAGAAAAGGCTTAGAAACTTTAATAAAGACTTTACAGGCAGGTAATTTCCTCGATGAGCTGGAACATTAGATCCTCATAACACCCCACAAGATATATAGCCATTAATCATCATAATAGACTTAATAATCAACAACGATAATGTACTCAGGAACTTGAATAACTACAATAAACACTACCATATCATAACAAGTTAACGATAAACTTTTCTAGGCAAGACATGTACAAATCTGAAAACAATCCCCAATTTATCCCAGTAACCCATGATTAATATGAAAGATTGTACTCACTTTATAATACCATGTACGCACGGGAGGATATCTGCTGGTTAATAACTTTAGGTTAAAATATGGAATTTCGGGTAATTACTTGGATTTATCTGTACTGATTGGTATAAACATGGAATTTTAGTGATCATTGGAATAATATGCCAAAAACGGTCAAGAGAGGGCGCCATCCAACATTTCGACTTGAGACTTTTGAACAATATTAGTTTGCCGTGTATGGGGTCATCACCCTCCGTGTGATGCTGTACGTGTGCCCTATCGATCAAAACTTAACTACACCATCCGGGGATAAGTCGCCGTCTATAGAGATCATCCCCAACCGTATGATGGCCGTCAACCGGAATAAAACAGCTACTGGAAAGTATTCATGCTTCTATGGCCAACCGCGGCCCTCGTCACACGAACGACGTTAAATTTGGCCACCACTCATTGAGCTCTGGACGCTGCCATCCAGCCATCGTCACCCGCACTTCATCCCATGAGAGTCGGGACAATGAAAACGATGGCAAACATGCCAAAGCTTCCTCAGGACAATGTTGAGCGGGAATGTTCCAATCCAAGGGGCCTGGAACCGGGTATCTTTAGGAAGAACCTGAACGGTTTTCTATCTAGCCCCTTTTGACACGTTGGATGGGAAGGAGGGCCACAAGGTCAAATGCAAAGCCAGCCGGTCTGCCCCATTTCCCTTGGAATATAACTCCCAAACGGGCCGGCAACCAGATGTGACTCTGCTCGACAACTCTCTTGGAGGGGTGTGCGTCCAATTGTACTCCGAAACTCCAACAGTACTAGCAAGTCTGCCTCCTTCTTAGAAGACTAATGAGTGTAAGTGACCCATTGCAAGTGCCACAGATCTTGCCTTCACCCTAGGCCTTGCCAAATACAAACTCTTTAATCTATCTGCACGCATTTCATTTCTTTCTTAAGCCGGTGTCCATGACATATCGACCCAAGGGTACACTCGCTCGCCGTCTCCCCGTGCTTCCTCTGGATCGAATTTGTGAAATTGTGACATACTCCCAAAATGTGCGTCTTGAGTATTTTCTAGGTACCTGCCATACTCCTTAAACACAAAACAATGCATGTCCCGTTGACCATTTGAGGTACTGAAAACGGATAAAAGGTTCAAAGCTCAACACATTGCCACATCGTTGTCACGCTGTAGTGAATGATAGGTGCGTTTTGGTTTTGTTTCTTATGCGGTTATAAATCACAACTGTTCCAAACACCGGGCTTTTGATTTTACCCACTTCAAATAAGGGGAAAGGGGAAAACAATTAATGCAAAAGGACGTATTTTTCATATCCACTCACTTTCACTAAATATTTTCCTTTGCCTGTTAATCTAAGCCTTCATTTGATTAAACTGTCAAGAGTTGTTAATATTATCATCTTCCTTTGTTTGTTTCGGCTGAGTTCACACCTCTTTATTTTCTGTAAAAAGAACAACGAACTTTCTTTCTTTTTTTAGCCCATGATTTTCCTTTGATCCCTGCAACTGATTTACAAATGTACATTGCTACACCCTCGGTCTTTCCTTCGACGTGTTTTGTACATGCCGATAGATTCGCAAACTTGTGCTACGCCTTGACGTACTGCGCTAATAATATTGCATACAATAATTCTGACACGCCCGCAAGCAGAGATACGCCACATACGCCCCGTTACCATGTCTCTGAACAGGGTTTTGGCAATTCAAACTGCCCATAGCATCGGGTTGTGTACTTGAGGGCTGACTTGGTATGGAATAAATGCACACAAAATACAATTATTGCTGCTGAACCAAAACTTATGTCATTAGTCCCTTTGTTATTTAATTTTTATTTAAATTCAAAATTCTCCATAATTTACAATTCGACACTAACTGAAACTCTGACAGTACATGTCTTTCCGTTTTGCACTCGTGTACTAGACTACAGAGTGACCTCGTCCGTGCTGGCGCCTAGCGAGGTTTACTTGCTACAACCTTGTTCTTTGCAGCAAAGCCAACTGATCTCACAATTTCAGTACGAACTATAAATAAATAACACATGTTGTTGTAAGGCCAATTCTCTCACGATCGTAGAACATTAACTGCATCTTAATCTTTATTGTGAGGCAATTTCATCTCACCATCTCGGGCCTCACTATTCCGGCAAGCTTTTATGGTAAACAACATCTTTGGGCCCATCCCCGCATCTATATGTACTCAAAAGCAAACCATTTCATTTATTTTTATTTATTTTTTTTACTTAGAAATCTTTATCTCTCGGACTCAATTAAATACAACATGCAATTCATCTAGTTATCTCGGGGTCTAAACCCCAGACCTGTTTTTAATTTGAGGCAATATCATCTCACCATCTCGGGGCCTATCCCCATCCATCTGTGAGGCCAAATCATCTCGCAATCTCTAGGTCTATAACCATGATATTGAACTGTATAATGTATTCCATCTGTGATGCAAAATCATTTCACAGTCTTGAGGTTGCACCCCATACACACTCCATCTGTGCGGCAATTTCATCTCACCATCTCGGGGCCCATCCCATAATACTTCATCTGTGAGGCAATTTCATCTCACCATCTCGGGGCCCATCCCATAATACTTCATCTGTGAGGCAATTTCATCTCACCATCTCGGGGCCCATCCCATAATACTTCATCTGTGAGGCAATTTCATCTCACCATCTCGGGCCCTTCCCCATAATACTTCATCTGTGATGCAATTTCATCTCACCATCTCGGGGCCCATCCCATAATACTTCATCTGTGAGGCAATTTCATCTCACCATCTCGGGGCCCATCCAATAATACTTCATCTGTGAGGCAATTTCATCTCACCATCTCGGGGCCCATCCAATAATACTTCATCTGTGAGGCAGTTTCATCTCACCATCTCGGGGCCCATCCCCATAATACTTCATCTGTGAGGCAATTTCATCTCACCATCTCGGGGCCCATCCCATAATACTTCATCTGTGAGGCAATTTCATCTCACCATCTCGGGGCCCATCCCATAATACTTCATTTGTGAGGCAATTTCATCTCACCATCTCGGGGCCCATCCCCATAATACTTCATCTGTAAGGCAATTTCATCTCACCATCTCGGGGCCCATCCCCATAATACTCCATCTGTGCGGCAATTTCATCTCACCATCTCGGGCCCATCCCATAATACTTCATCTGTAAGGCAATTTCATCTCACCATCTCGGGACCCATCCCCATAATACTTCATCTGTGAGGCAATTTCATCTCACCATCTCGGGCCCATCCCATAATACTTCATCTGTGAGGCAGTTTCATCTCACCATCTCGGGGCCCATCCCATAATACTTCATCTGTGAGGCAATTTCATCTCACCATCTCGGGGCCCATCCCATAATACTTCATCTGTGAGGCAATTTCATCTCACCATCTCGGGGCCCATCCCCATAATACTCCATCTGTGAGGCAGTTTCATCTCACCATCTCGGGGCCCATCCCATAATACTTCATCTGTGAGGCAATTTCATCTCACCATCTCGGGGCCCATCCCATAATACTCCATCTGTGCGGCAATTTCATCTCGCCGTCTCGGGTCCCACCCCCATATATTTCTGGTATATTCATTTGAACACAAAAAAATGAAACAGACGGCCCAAGGACCAAAAGGTCGCTTTCATGCACAAATTGTTCGTGTTTACATTCAGATAATACAAATTTACAATATACATACTCCATCCTGTGAGGCAATTTCATCTCACCATCTCGGGACCCATCCCCATAATACTTCATTTGTGAGGCAATTTCATCTCACCATCTCGGGGCCCATCCCCATAATACTTCATCTGTGAGGCAATTTCATCTCACCATCTCGGGGCCCATCCCCATAATACTTCATCTGTGATGCAATTTCATCTCACCATCTCGGGGCCCATCCCATAATACTTCATCTGTGAGGCAATTTCATCTCACCATCTCGGGACCCATCCCCATAATACTTCATCTGTGAGGCAATTTCATCTCACCAACTCGGGGCCCATCCCATAATACTTCATCTGTGATGCAATTTCATCTCACCATCTCGGGGCCCATCCCATAATACTTCATCTGTGAGGCAATTTCATCTCACCATCTCGGGGCCCATCCCATAATACTTCATCTGTGAGGCAATTTCATCTCACCATCTCGGGGCCCATCCCATAATACTCCATCTGTGAGGCAGTTTCATCTCACCAACTCGGGGCCCATCCCATAATACTTCATCTGTGAGGCGATTTCATCTTACCATCTCGGGCCCATCCCCATAATACTTCATCTGTGAGGCAATTTCATCTCACCATCTCGGGCCCATCCCATAATACTTCATCTGTGAGGCAATTTCATCTCACCATCTCGGGGCCCATCCCATAATACTTCATCTGTGAGGCAGTTTCATCTCACCATCTCGGGCCCATCCCCATAATACTTCATCTGTGAGGCAGTTTCATCTCACCATCTCGGGCCCATCCCATAATACTTCATCTGTGAGGCAATTTCATCTCACCATCTCGGGGCCCATCCCATAATACTTCATCTGTGAGGCAATTTCATCTCACCATCTCGGGGCCCATCCCCATAATACTCCATCTGTGAGGCAGTTTCATCTCACCAACTCGGGGCCCATCCCATAATACTTCATCTGTGAGGCGATTTCATCTTACCATCTCGGGCCCATCCCCATAATACTTCATCTGTGAGGCAATTTCATCTCACCATCTCGGGCCCATCCCATAATACTTCATCTGTGAGGCGATTTCATCTTACCATCTCGGGCCCATCCCCATAATACTTCATCTGTGAGGCAATTTCATCTCACCATCTCGGGGCCCATCCCCATAATACTCCATCTGTGAGGCAGTTTCATCTCACCAACTCGGGGCCCATCCCATAATACTTCATCTGTGAGGCGATTTCATCTTACCATCTCGGGCCCATCCCCATAATACTTCATCTGTGAGGCAATTTCATCTCACCATCTCGGGGCCCATCCCATAATACTTCATCTGTGAGGCAATTTCATCTCACCAACTCGGGGCCCATCCCATAATACTTCATCTGTGATGCAATTTCATCTCACCATCTCGGGCCCATCCCATAATACTTCATCTGTGAGGCAATTTCATCTCACCATCTCGGGGCCCATCCCCATAATACTCCATCTGTGCGGCAATTTCATCTCGCCGTCTCGGGTCCCAACCCCATATATTTCTGGTATATTCATTTGAACACACTAAAATAAAACAGACGGCCCAAGGACCAAAAAGTCGCTTTCATGCACAAATTGTTCGTGTTTACATTCAGATATTACAAATTTACAATATACATACTCCATCCTGTGAGGCAATTTCATCTCACCATCTCGGGGCCCATCCCATAATACTTCATCTGTGAGGCAATTTCATCTCACCATCTCGGGGCCCATCCCCATAATACTTCATCTGTGAGGCAATTTCATCTCACCATCTCGGGGCCCATCCCCATAATACTTCATCTGTGAGGCAATTTCATCTCACCATCTCGGGCCCATCCCCATAATACTTCATCTGTGAGGCAATTTCATCTCACCATCTCGGGCCCATCCCATAATACTTCATCTGTGAGGCAATTTCATCTCACCATCTCGGGCCCATCCCATAATACTTCATCTGTGAGGCAATTTCATCTCACCATCTCGGGGCCCATCCAATAATACTTCATCTGTGAGGCAATTTCATCTCACCATCTCGGGGCCCATCCAATAATACTTCATCTGTGAGGCAATTTCATCTCGCCGTCTCGGGTCCCAACCCCATATATTTCTGGTATATTCATTTGAACACACTAAAATAAAACAGACGGCCCAAGGACCAAAAAGTCGCTTTCATGCACAAATTGTTCGTGTTTACATTCAGATATTACAAATTTACAATATACATACTCCATCCTGTGAGGCAATTTCATCTCACCATCTCGGGACCCATTCCCATAATACTTCATCTGTGAGGCAATTTCATCTCACCAACTCGGGGCCCATCCCCATAATACTTCATCTGTGAGGCCAAATTATCTCACAAACTCGGGGTCCAACCCCATAATACTTTATTTGTGAGGCCAAATCATCTCACAATCTCGGGGTCCAAAGCCATACACATAGCCTACTCCATTGTTTAATACCACTACAAGAGACAACAAGTGTTTTATTACCTGGAACATTATAAAGCATCTCACTCTCTCGGGGCCCCGCCCAGGGTATATGTGGAAAGAAAGGCCATATCACCCCCTTTGGGCCCGGATTCTTCCTTCTATGGGGCCAAAACATCCCACTATCTCGGGGCTCTGCCCCGGCTAGTACTCTCTAGGCCTACCTGCTGCTCTGCAATACCGGTCCATGTTCAAAGCCAGTGCTAGAATTTTACACTGGATCGCAGGCTCGAGGCCACTAGTTTTAGTGTCAGGCCAGTAAAGTTATGACCAGACAACTTCGGCTGTCTTGTGTTTTCAAAGTGAATATTATTGAATGAAAATACCTCACTGTGTAATATCTTGAAAAAACACAAATTATGTTCAAATGTGGACTTTGAGTCTGATAAATACCTTTTGATTCTATTCATGAGATAAAATCTTCTGTGACAAAAATTGTACTTGTTCAAATAGCTAAATGCATGTTAAACTGTGTCAGGAAGTTTGTTTTCATTTTGATTCTGGTCTTGTACAAACAATTCTGGTCCAGTTAACATTTTGAGCTACAAGCCCTGTGGTCTTCTGATTTTCACCCCAACTTCAAGCCCTGAAAGCGCATCTCATCATAATCTGAACTTCAGTTGGCACATTCTGCCTCTGATCTAGAAACATTTGGATAAACCCCTCTTTCATTTGAAATGTGCTTGGTGTCATGCATTTGGTGTCATTATTGCGTGTCCCATGTGAAACACGGGAGCCAGATGAGGTGGTGCTCTGTAAGAAACAAACTTGTTGCGGACAGTGTTTAAATTAAACTTGTTTTAAAATTGACTATGTGTACGTTTTATTTGCAACTGCAAAGAAAATGTACACATGGTCAATTAAAATGGTTTGAAGGTTTTTCTATCCTCTTTGCAAAAGTATGCGTTCAGAGCCTCTAAAAAAGTATGTTTTGAAGTTCCTGTTGAAGTTCATATATAGCTGAACTTTGGGAACTCGTTTGAGGTCTTTGTATTTTGGTTTCAACGGTTGAGGACTCGTCCCAGTGAAAACAGTTTTGGTTCATTACAATAATTTAGGAATGGTTGCAGTAGTTACTGGTGGGTTACATGGTTATGGGTTGTGTGATCAATGATAAAGACAGGTTCGTTTGTTTGCTTTCGGTGGTTCTGGTGGTGTGTAAAGTTGTGTGATCTAAGGGCTTCATTGCGAGTAGATGTGCATTTAATAGTACCATTATACCAAGGCATTGTTACCTTTAAATTCTGGCTTTTGCTCAGCTGTATTTTTTGGGGGCAATGTTGCACGTATACATGAATTTGACATTCTTGTAGATTTGTGTTGTGAGGAGTCTGACAGCAATAGGGAGGAATTGGATCAGTGGTCTATCAGCTGTTGTGAAGAGAAATGGTTCTTTTTTATGTTCTCCAGTTTTCAGTATGGCTGTAAGGATCAAGGATTTTGCAATGTCACCAAATACAAGTTTAATGAGTGGGGAATGCCAACAAGAAACCTCCCTCATGATATTTTTATAATTTTGTTCCCACAGGCCCAGTCATCTCAGTCCTTATGCGGATCCTAGGTAGCCGCTTCGTCTTCATCACTGGGGGATTTTTGGGCAGCATTGGTTTAATCTTAGCATCTCAGTCAGCCAATATGGTGCAACTTGCCATTTTCCTTGTTCTGGTGTCAGGTAAGAATTTGTTCAACAACACAAAATTTAGGAGACAGAACTCTGGTTTTGAATTGGTGTTGTGCGCCTTATCCCATCATCAATGAACAGTGCCAAACTGTACAACTTTATCCAGGCCTTAATGGCTACATGGTTGACAATTTTAAAAACAAAAGACATGTCATCTGGTGCAATTATGATATTGATAAATAAATATTAATTTTGCATCGGGGGTAAAGAATATAATTTGTTGTTACCCTTTTTTTTTTAGATCGATGTGTATTAAGCATGTATACTCGGCACTTTCCAGAGTTCTGTGAAAAAAATCCACAGGCAAATCACTCGGGTGGGATTCGAACCCATGACCTAAGCATTGCTAGAAAATAAAATAACAATATGGCCAAATGTTCTTTTTTTTAATGATGAAGAGGGGATAACTCTTTGTTGCCCGAGGCAATTATAATAGCAGTGTATCTTACCAATAGACCGATTGCACGACCAATGTTTACATGTTATCACGTGACTTATGGTGGGTGCTACGTCATCGCGGTTACACACGTATGTTCCGACACCCCTATGTTCCGACACCCCTAATGTATTTTCCTATTCCTAACCCTAACCCTAACCCCAACCCTAACCCTAACCCTAGCATCTAAAACAAGAGGGGGTTGTCGGAACATAGGGGTGTCGGAATGTAGGGGTTTCGGAATATAGAGCAGTCACCGTGATCGCAGCTGATGGCAAAGACGTACAAAGACTATGCTGTGACCCATCCATACACCGAGAGTTGGCTTTATTTTTATTTGTAAATAATAACACAGCTACTGAGCCCTTTTGTTAAAGTGGTATGTTGTGATATTGATTTAAATCCCATTACTGCTTCATAATTTACCAGTATTTATTTTGAGTTATGCACTACTGGCGTAGGTCGACGCTGTAGCGACCCTCATCCTGGTGTAGTCTAGGAGTCCAACCTGGGCTATAGTCACCCGGTCTTTTGTTTGTAATGTAAATCACTGTAATAAAAGAAGAGCGTTGGAAAGGTGAGCGTTTTTAATTGCGTAATTTCAAATAGACAAAGGAATCATACAGTTTTGGAAAGCTTTTTCTTTTGGATGATTTCAGCTTCAAAATTGTGACACTCTTGTGTTGAAAAGTGCATCGCCGTCATCGGTAAGCACCATATCGTGAACATAACATTCCTTCCTTGTAAAATTTACGAGAATTGCTGGAACCTGTCTTTACTGGCTTTTTTCAGCCACCCGGTATGTTACAGACTCTGTGGAATATTCTTCACATACCGGTATTTCAAGACAGAAAAGTTTTGATCAAATAAAGAAATGCAAGAATTACATGTACTTTACAACAACGGCACTTTCCTATTGGAGGACGTCGTGTGTGTTGATGTTTTACACCCACTGTAGGTCACGTGACATTCGTCGCGCAATCGGTCTATTGATATACAAATTCTGTAAAATAGTTTCAAGGAATTGATCAGCAGATCTGTTTTCTTTTCAGGTATCGGAACAGCATTCTGTGGGTTTAGTGCCTTCGTTTTAATGGCTGCATATTTCAAGGAGCGGTACAATGTAGCTAACGCTGTATCATCAGCAGGCTTTCCCATCGGTATGCTAGTGGTCGGTCCCATTACTCAGATCCTCCTAGACACATATGGTTGGAGAGGAGTTATTCTTTTACTGGGAGGGCTTTCCTTCAATCTTGTAGCATTAGGAGCATTAGTGACAACAAATATTTTACCATCCAGTTCTAGAAAATATCAAGAGGTAGCAATTAGTGCTAAGGATGAGACTGGGCCTAAGGAGGATGAAGAGGAACTGACTACGGATTCTGGCTCTATTAGAAATGAAACCAAAACTTGAAGAGACAGACCTCTGGCCTGTGGGTCACAGTGCTGGGTGTTTTTGAGGGTCCCTTGGTTTAAATACCAGAGAAATATATTAGTAATATAGCAAAATAAAAACAGTTTTATAGATGTTGTTTACCACAATACAACTTTTGGAGCACTGGTGCGTAATCCTGGTTTCTCAAGTCGCTTTAGTTAAAGACACTGCTGAAAATAGTCAAAAGAAATATGTTAGTAAATAGTAATATAGCAAAATAAAAATAAAATAATCAAAAGAAAACATTGATGTTGTAATGTGGTAATGATGAATGTAGTGAGATATCGGTGTTCTTTCAGGTAACTGCATTGAGTGATTGTTAAATATTACATGCTTGTAGATCACAGTTTCCTTCATGGTTACTGCAGGTACGGGTGTCCTTGCTAATTGTAGTGACCCACAATATTCATATTAACGAGGATATACGCATTCACTCTGATTTTTCTTTTGTATATTTTAGGTTGGCTGTTTGAGTGGACAGGGAGCTTTCAAGTTACGCTGTTTGCATTTGGCGGTTCGACTGTTCTGCCAATACCACTGTATTTTATTGACTCTTTGTATGCAAAGAAAACAAAATCTTAGGATGGTTTCTACCGCACTCATACTGAACATAGCAGCTATTCTGAACTTTTGAGAATTGATGTCAAATGCATCCTTGATGACAGACCGGTGTCAGATGCAATTGTGTCCGCCATGCAATACTGTCCGCTCCGGACACTAATTGCATATGCAATCTATCCGGGGCTACGCAAAACCGTCCGGCGGACATTGTACATGTACATGTGCATGTACATGTGCATGAGCGAGCGTGGGCTGACGGAAGGGCATTTGTGGGGTCCTGACAACAATAGAACAAAGGACACCACAAGGTCATTTCAATAGGAACAATGGCTGCCCGCAGGGTTCTCCACACGAGGTTTTGTACGGGCGCTGCGCCCGTCCAAAATTCTCAAAATACCAAATGCGCCCGGAAAAAAATGTAGCGCCCAAGTAGTCGTGCGCCCGGACAAAAAATGTCGAAAAATACTTACAACGAACACAAACCACCGTTTCAATGCGCATAGTGTGCAGCGACTGGTACCCAGAAGTCAGCTATTTCGTAACGGCATTTCGCGTGCATTTTTCTCTGTGTCGCAGGGCATCCCGACTACATTTTTAGTCGATGAACGGAACCTTGTATCCAAGACTCAATAATTGAGTCGACCCCGCGGTATCATGAGAGATATTATTATTGTACATTGTCCATCAGGGGCCCGAGGTTGACAATTAGAAGGACGCTTTTGCACGGGGCGGACACGATTGCATATGCAAATGTATCCGGGCGGACACAATTGCATTATGCAGCAACGTCCGGGCGGACACGATTGCATATGCAAAACCGTCCGGCGGACATTATTGCATGTGCAATAATGTCCGCCGGATAGTATTGCATAGAGGACATAATTGCATGCGACACCGGCGGTACAACAATGTGATTTCTGTTGATGTATGATGCATCTTATATTGGAACTCAGTTTTTCGACTGGCGATATAGGTTTGTATGGTAAATAAAACATATACTTTTCCATCTGGTTTATATGGAGCCCCGGGGTGCTGTTACCCCTTATCCAGAAACGAAACTATTTATCTTTGCATGATTATTTATCTTGGCATGATTATTTATTTTGGGGCGTGTCGTGGCCGAGTGGATAAGAACACCGGACTCAAGCTCTGGTGTTGTTGATCAGCAGAGTGTGGGTTCGATTCCCAGTCATGACAATTGTGTCCTCAAAGCAAGACACTTAACCATTATTGCTGCGTCCTTCGGATGGGACGTAAAGCCGTAGGTCCCGTGTGTTGTGTAATGCACGTAAAAGAACCCAGTGCACTTATCGTAAAGAGACGGGGTTCGCCCCGGTGTTCCTGGTTTGTTTGGCTGTATATTGCACCACAGCACAGTGTAAACCATTGTAAAAGAATGGGTCTCATACTTCAATAGCTCCGCATACCTTGCAGGAAAAACTTACTGTCTGTCTGATCAAGCGCCTTGAGTACCTTATTGGTAGATACGTGCGCTATATAAGACTATATTATTAAGACGACTTCTCAAGTTAAAGGCCTACTGAAACTTAGATATCGACTTACCAACCAGTATGCCTATGTACTTTCCGTATTTCGTACGGAAATGTTTCGAAAATACGGCAGTACGGGTGTGTCCAAATAAATTTATAATTTCCTAGAAAAACAACTAATTATTTTGTTTTTAATAACCCACAGAACGTTCAAAACCAATGAGTGCCGATGAAAATCCTAGACAGTCAAATTCCAATTCTTTTATAGCACAAAATCCCGGCGCTAAAATGACAAACAATCTCTCTATAAATTATTGCATGTAAGTTAGGAATACACGTGTATTAAAAGAATGAAGTCTGACCTTACATGTACATGGGTTGCCAGTCAAGTCGCCCCCATGAAAGGTCGCCCCTCTCAAATTAGCCCCTAACAAAGTCGCCGCAACAGAGTCGCCCCGACAAAGTCGCCCCCGCTACAGTAAAGTCGCCCCGTGTAAAAGGTTGAAGCCATTTCACAAAGTGAGGGCGCTATTGGCAATTTTGAAACAACTTTCAGGCAATTTGTAAGATACATTCTGTATGTTGGCGTATCAATACAAAGTTTGTGTTTTAATAATTTTAAATCTATTGACGTGTGTCTGTTGGTAAAAACAAATACTGGGGGTTTCGGTCGGTGGAACAAAAAGAGAAAATTATATGTCATATCCAAAAATTTAACTTTGGTCAAAAACCCTGAAGGAACTCTTTGAACTTGCTGTTTTGATTGTAAGAAACGGTCACAGTCGGTTCATATCTTGAAAAAAAAAGTCGGTTCATATCTTGAAAAAAAATAGCGTGTTAACCCTATGAAAAATGTTCGGATGGAAAAATAATAATAATATAAAATAATAACAAAATGTTGACGAAAACGGAGGTGGTTTCGGCGGATGGGCGACACCCCCCCCCCCGAAAAAAAGTGTTAGTTGTGTTATCCAAATAAAACCTTGTGTGTCCTCCACACAGGTGTTATTTACTTTATTTACAAGTTGTTTTATTGAATCAATATTATTCAATTATATTAATATTTTATTAATATTTTTAACTTTGTCATACTTTTTTGGGGTTTTTTGGTATTCCCTCAAAGAATATCGTATTCTTGGTGCAAGACGTTCTTGTTGAGTTAGTGAAACCATTAAACCATAGTGCCTACATGCGCTCAATTAACAACACGAAACACGTCGCGACTATTCCACCGATAGAGGGCATATTCTGGTTCTGAATGCGATTTGTGGTGGTCACAGACATAGAATACCTATAAAACACCATTTTTCTGTCATCATCTCCCCACTCGCCCATTGCTTTACACGTTGTTTCGCTAGCGTTTTCACGGATTTTGCCCATGGTTTGGGGTATAGTCGGTTGCTGTCAAAATTACGGTATCCAGACGTTAATTTCCATAGTAACTGTCGGTCTATAGGTATTCTATGTCTGTGGTGGTGGTTGCACCACACTAAATAGGCAAAAATTCATGCGCCAAGCTGATTATCATAATTTGTAGGCCCTCAAAATCTTTTGAATAATAACGTTTTTGGGGTCATGCAATTAATAGACTGTGTAATTATAACAATCTACCAGAACCTGAGGGCTCTGTGCTTCAACTTTTGAGGAGATTTGATAAATTTAGGCGTTAAAGTTGGTCCTATTTGGCTTGGGAATTAGAGGAGTGCCTCGATGAAAACTGGCAGCAAGTCGGTTTGTGAAAAAGCACATTTTTGTGTGTTTTTTTCTTCTGGGGTAATTATCAAAAATTCCAAACGGCTGACCTGCCAAAAATTGAAAAGAAATCTTAAGTTTAGTTGTCTGGAAATATATCTGATTGGTTTTCAAGAGGCTGAGAGACTTTTTGGAGTATTTTTGAATATTTAGCATTTAGCGTTGGTTGCTATGTGAGTTTATTTAGTGTGGTGCACTCTGGTGGTTATCGGGAAGTTTCCCAACAGCGCCCGCTACTGTTCGATAGTCATTATGCGCGGGGGCGCTAAATCGCGATAGTTGCGTGATAATGAACAACAACGTTTTGCACCAAGACTAAACCCTCGGCGGTCGAGGATTACGAATTATGATCATAAAAACAAATGTACATGATTATATCAAGCATATGCATAACAAGTTTAGCACAAAAGTGCTTGAAGAGACCCATTTACTGTACATTGGTAAAATATTAATAGTTTCCGTGAACTTTTCTCTACAATACACTGAGATAATATAGGCCTATGAACTTATTGTATTTATTTCATAATTCTTCTTCCACGGGCCAATTACCAGGAAAGACGTCAGCTTTTAGAAGTATGACCAGCTTGGAGAACTTAGTAGTTTACTTTAAGCCTTGATTGAACTATCAATCATTGCCGCCATGATAGTGACATTAAGTCTTGCCACATGAATGGCAGTCGTGCTCTGCAATATTGAGGAATGGAGTTCTTTATTCAAGAGGGACCGGTCTGTGACAAAATCAAGCATTATAATTGTGGAAGAAATCTTTGGCTGATGGAACGCATCATTATTTACTGTCAGTCGAGAAAGACGTGTGCAGAACTGTACTCTGCTTTTTGCTGCAAAGTTCCAGCAAGGCATCCGCACAATTTATTGTCAACATGTATCAGAGGGTGATGTTGTGATGTTCAAGATGAGTTTCTATACATGGCTTTTCTGACACTGAGGGAGCTGTGCGCATACTCTTCGAACCATTGCTTTTGGACTGGGGGGTTGATGTATAGGGGCCCACAACTTTTTTGAACACCGAGTGAAATTGATGATTATTGGGCGTGATGAGCAACAGAGTCTATCAAATGCCATAAACTATTCTTTAGGCACAGAAAATCTCCACTTTAGAAACAAAAACTTCATTGACACCCTACAGTGTAGAAGAACTGAAACATGGATTGTTCCCATAAGCGGGCTGATCACACAAGTACATGAAATTGTGCCACATAACTGCTGTGATAACCGTGCATTTTAACTGCTGACGTGGTTTTTTTCTTGTTATAGCTTTTTCAAACTTTATCATTTTTATAATCACAATTCTGTAAAAGATTTGTGTTTGGCGATAAAATATTCATGTTTGTTGAGAACTTATTGTTGTAAAGGCCGAAATTAATTTCCCGTTTTTGGGATAATAAAGTAAATTTGAATTTGAATTTGAATTTAATGGTACAGTGATTGAAGCATCTCAAAATTGATCTGTGTTATTATTCACTTTGGTCAACAGACCAGTAACTTAGTTAAGTCATGGAGGTAGAAATAAGTTCATCACCACAAGTCAGCCGGTCAAAATTCAAGAAGGCATGCTATTCACATCAACCGTTTTAAACAAAAGCATCCCTTAGTCATTCTTCTTAGTGTGATGCATACTTAGTATTGACCAATGTAAGTTTTGCAGTTCAGTTCAGCACAAGTATTTCAACAAATGTTTTGTTTTCGTCAGCCACTATTACATTTTTAGTTGTCAGCCTTTTAAACAAAATTATTTGTCAATGTATTTTCCTATAAGTGATTTTTGGTTCAAACATACTTGAGGTTGCAACTGAAATGAGTGCTGTAATCCTCATTCCTCATTTTCAGAGCATCTGCAATGTTTTCCTAATTGCATCCATAACAAAACAGGTTGCTGGTATTAAAAACCACACTTGCATCATAATGGTGCATTCCAGCAGAAAGAGGCATATAAATGGTATGTTGTTGGAGATATACATAGCACATAATGTTTGTTGGCTCTTTAGGCATAATTTCAAGAATAGAAATGTACTGCCGCTCATATGTACTGAAATATATTTACTTATAAGTTATTATTATTATTATTATTATTATTTTTATATGTTTCTGGTAATGAAACCGCAGTTTGTAAAAATCGTTCGAACTGCTTTTCGGGAAACAGGGAAGCAGAAAAGTGGATTTGTCCAAAACAAAACGTTCGATCTGCTTTTTGGGTTGCGGGAAACCAGAAAAGCAGATGTCCACTTTTGACCCACTGTGTGACAACGCGTCCAATCTGCTTTTCAGCTAGCTGAAAATTAAAAAAGTGGATTAAACTAAAAACGTTCAATCCACACTTCTGCTTTCAGGAAACCCGAAAAGCAGATGTCCACTTTTGGACCGTCAGTGTAGTAAATAAGTAAAATCTGCTTACCTGAAATCAGAAAAGCAGAAAAGCAGAACAATGGATGTAACTAAAACGTTCAATCCACTTTTCGGGAGGCAGAAAAGCAGAAAAGTAGAAAAATGTATCAGGAAACAACGTTCAACCTGCTTTTATGCTTTTCAGATAGCAGAAAAGCAGATGTCCACTTTTCGACCTCCAAGCGAGGCTGGGGCTTTCAGTAACTGAGTGATCAGAGTTAAGAATTCAATGTCTGACCACAGACTTGCCGTGATCTAGACGTCACCGCCCCTTTAATTGCTGAGCAAAGTGTGATGTCCCAATAGACCTTATACACAATTGACGTCATTTGAGTAGGGCGCCCTCGCCTAGAGGTCAAAAAGAGGCTGTTCATTGGCCAATCCTGTGCGCCGCGCATACAAATCTGCCCGTTTCTATTGTTGCGTCAGTTTACCTCTAAAATGGCGGCTTGATTACGTCAATGCATAAGGTCTATACAAATCAAAATGGCAATATTGACAACTCATCTTGATGCTTGAAACCGGCCTATCAAAAAAATCGTGCAGTTTGACACGCGCGGACAAAATAATACGCTCGACAGTCTTTAACAAGAGAGTGCGCGCAAAAGTGTGACGCTTAGCGCAGGCCTAAACCGGTGTCACGGTCTCAGCTATCTGGCGTGCTCAGCTATCCGGGTGACGTAGCCGGGCATTTCAGCACGTTGTAGACACGGTCTCAGCTACGTGACGTAGCCGGGCATTTCAGCGCGCTGTAAAGTCGTCGTCTCCTGTACGCGTTTAATTTTTGGTTGGCAACAAATGATCCTCTTCTGAACCTCTGTCAACCCTTCTGCATATGTCCCGCTGTTTAAATAGTGAGTGATACTCTTGCTCTTCTCACAAAATTCTCTGAAACGATCCACACATTCACCGTTCGTACTTCTGCTCATGGACGCCGCCATGACAGCTACCTCTCCGCCGGAGAGTAGTACATGTATAGCAACATGACTCAGCACGGCACTAAAATGGACTACTTTCGCCTGCTGTGCGCAGACATGGCATGACGTAATGCTACCGTATTTGGTCACCCGGATAGCTGAGCACGACGGATGCCTGAGACCGCGACACCGGAGCCCCAAAAGCCGGGGGTCTTGCGTATCACAAATTAATATAAAATGGGTTGGTCGGCCCTCTTTAATAAAACATTTAAAACTTCCTTTTTAAAGTTTTCCTCGGTCTTTTTTAAAGAAAGATGTGAATTATGTGTCTTGGGTAGCACAGTTGATTTTTCGGGAACATGGGTCCAGTGGCATCACCAGAGGGGGGGGGGGGCAGGGGGGGGGGCCCTGCGCCCCCCTGCTCAGAACCCTTGCCGCCCTCTTGCCCCCCCCCCATATGAAATCACAGAAAAGTATATTCTTATAATATATAAATCGTTTAAGGCTGCATGAAATGCTGCCGTAAAAAGTAAAACCTTTATTCATTTTTATCAGTATGTGGACTAAAACGCAGTCATGAATGGAAACGCGCGCGCGATCGTAGTGTTGGTAAGTTCAGTTTAATACGTGGTGGTCTGAACGCAGACAAATAGCTCCGTTAACAACGTAGTCAGATGCACAACAGAGAGATTTAAACAGCAAAATGGCCAGCGAAAAAGGTATAGCTTAGACCATTTCATCTCCATATCAAAGCGCCCGTTTTTGCCTCGTGCTCCAACACCTAAGAGGCAGAGACGGGAAAATACAGAAGATTCTGATTCTGATGTGGTACCATAAGAGTATTGCATGGACTCTGCATCCAAGGATTCCGCCGAGGAGAATTTCGAAGAAGGTGTATCCGTATACTGTTAGTGTTAGTAATACCGGGAGCGTAGTAGCACAAGTGCCCTGTTAGTACTCACAGAGCCTAATTTGAGAATGCCGTGTACAACTCTAAATTGATACTTGGTAATCACTGTTGGTAATTTAATCCGGCCTTATTATATACAGTCGAAAAGTTTTATCTTATAAAAATGACAAGTTCTCTAAGATTTGGTTGTTTTCGCAATCTTTTGTTACCTGCAAACTATGTAGACTGTTTTAGAACTGCATTGGTGTGTATCAGCTGGTGTGTATCAACTATCATTAACATATTTAATGATAATCTTGCACTTCTTTGGCCCCCCCCAAATTTAATCTTTGCCCCCACTTGCCCCCCCCCCCCCAAATGAAAATGTCTAGTTACGCCACTGCATGGGTCATTGATAGCAACATTGTACGACGAGTGAGCTTGGTGAGAGAGTGCTGTGGAAATAAAATCGGCTTATAAAAAGGTAGGTTCATGGACAGGTTATTTTTACATAGTTTTTATACTGTAATGCCATCGACAGGGTTTAGGAAAAAGAATCTGTATAGCTCCCCGCCCCCCCCCCCCGAACCAAGGCGACTCCAGAGTTTTTGCTTTCCTCCACGATAAATTGCACTGGACAGTTGACAATGGCAGTCCAAGAATAGAGCTTATAAAGAACTACAAATGCAATACAATAATTGCCATTTGGAGTGGGGGGGGGGTGTCTTATCTAAAAAGGGATAAAATGGCAGACAAAATTATCAAGAAAGCTGATCTTCTCGCTTATGTTATTTTCACGTCGTGCATGCATAGAGTAAGGGTGCATGCAATAGAAGTTGACTTTGTACATTTTTTACATATTCGCGACATGCAACAGCAGTTGAATTTGCTAGACGGCGCCAACTTTATGTTGTTCTTCGGTTCGGGAATGGTATTTTTGCCACAGTCTTTATCTTCTACTTTAAGTTATCGTTTTAATTAAATCTTCATTTGGGGTACTTAGGAAAACCCTTATTTGACTGTGTAACAATCGTTTACTACAAGATTTCGTTCCGTGTCTTTGGGATGTTTTCCGGCTTCATTTTTCTGTGGAAAATTGACTGAAGTATTCGTCGCTGCAACTCGTGTAAGTTAGCTGTAGTTGTTGGTTCTATACCACGGACCCTTTCTATATGGTTCTACCTTTTGTTTTGACCATTGTCAACTGTGTCTCACGCGACGGAGCGTGATTGACATCGTAAGTCGTGACGAGCTGGATGGTCAACCTTCCCAATACTAGTAAGTAATTTTTGAAAACTCTACAATTGTATACGTTTGGTAACCACTGTTTGTTTCAATCCTACAGTTATGTTGTGGAAAGTTTCCTAAAATGCATATAAAAAATATCCAAAGCTTCTGCTGACAATGACATACTTCTTCCTGTTCCTTGCTCTATGTTTCCACACCAAGTAAGTTTTTATTGCCATTAATTACCAAATGTAAACAGACCATTTAAATTACTTCAAGCATTAGGCCTATGCTGTCAAAAACTTGTCTGCTGAGTGTTCCCCAAAGTGTCACCTACTAATGAAATAATTCAGTTTGATGAGCTTGCCAGAATAGCTCTTATTGCATGTTCACAGTAAAATAGCATATGAGTACGTGATTGCAGCTAGACCTGCTAAGAAACTACAACTGTTATATTAATGTTCGGAAAAACTGTGAGAATGATATGAACTCTCACCCAATTACTGCACGTGCACGCCCTCCCTCCGTATCATGTATGGAGTAAGCTAACTATGGAGAGCATGTGCGTGCTGTAACTGAGTGAGAGTTCATTATTCCTCTTCTGCTTCTAGTTACTCAAGTGTCTCACTCAAGTTAGTGCTGGGACCGAGATTCGAACCCACATTTTTTTTTTTAATCAGTCACCACAACCTGAATTTGGTGCGCTAGACCGTTGGGCCACGACACGCTACGGCCTGTACAACCACAGGCCAGCTTTGATCATAACAACACAGCCCCTTTAAAATACAAGATCATGACCTGATGGCCTTAGACCCCTTGCACGTGACGTCACAAGACCCAAACAGCGCCCTCACTGAGGTCAATGGAGACCTATCATTGGCTGACAGTTTTGCGCTTCGTGTACACATGTGCACGTTTCCATTGTTTGACCTCAGCGATGGCGGCCAATGCAAGGGGTTTGTCATCAGAGGTGGGCTTTATTAAAAAGAGCAATCTTGAAGGAAATAGTTGTCACACGTTTATTTATGGGCAGATAAGTTGAAGGATACATTGTATAGGCCCTAATGTTAGAATTATTGATCTAACATGAAGAAAATGTGCAGGAAAGAACTGTGTCGGTTTACAAGCAACAACCAATAATAAGTTGTGTCTATACATAAAGAAAAGGTGTTGTCTTGTCATTCAAACAGTGAGCTCTCTGCTCATCTTCAGGATTTAAGACCATAAGCCTAGATGCCAGGTTGTGAATTGTGCATGAATTCAGCATTTTTCTTCTTCAATTTAACGTCCTATTTGACCTGAAAGACAAGATCAATTGGGATCATGTCAAATGCAAGTTTTTCCGATGCATTACCTTTCTGTTCCAATGATGTAAAGGTTGTAAAAATCCAGTGTACATGTATGTTGCAGGAGTTAATCTCACAGATTTTTGTCAACAATTTGGTATGCTATAGTCTGGTCATTAGAAAACCCCAAGTAATAATTAGTGTGTTCTGGTTCATGTGGTTTGGGAGTAATTTTCACTATAAAACTTTTAGCTGAACCTCTAGTTTGGAACGTTGAAACTTGAATGAAGATAATTTTTATCTTAAATTAAAGCTGTCAACATAAGAAATAATCTTCTAAAAGCATACAAGAAGAAAAACTAATCCACATTTAATCTTGCATACAGTAGGAAGGTCTTAACTTTTTTTCATAATGTAACTGCTATACTTTCTAATTTTTGTAAATTAATAGTTTCATCACTCAGGTAAACTTTTAATCAAAATTTGTCATTCTTGTCCCAGAATGGAGGTGGGGTAGCAGGCCTTGAATTTCATCCTTGAGAGGGCAAGGCTATTTTCATTTTGCAATAGGGCACTTTCATTGGAAAATCTTAAAGTCTATGGGAATCTTTTGCAGGGGCACCAAGGCCAAGCACCAAGGCCAAGACCAGGGGCAACAGAGGCCATGGCCTCCATGTAATTCCAGGCCTGGGGTACGGTAGGTCATGGCGGATTAAAGCTTAAAGCGTACATCTAAATGTAAAATTTTTAAAAAGAAGTTGCACGGGAAGTCGTTTTTCGTTTTAAACATGACAACTGTAGACATATGTACTGTAGCATTGGTAACAAAAACGCTTGCGCATAAACAAAATACTACCTGTTTCAAAATGATAGCTATACCAGCCATAGGTTGACCTCAGGAGGTCAAGAAACTCGTTCGAACCAGTTCCTTTTCGCATTTCTGCGTGTATGCACACATAGGACAACCTGCTCCCACAAAACTCCAAAGGTAGGTGTTCATAAGTTGTTTATCCTTTGTTTACAGTTGACAAAATGTAGCATTTGTTTTCCATAATCAATCAGAAGTGGTTATTTCAGCAACTAATGGTGATTTTGAGTGAAACAATGACTTGGGATTTTTAAATCATAATTTCCATAGTTGTTAGTCAGACAGCAATTAATAGTATAATGGGAGCTGCAGACGTTTTCCCAGTTCCAGATTTTTCGTAAGGCCTAACGTTAGTTTTTGAATAGCTAGAAATTACAAATTTAATTTTATCCTGTCAGATAAAATGTAATAATGATGTAAAGACTAACAATGGACTGATTTGCTAAATGTTTAAACCAATTCAAAACTATTTAGTAAAAAATACTTTGAAAGTTTTGATGTCATGCTTCCAAATGCAAAAGTGTAAAGTGTAGGGAAAAAAAGTACATTTTCTCCGAAATATTTATTAAGCATGTAAAAAACTGTGAGCTTTCAACTTTCAACTACAACAGTAATTACATAATTTAGGTGGGTTATTTAATGTATTGAACCATTCATTTGTGTATTTTTTTGATCTAATTTTTATTTATTTATTTTTTTTTTTGCGGGGGGGCAAGAAATAAAGCTTCGGTCATTAAATCGGAAAAGACCTGTGGTGTCTGCCACCATTGTTAGTAAAACACAACAACACTGGCGCAAAAAAATGAAGCAAACAACGAGATGTATGAGGCATACAAAGAATATGAAGCAACAAGAGCCAGACTTAGACAAGCTGAAAAACGGCATCAAACAAAATAAGCCTGGAAATGAGCATCTTCTCAGAGAGCCATCAAAGCTGGAAAAAAAGAGAAAATACAGACAAAATATGCGAGAAAAATCAGAGACTGAATCAACAGATAGAAAAAGTAAAATTAAAAAGCAGTTGACGGAAGCTGCTACTCAACAAAAGGAAAAGCAAAGAAAACAATGGACTATGTGGAAGAGATGCCAAAGAGCTAAGATGACAATAAAAGAAAGGTTGCAAATGAACAAGGATAAGGGAGAAAAAAAGGAAAGACTAAGAAATCTAATAAAATTTCAGAAGCAACAAAATCAAAATGTTCATAGAGAGAGGGAGTTAAAGGAGGCTCAAGCAAGGGCGGCGAAGCTTAACAAACAGTTTCAAGAGGAGCAGAAACAGCTGGAAGACAGGTGTGCAAGAAAAGAAACCAAGGTAGATCATCTGACGCAAAGCATCAAAGACTTGCTAGACCACAGTCAGCAATATAAAAAGAGCCAGCCATATTCTCTGACACTGTAGCTGATTTGATACATGATGCCTCTCCAATGAAACAGAAGATTCTTAAAGATAAAGGAATATCCAGTGACTGATTTGCCAGCAATACTAGCAAGTTCTAAGCATTGCACAGATTGAAAATGTCTAAATTATCCAAGTGCAGAAAGAATATGGATATTTTGGTTCATAACAGACATCTTGCAGCAGCTTTGAGGGTTACAAAGAAATACAAATATCAAAGCCAAAGAGTTCAAAATCACTCCAAAACTACTGGTCAACCGACAGCCGAAACATCACAGGAGGCATATCTCTGAAAATATCATCAAGATATTCTACGAACAGACAAAAAACTGGTGAGCAAAAAAAACGCACATATACAAGCAGGTTTTATCAGTCAACCAGTTAATACTTTGCATGCAGCTTTTTGCAAGGTCCACCCAGAGATACATTCTGGGAGACCAAAATTTGCATTCACTCAGACCATCCCAGGATGCCTTTGCGAATATTGTGCAAATATAGACCTCATTATTGAAGCCATCAATAAATGTGCACACACATGGTGTGTCATCTGTATCACAGTTATAATCTAAACAATGTGACTCTATGCAAGAAAGAAACAGAAGACAAGAACCAAAAACTCAAATGCATTCAGAGGAAGTGTGACTGATTTTGACAAGGAGAAGATTGATACAATCTTGAATAGTTGAGTAGGAAGCAACAAAAACATCTGTTACAAGGAAGAGAAGGGGATGTACAGATTGAAGAAAAAAAAAACCCCAAAATGGTTGTTGAAGAGACAACAATGCCTGAAATGACCGCTCAGCTGAAAATGGATTGACATCCTTGTGCACAGCATCTTTTCTCAACATGGCCGAACACACAGCTCACTGACATATAAAGCAATTCACCAAATGAATCATGGTGTATGACCTAACTGAAAGTTGTGCCTGTCGGTTTCAAGATAAAGTACAGAGTGTTCATTGGGTTTTATAGCTCCATGGTCTGTCGCAATTTATCCAATCATCTGCTATTACCAATGCACTTACTGCCACCATGGAGCTTCATGATGCCACCAAAAAGCAACAGAGTAACTCATCGTAATAGCAGAAGACAACCATGATCACCTCGCTGTTCACAAATTCCTGGAGATTTTCATCAACCATTTGAGAAATGAACTTGGAGATGATCACATCTGCAAGATAATTTGATTTTTTAGATGATTTTCTTCAACGCAATATGAATCCTAAGGGCCCTTCATGGATTTTTTCGGATCCTGTCATGGAAAAGGCCCCAGTGACTGAGAGAGTAGGGTTATCAAGCGGCAAGTTCAGATTCCTTGAAGGAAATGTCACTCAGCCTGAAACGTCCCAGGTAGAAATTATTTGCTGTCACTTTAGGCTTAAAGTCTTCTGGGTTGATGCCATAAACCGAAAAAAGAGGGTCCTACTCACCAAAACTGTCAACTAAGGGTACACAACGCATTCTAAGTGGTACCATTTGATCTGTTGAACACCTGATGATAGCCTCTCCTCACCTGTCTTTTTTTCCCCACTATGTATAGAGGGTAATGAAGGCACTTACAAGAATTCTGCATTTGTTTAGAATAATATGTCAGTCACTCCCAAGGTTGTGATGGTTGTTGGGTGAGTTGTAGTTGATGTATATAAGCGCCAGGACCAACTATTTGCCTGATTGCAACAGAGAAGATGGACAGCAGTAGCCAGTGCATTGAATGCATCTGCAGAAGGAGTAAGTTCAGTGATAGCAAATTTAGTTAATTTCCTGCTTATTTTGTCTAGTTAAATGCTTGAAATTGCAGATGTCAAATACCTTACATACACACTGTTTCAAAAGTATAGTAGGCCCTATTTCTTTTGTATTACAGCTAGGGCTGCATGTCATATGCACAAGTTTTGAATACATAGTTTGAATATATTGCCCTCTTCGTCATAACAACTGTTAATTTGGGCTTACAGACATGACTCTATTTCATTTTGTTTCCGTTGTTGCAACATCAACGCTGGTGACTTTGTGGAAATGAAGATTTTGCCAACATCCCAGAACAATGCAGGGGAACTTCATTTCATGGCCAATGACTGTAAGATAAATTTAATCAAAATAATTCATTTTTTCCGTTAGTTTCACTGGCCAGTTTGCCCATTATTTTGTGTGTGTGTTGTGTTTTGTTTATTATTGAGTTTTGTTGGTTGGGGTGTTTGTTTATTTGTTTGTTTGTTTGTTTTTCTTGGGGGGTATTCGTTTATAAAATTTAGTGTGCTGAAATAGTTACCAAAAATCTTGCATTGAATCCAGTGGAAGTAACCTCAGATTTCTTAAATTGTGTTATTGTTTCTTTAGGTTTTTCTCATGATGGTGACAATTTAACAGTGTGGTATACATGAAGGAGGTGGGGCCCAATCCATATATTTGACCAGATGTAGAAGACATTTGGTCTTTACCTATGGAGGATGTCTTTGCCCTAGTACCATCACCTTCATCTGCCCTACCAGCAGCACAAGGATACGCTACTGTGTTGACTCCATCATCGCTTCAGAGCAGTAAACGAAAGCAATGATACTGTCAACTGTGACATCTAATGTACATAGAACACAACAATTGAAAAAGACAAGTACCAACGTCCTTCTCTTTTTCGATGAACTATTTATAACAGTTGACATCCATTAATTTGTTTTATTAAAGTATAAAGGATAACTGGCTATACGGCAGTTACAAGTTGTATGACTTCTTACTGGCACCCCTGAACAAAGATATTGACAACATTGGGAGACCGCCAACATTAGGGCTAGATAGCTCAGTTAGTAGAGCGCCAGCACATTAATCCAGAGGTCACAGGTTCAAGTCCCGCTCTGGTAATTTTTTCTGTGTTCAACCCAAAATAAAATTGAAAGGCAATAAACAATATATTTATAGGCAGCATCTACTTTTGGTAATTACTCTACAAGTTAATGGCCATAAAAACTTACTTGGTAAGGAGCACGGAAGAGCCGTTGGTTGTATAAAACATTGTGAGAAACGACTCCCTTTGAAGTATTGTAGTTATAGAGAAAGAAGAAGGTTCACCCAAAACATTTGAAACTGATAAAGGCTTCAGGAATGAAACCTTTCTCAGCCATCTGAAAGCACACAATTGTACGCAACAAGAGTGTTTTTTTTTCTTTCATTATTTGTTTGTAACTTTGATGACCAATATGAGCCCGAATTTTCACAGGTGTATTATGTTATGCATAAAATATGTTGGGATACATCAAGTGAGGATACTGCATGGTCTTTGACAATTACCAAAAGTATACCCTGCCTTTAAGACCTAAATGTACATTTTATACGGTGTGTATTGCCTATAATGTGTAATATTTTACTTTAAGAGCATCTGAGGTAAAATTCATCTTCAACCGACATTCCAAACCAAAGGTTTGAAGTTACAGCGAATAAAGGTCAAAAGTTGAACAACCTGTAACTCCCAAACCATATGACCCAGAACAGTCAAAACAAACAAGTTTATCAAATTTAAAGAAAATCCATGAGATTGATCGTTAGGTTGTCAAATTGACACAGAAAGACCCCAAATGTTAAACTTTGGTGACATCATAGTGATATTTAAACTTTTAGATACAAAACAGAGTTCTGGTATACATGAAGGTTTTCCAGCCAAACAAAAATTCATTCAATATAATGCCTGGCTCATTCGATTTCATTTGAAAACAAGCAACTAAATTTTGACAAGACAATAAAGGTAGCAAATTAGTAAAGGCATTAGAAATGATTAATAAAATGAAAACAATGTATTGATTATTATTAATCTGCAGTATAAACATTATAACAGTTCCAATGGGAGACTTTTGAAACGATAGAGGGCGTCCCGCTCTCCAGTCCTTTAATCCATTGGTCTCGGCAACGAAAACAACAGAAAAGGACAGGGCCCAATACCATGGCTCTGCTTAGCAAAGAATCGGCGTTTACGGAAGCAGGAAATTCCGCGCTTACGTCATGCGTATTTCGCGGGTTAGCAGGGCATTTTTGCTTCTGCGCGTGCACACTTCACCCTACAAGGCATTTTTCACATTACATAGCTAGCGCAGAAATTCAGCGCTTGCACAGTAAGCGGAGAATGGTGATCGTAAGCGCAGAATTCGGCGGTAGCAGAGCCATGAAATTGGGCCCTGGTGAGTTGGACATCCTGCTGTTGTCTCAAATGGTCTTCCATTGTCAAAAATGAAATTCCTTGTTCTGAGGTACATTATACAGCAGAGTGACATGTATCTTGTATGTAAGTAGTTTAACAAAAATTGCTACTTAAGGTAAAAGGCTAAAAGAAAGCAGGATGAATTCATCCGTCAAGATAATTGTCAAATGTTACCAGAAGTCAAATCAATTACCTGAATATCAATGAGGTTTGTCCCCATTCTGTTCTCCTAGGATTAACTGTTACCTGAAAAGGACTACAAAGTATGGCATGCAAGTTACAAAATTTAACTCTCTATACCAAATTTCACTCTGTGCTTTATTTCCATTGGTACTTATTTCCAACTTCCAATAAATACTCATAATGTATCAATTTAACAAGCCTTAAATGAATCCCAGCTGTCTAAGATTAAAAGACTTTGATAAATTACACTTTAATGGCCAGGGGCATTGCCAATTTTAGCCCTAACATTCAAAGCATGGTTTTTATAGAAGCAACTTGGCCTTTCAACCTCTCCAAAGATTATCCTCCACCTCAACCCAACCCTGTTCTTTTAAAGGGATGCTATAATTTTGTATATTGTATTTTGTAAATTCATATTAAGAGTATTATATTGTCTAAATTGTTGACCTCCAACAGTTGTATCGTAGGACACCCATGTCTTATCATGCAAATGATGATTTGCTCATCTTGAAGATGTTATTTTATAACAAATTTATTTATTGTTATCTTCTTCTTCTTTTTTTGTTGGGGGGTTGGGGGAGGGGTAGATGTGTAGTTTTGTAGTCAACATGGCTGTAATGTTTTCTTATTCTGATTCTTGAATAAACCGCTTATAATTGTTGCAGAACTTTGCCTGTAGAATCAGCTTTGCTTTGGAGGCTTTGATGGAGCCTGCAGCGCTGGCAGATTTTTGAATATGACTTTTAATTTTAATGATTGCAGGAAAATAAATGTTTCTGGAGTGCATACTACAAATGTATAATGTACAGACAGTGATATAATAACCCCCGTTTGGGATAAGGGGATTGAAGCTCAGCCCACTTGGGGTGAAATTAAAACTTTGTCAGACCCTCAGGCACATCATAGGGGGGAGAATGGGTCCAGTGATTGATTGGGTCATTAGTGATAATATTATCTGCTAATAGTGGATGATACATCATTCATGCGTGACATTATGTCTGTTATTTTATTCTATGAAAACTCTTGGTTAAAATGCTGTAGTAATGAGCTTTGCCCCATAGTCAGCCTCAATCTCCTGGGGCAGCAGGCCATGCCAGGATTTGGACTTCTGTCAGTCCAAAAGCGCAGTTAAATGTTTCATATAATTTATGGACATAAATGTTTATTAACATTACTGGGAAAAACTTATTGATTGGTTTAAATCTGAAAGCTCGCAAATTTTGAAGTCTATTTCTGCCTAGTGTAAGCCCTTTGCATATGACATCACAAACCTAAACAGTGCCCTCACTGAGGTCAATGAAGACTTATCATTGGCTGAGAGTTGTGCGCAGTGTGTACACGTGTGCATGTTTTCATTGTTTGAGCTCGACGATGGAGGCTAATTTTAGGTGTCTATACAGTTAAGGAATTAGCATAATATGAAGTCTCTACACATCACTTCGCTTACTTTCATTGCTACAATCAAAATTTGTAACAAAACATTAATTTTGTTATAGTTTTTTGTATTCCTGATATTTTTCAGTTGTTGGTACTCCGTTGTCTATTATGAAAATCTAGTGGTTGAGAATTAATTCACTCTTCAAACTATTAATGAAACCTTTAAGCATCAGGTAATAAACCACAAGAGAAACTGAATTAATGTGCCGGCGCTCTACCAACTGAGCTATTTATCCCTATGTTGGCGGTCTGCTGCTGCTTCCCAGGTTGTATTGTAAACTTGGGTGTGATCCCTGGATATACGGCAGTTACAAGTTGAATGGGTTTTGACTGGCACCCCCCCCCCCACCCACCCGAACAAAGATAGTCAGTTAGAACGCCGGAGGTGGCAGGTTAAAGTCACGCTCTAGTCAATATTTTAATGGTTCAACCCAAATTAAAACCTTTAAGGTATATGACATCATTGACAATATGACAATTCATCTTCATCCTGTTGTTTAAAAACAAATTTATAGGCACTACTATCAACCAACCAAATTAGAGGATCCCATTTAATTGGGGGATAAAAAGAAAGAAATGGTTTATGTTTTGTCAGGGATTTTGTGCACATTCACGTTAGGCTTTCAATACTATTTTCTTTTACAGCTTTAGGCAGAATATCTCATGTTTCCATTATATAAATGTTCTTCGCTTGCATTAAGTTTAAGAAAATGTCAATCAAACAACTGTTTTCATTAGGAGAAGAAAGGAAATTTCTAGATATGGAAAACAAAAAAGGAAAATGTTTAGGATATTGTAGTTAAACTAGATTTAGTGCATAATCTAGTTTTGTGGATTATGTTACTACTACATTAGTAACATAAGCAGGAGCAGTTTGCACTTCTCTTATTATTTTATTTGACTATTGGTAGAATTAATCTGTAAGAGTTCATTGCCTAGTTCCACAGCCTGATATATGATGCCCCTAAGGTAAGGTAGTTAGCCTACATGGAAACTAAGTCAAATCACTGCATATGGCTTGTTGGACACACATGTCCATCTAAGACCCTCTCCTCGCCTTCCTGCATTAGATTGAGGCCGAGCTGCATCTGGCTTCATCAAATGTGCCTACCCTTTTGTTTAGTATGAAACCAAACACCCTGCATCGAACCACTGCTGAATTCTAATCCAAGCCCCAGGCCCACTAAGCAATAATATCATCAATATTTTGATAAAACTATTTCCATATTTATCATCTAGAGTTTCAGCCAAACAAAGATGTGTTGGGTTTTTCTGGAGTGTTAGTGAGTGACAGTCCGGTGATGTACTAGTGGCCCATGCAGAGATTGTCCAATCAAACTGACAGACACGCTGTACTAGCGACGTTCCAACAGCTCAATCTGTGAAAATTGATGCCCAGGCAATTGAATAGCCACACAACCAATGATGTGAGTCATACCGGGATGCATTGTCTTTATCTAATCTTCTGGTAGCAGGACTTCATCTTGTGAAGGAGATAAATCTCAAGCGAAAAGACAGGTATGTTGGTTGCTTAAATTCATATTTCCATCAACTCTTATTTAACTTTTTAAATCATATTTGTTTTGTTGCCAGAGAGCTCAAGGCATAGAATGATGGGTTTTTAACTGAAATAAAAGTGTAAAATGTGAATGATTGTGTTTTAAATGATGATTATTCTTTCATATGGACACATGCTGCAAATTAAAACTGAAATTAGTTCAACTAAATTTTAAAAAGATGTTTTCCAAAAGGAGTTGTGATTGAACTTATCACCACTGAATATGAGTGAGCTTCTGGATGGAAAGTCTTTGCTAGAAATTCCAAAGATGTATCATACTTCAAACAGGTAGTACAAATCGGTACCAGTCATGATCAGAACAGTTCAGATGTTTCAGTATGGATCACATCAAGATATTAAACAAACCACCAACAAGTAATAATAGCAATAAGAAGGAACTTATAAATCGCAGTATTGCCGTAAAACGTCCTCAAAGCGCAACGTACAAAAACACAGCTAGGTAAAAAGACAAAAGTCATTAGCAGAAAAAATGTTAAAAAGTGTTATGTATTAAGTCAAAAGGTTGAGATGCAGTTAAGCTGATTGACAAGGTGTACATTACCACAACCACCTAATTTACTTAAAGTATTTGTCATACAAACAATGTTTGTAAGGGAAAATATCCAGCATAGATTCACATCTATCGGCTTAAATAAAGACCGAGGATTTAAACAAAACAATTAGCAGATTTTTTGCTGTAAGAATAAAAGTCAAATTTGCCATTAATAAGGATTGAACCAATTTCAATGAAATGTTTGTTATTGCTGTTGTATATATAGGATTTGAGGCATTGCATGGTGAGGTATCAATATATTTGGTATATTTGGTTTGCGGTAACACCATGTGTGTATCTACTTGCCAGTTCTTAGAGAACTGTCTTGCTTAATTCTACTACCGCGGAGTAGATTGTTCGGGTGTTGTTTATTTTGAGATTCAAGAGATTGGTTTTAAAGTCCTGTATTGCAGTCATACATTACATGTGAGCATGAAACTTTGACTTTCTTTACCACTCTTTAAAAATGAGCTACCCTTTTTCACACACCCAGTTCACCACACATTTTTGTTTCTTTCAGAAGACTTAGATGGCAAAAAAATTGCTTAGTATCTAAAGGAAGGCATTGGTAAAATGGTAATCAAACTTCAGAATGACTTTCAGGAAAAACAAATGAAGTTGGAAATCTAGGTCTTTTGCAGATTCCAACACAGTGCATATTGTATAGTGATTGTTTGTGGTCATATACTGCAAGCAGCTAGTACATAAAGGCATTGAGAATAAAGAGTACATCTCTTATAGAAGGCTGTTAGATTTGATTAAAATGAGTGTTTGAGTCTCATAATGTACATTGTACTTGTAATCTCTTCATGCAGTCTCTACATAGTACAATGTCCTCAATAAAGTGGAACAACAAGATAATATTTTCAATTTTTCATGCAGTCTGTGCGTGCAATAATGGCCTTAATAGGGAAAGGGGAATGAAAATTGCATCTCCAGCATGCTGTCACTAGGCAAAGCTTTTGTGTAGCAGAGGGTACACAAAGAGTCTGCATCATCTTCTATTCCTCTTGCAGCACTTTATGATAACAATGGACTAGACAAGGTGATAGACAAATTTCACAAAATTACTATAATCCTACATGTATGTAGTCTGGAAATACCGTTGGGATTGCAGGTTCATTGTGAGTTCTCTCACTAAGCTCAGGTCAAACTTTAAACTCCCGTTTCACCAGGAAGATGCACAGTGGTAAAGGCAGTAGGGGCCTACATTGGACTCTCTTTGTAATTGGGGGATCTGCCAAATTTCCTCATGTGCACAATACATAGTACCCACCACACAGTGCATTAAAAATAGATGTACATTGTACATGTACATTGTACATGGGAGGAGTTTGCTGCATTGAACCATAGAGAAAGGAGTGGTCCTTTCTATGATTGAACACTGACTGACTGCATGTAGAAATACATAAAAATACAAAAGTTTTGATAACATTACTGAGTATACAGCGCTTTACACACATTGGTGTATGGTTTAACCCAATAATATCCTTTATCCCTGATGCAAATTTAACATACCTATTAGTATTAAATTGTAGCGATAGCCTCTGCTACAATATAGGATTCGAACTGCCTCAAGCAGCCAGGCAATCTCGGTGGTCTAGTGGTGAGACGTCTGCTCTAGAATAGCAATGGTCGTGGGTTTGATATTTTCATCAAAACTATGGCCTGCAAGCGATGATTTTAAACCCCTGCAAACTGTTGTGCCCTATTTCACTATTTAATGAAAGATTATCACTTTGGCAAAAAAATACATCCATTAATCTAAATTATTGACATATCATGTTTGAAGATGTGACAGCCAAAGACTCTCAGAAAGGTGAACTTAATCACTATGCTAGCCAAGAACCCCATGGAGAGAAGACAAAGAAGGAAGTTTCAGCTTTAGATGTGGGAGGAAAACCCCAGAGAATTATTCCATGGAAAAACCCATGCAGTCAGGTAGGGACTGAAAACCCAATCCACATAGTGTCCCCAGCAAGATTCGAACCGGGGTCCCAGATGTGGAGGGCTAGGAAAGATACCACTACGCCAACCCAACCTCCCGACATGGATTGCTGAAGTGTCCAATCCTCTCAGTTGTACACATCTTGAGAACCAAGCAAGTGATCTAATCCCATAAATTGTCTGATGTTTGGGATTAACAACGCAGCAGTCCAATCCTCTCAGTTGTACACATCTTGAGAACCAAGCAAGTGATCTAATCCCATAAATTGTCTGACATTTGGGATTAACAACCTAGCAGTACTTCATTGATGTGCTCACTGACTGGGATTGGTAGCGTTGGATTAGCACCTCTAGGCTAAAGAATTATAGATTTCCAGACTGCTGAAGATAATCATTCATTTGAGTTTTTATTAGGTCTCGCTACAAAAGGGTGAGAAGAAATGATTTGCTCGTAGCACGGCTGCAAAATTACCTCAAACCATCTGATATCTCACTATGTATCTTCCATATTTAAATACATGTAGAAACACTCAAGGGGTGGTTTGGGACAGGCAAAAAACCCTCTTATCAACCCTATGCATCAACCAGGGTCTCATAAGTGCCAAGCTTGTCTAATTAACAAGGACTCTACATATTGAGTCAGACTGGACTAATAGCCATTATTGGTGAATTTAACATAAACAAGAAATTTCTAAATTTGATCAATTGAAAATATATGAAATCAAGATAAGGTTGTGATTAAATCTCTCCATCATACAGTACTAAGATTGGCTCATAGTGTGTACAGGAAATTGACTGATTGAGTAGTACTTGGTGTACCACAAACTGTTGTGACTCCACAATTCATCTAGTCACTATGTGTCTCATCATATTACTTTGATCATTGAGGCATTGCATCAATTATTGTTAGATGAACTACTCCATGGCAAGCAGTTACCACATTCCTACATCCTCAGTAGGAGACCAATGTACTGAATACAACAGTCAATGACTCTTTTGTTGTGTGTTTATTTGTTACCATCTTGAAGTGATTGCTTTGGTATTTACTTTACCTTTAGAGTGAATTTGGCTTGTGGAGATGTTTTGGGTCTGATTGTTTGCTCATCCAAAGTGGGTATTATGATGATACTATTTGTTTCGCTTGATTGATTGATTGATTGACAGACATGTCTGTTTATCTTGTACTGTGCATCTTCATTGAGCCTGCCATGGCATTGTTATTTACTTGTGTCTTGCTAGCAGGCATATCAAATGCACTTTGCAGATTGATGTCACACTTGGAGTGATTTCGTGTCTTAGCATCATGTGGACCGATTGTTCCAATCTTGCTTGTTTTTGCCAGTGGGCTTATACATTGTAAACCAGTAGTGAGAGTGTATTTCCAATTTACATCTCATAAAGGGTCATTCTATAAAAGAAGGACACATCTTCAAGTCGTCTAAACCTGCTCTTTGGTGTTTTCCATGAGGTATGTTTCTAAAAGAATTGTTAATAACAGGATAGCATTATCAAGTACAAACTTGTTTTCTTTAATAATGCTCATACAAAAGTTTCTGTTGTGTAGACCATAATTTTGGATGTCCACTAGATTACCATTAAGTCCAGCATGACAAATATTTGTTAACTGATTATGAAATGCTGAATTCTCTTCCTATGTTAACCAAGATAAGAATTCAAGAAATTGTAATTGAAAACAATGTGGAAACAAAAAAACAGGGGGGAGGTGTATTCAAATCATCATTTACTTTTTTGAAAGATAAAGGAACTTTTGGGAAGGGAAATTTGATGGACATTTTTATTTTATGCTTTCTGGTGTCATTGTTTCAATTCAGGTAGGCCTATAGATACAGGTACCTTTTTCAGGAGCCTGGTTTATTGATTTTCCATAATTGCTTTGTAAATTGATTAAAAACAATCAGTAAAACACAGGTTGACTTTGTGGTGTCAATAACATTGCATCTGTCTACCATTTAAAGGTATCGTACATGTTTGGTAATTACTCAAAACAAATATTAGCATAAAAACTGACTTGGTAACAAGCAACGGAGAGCTGTTGATAGTGTAAAACATTGTAGGAAACGACTCCCTCTGAAGTAACATAGTTTTGAGAAAGAGGTAATTTCTCACTAAAATAATAAAAACTTCTTGCAAGAAGTTTGTATTCCTATCTGAAAGCACACAAATTTGTACAACAAGGGTGTTTTTTCTTTCATCATTTTCTTGCAACTTCGATGACCAATTGAGCCCAAATTTTCACAGGCTTGTTATTTTATGCATATGTTGGGATACACCAAATGAGAACACTGGTCTTTGACAATTTCCAAACGTGTTCAGCGCCTTTAAGTTGCATGTCATTACGATAGAATTGTCAGCAGGTGACTGTAGGGCGCATATTTTCTGTGTGGTTTACATTGTAATACAAAAGAAAACTTTGAAGAATACAAAATGTGAATGGTATGTCAGGAAAATTTGTAACTTGAAAGGGGTAAAAATGTACTTTTTACAAGTACTACTAGTATTTTTGTATATCATCATATCGCTGAATGCAGTAATATCCTTGTGATAAAATTGTCTCATCTGAATTATTTTATGTTTGAAATCAAAGTTACAGTAGACTCTTGTCTAGATGACACAATTTTCAAAAAGAATATTTTTTTAGATGTTGAAATTTTATGAAAAACTGTTACAAATAATAAATGCTTCTCATACATTCATCCATTACATTGCACACAAGTGTACTGTAATTCTAGATCATTGAATATGTCTATGCTACCAGAACAGTTATATTCATAAGTTTATTCATGAGTCTACACACACATACAGCCTACTCAGGGTATGAGACACCAGACAATGGGAGACCATTAATGGTATAGGGTCTTACTGTCTGTGGCTGTATCTTTTGTTCTCCTCAATTGCTAATAACCAAGATGCCTCCCAAGATACTGAACAATGGGCCAGTAATCCTCTTTGCCAGATGCCATCTCCAACAGACTATTGTATCCACTGATTGCAATAGGATGGAGTGCACAAGGTGATAATTATCTGGGATAGGGTTGAGATGTAAATGTGTCATAATCTTATTTTATTCTCAAATAAATCACTTAGTTTTATTGATGAGATTTCGGGTGCAGGTGTAATGTTAAAGTAGTCAACTCTTAGAATAATTACATGTTAATGTGTTATTTCTTAATAATAGATTAGTTGTGAAAATTGCTCAATGGTCTTTAGTATGATAGTATGAGTATTAATTCATAAATACCCTGACAGTTAAAATAATGATATTGGTTAAAGGCGGTCACTTTAACCTGGTCTTACAATGAAAGGGCTTTAAAGACATTCCCTGGAGACCAGGGCCCAATTTCATAGATCTGCTTAAGCACAAAAAGTAGCCAGGTACAACATAATTATGCTTACCAGAATAAGGTTACCAGCTAAAATACCATGTCACATGTATGATGTGTGACTGGTATCCTGCTTGTTTTTGCTTAGCAGAATATTGTTAAGCATCATTCTCTGCTTAAGCAGCTTTATGAAATTAGGCCCATAGAGCTGCTTAAAGGCATCGTACCTGTTTAGTAATAGGAGCCTATTGTTTGTTTCAAACCTATATAGTTGTAGATATATAGGCCTACCATAAAACTAACCTGTGAAAATTTCATTTCAAAAGGTGGTAGCGTTTTTGCGATATTGCCGAAAATCTGGAGCGGTTATGTCCACGCAGGAAGAATATTCTGCATTAGAATACACACTCTGAGAAACGCTTCTCGTTATTCAAATGTTTTGGGGGATAAAAAGTGATATATTTTTTCCGTAACCACAGTACTTCGAAGTGAGAAGTTTCTCAAATTGCATTATATTATCCAAAGCTGCTGTACTTCTTACCAAGTAAGTTTTTATTGCCATTAATTATCAGAGTCATTACCAAACGTGTACGATGCCTATAAGCAGAAAATTTTGCTTAACAATTTTGTGATAAGCAGAAATGAGCAGGATTGTACATGTGACATGGTAGTTTTGCTGGTAACCTTAATCTGGTAAGCATTATTTTGTTGTGCTGAGCTACTTTTTGTGCTTAAACAGCTCTATGAAATTGGGCCTAGTTGTTGCCAACGCTGGTTTGGGTACTTGCAATGCGCGTGTTATTTTAACATTAAAATACATGTTTGCATGGGTGCTGATTAGGGATCAAGCTTTTGAAAACTTACAAAACAGGCACAGCAAACTTTACACAAATTCTTTGACATATTGTTTTTCATGAAAATGGTATTTATGATTCTCAGCATCCTTTCTCAAACAATTGTTCTCCGGTCGTTTGTCCTAGTGAGGCAAGGTCATGTCATAGCGGACAAGGTTTGTGTCTACATGGAGTCGTCCACGCTGTCTAGAAGGCGTTGTTAGAATTTTCAGTGTGTGAGGTGGACGAGTTTTCATGTCTATTTTGTGTTTATTGTGAAATTATAAGTTTCAAAGGATGAGTGAGTTAAAATGTAAAACAAATTTTGAATGCATGTTGTTCCTGCACTATCACAGAATATTAATCACTCCACACTTGGTGAAATCTGGCTTTTTTTATTTCACTTGGCTTCGCCTCATAAAACAAAATAGTCCAGATTTCACCTTGATTATATTCTGCGACAATGCACTCATGCATCCAATATTTGTATAATATTGATACGGTCTGAAATGGCAGTTTAAGACCAGTTCTGTATACGACCAGTAGGCTGGTGTCTGCGCAGTGAAGGACCAAGTTGAAATTCCTGTAATAGTGGATGGCATTCTATTCAACAATATTACTTTCATTTGCATTCAGTATGAGTATATCATGCACTCATGCAATTGTATGAGTAATGTTTTTTACATACACATAGGAACAATAGAAAAGAAGCTGCAGACCTTTCCCAAGAAATATGTAAATTGCACATTGCATGTGTATGCTATAACACTAGGGAACATTGTGCCTTTTTGTCTGGTTCAGATGGTGGCATTTGTGTCTGTGCGTCTGCCTAGTGCACAACTCTATGGCGTTTGCCATCAATAGTGTCTGTACGCATGCGTGAATGTAAACAATAGACTGTGCAAGTCTCGCGCGTATCGGAACGAGAAAACGTCAAGCGAAGAACATTGTTTTTCCTGAAATCAAATTTTTGTTTTAAATTATATCTAATTACAAAATCTGAACATCAAAAATACTCCTTACAATTTTTAGTAAATTAGTTTTCGCTTTTAAAATTAATAGACAAATTATGTGTTAATTATTATTGAAACAAAATTTAAACTCTGGGACAAGGATTTTTATTTGATCTTAACTTTTTAGAAACCCCTTACGTGAATTCGCGATGGTCACACGGGCGTAATATGGGACTGCAATGAAAAGGCTTTGCGTTGCAATTACAGCATCTGGCGATTATCATCAAGCATCCAAAACAAGCGTTTACATAAGTTTTGTGATCGGAGGTGAGCACAAAATTCTTAATTTTTTGCACTAACAGGAAGCTGAGGTCAAGTTTAATTCTTGGGTTTTCTTTTTTATATGTTGAATCGATTTTACTTTAATATTTTGTATCACTAAGTATTATTTTCCCACCAACATATATAATGTTCATGGTCATAAACTACGTTAAACTGAAATAATTGACGAAACAAAATTTGGCCCACGTAAAACTCCATATGGTTGGTACCACAATGTTCCCGGAAGTTTGAATGCGCGCGAGACTTGCACAGTGTATTGCAGACTCATAAGTTTACCATTGCCTGTCTTTAACCATTCTATGCAACACATTGGATAAAACAAAAACAAACTGTAAAGCAAAGTTTGAGTGTAGAACATCCGAGAAGAATATGGGGATCATACAAACCAGAATGGTGATCTGACCAGCAGATAAGCAAGAGTGGGAAAGGGAAAGCACAGATGACAATGAAGATGGAACAAAGTGAGGTTAAGAAGGTGGACAAGAAGGAAGCTACATTAGTGTTCACAAACAGGGACCCAAAACAATCTTGGTGGAATTAAGGAGGATGTGACAGTTAAGTGCAATTTGGTTTTGCTGAACTTCTTGTAAGTTTGTATCAAATGTTTTGGGAGATTTTATTCTTTGTTAGGTTGGGACTAAAAACCCACCAAATATTTATTATAAGTGCTTGGACCTGATGGAACCCTTTTTCCACATACTCAATAATGATATTTGATTTCTTCAGGGTATAATAATCCAGCATCAGGGAAGATGTCGTGATGCATCACATCTTCTGTTATTGTTGACCACACTTTTTGATCAACATCTTTACTTAAAGACTCTTCCTTTAGCACAAACCTCTTTCCAGGAGTTTGGACGACAAATCTTAAGGTAAACATCAATTTGTAAAGCTATGATATTTCGTGCTGGATGTGACAATGTTTGAATTGACTAGATGGTACTGAATGGTAGGACATCGGATACATTGTATGTTTACTCAAACTGATTGCCTCTTTCATATTTTGTAATATGATACACTTAACAGGCTGTTAGAGAAACCATATATGTGGGGTAGTGATGTAAGATTTAATAGTTGGTTTTATTTTATTTCTACATTTTTATTGTAAGATGATGTGGGGGGTTTACATGCTTCAGTCTTGGGTATGGAAGATGCAGAAAACTTGAGATGCACGTACCTGCCTCTATGGTACTTCAATAAAATAAGCTGATTTAGGTTCTAAACTGACTTGTTATTTGTTCCAGTTTCCTCCACCCAAATACACAGTGTTGATATACAATCATAGTACGGTTCAACAGGGTTAGGACTGGATTTAATAACATACATGTTATATGTTATTTTTATTCAAAAATAATAATTTCAAATTGGATATTGTGCATATGACTAATAGTTGACTAAATGATCATGAACACTAGAATAGGTTGCATCCTATAGGGTCTTGCCAAAAGAGCTTTAAAATGTGAAGATGAATGAAATTGAATATAATTTGATGACATTCTTTTAAAAAACTCTTCAGTATAAACAATTTAAGCAATTTAATGCCAAAGGTCTGCAGCACTCTTACAATCTAAGAATGCAATTCCCTTTCCTGTGGGAATTGAGAACAGCAAATATTGTATTTGCAAAAATACAACCTTTATTGATTTGTTGCTGTACAGTTCTTAGCATGGCCAACCAGGCATCCCAGTCTTTGAGTTTATTAAATGTTTTACTTAAATTTGTTTTAGGTCCACACCCTTAAATATCCTTGAATTTTTGCAATGAGGATACCATTTAGGCCTACGGTGTTCAGTAAGATTAAACATAATGTTTGTTTCTTGTTCTGTTCCAAAATATGTGCAGAGCTTTCCCTACTGCACCTTAAAGGAAGATTACAAACATTATACAGCGACTGGGTAACTTTTAAAATAATTTTGGGTTGAACAAAGAAAAATTTACTAGAGAAGGACTTGAACCTGCGACATCACACATATTTTTTATTCTACAGCTCAACAGAATGAAATATAAACCTTCAAAATGTAAATTTTTTTTATCTGTAGACATGACAAGTAAAACACAGATGATTTACATACATTAAAGAAAGTCACACCTCTTTAAATAATTAAAATAACATTTGTCATGTATAAATGTAGATCTATAAATGCACTTTGAATCAAAGATTGTGTACCATATTTAAAATAAACTTGTCATGAAATGCGTAAACCCATTACACTCAGAAGACTCAAATTTGCAGAAATTATGTTGTGATCTAGGCTTCTTCTTATTATCAGTTGTTTAGAAGCCTATAGCAAGAGTTTAATTATAACACAGTCTACAGGTGGGTGATATTTAGTAATACTGTGGTAATATGATGTATTCACACTACGTCGTTCTGCCTGCAGGCTGTAGGTTTAATGAAAATGGGTGTTGGTAATGGAAGAGCCCGACTACATGCTGGAGGCAGTTTCACTTTGTTTGTGTATTTACTCTGGATGAATCATACCACGCAGTGTGGGACAGCTGAGGGTTTGCGTTCATTAGTTATGGCGATTGCGGCACGTTTGATGGCTAATCTCTATTGTTGATACATTGCAATAACCAAGTGTTGATTAGGTTCTTTTGTGTCGGCTGCAATATCTAGTGTGTCCTGAAGCAACAAGTTCAGTCAGAGAGAGGCAGTGCACATCAGCGTGATTCATTGGGCTGGCAATATCTACTGATCTTCATCATGTGGTCATATATCGGTCGTTGAAATTTCACAGATGAAACACAAAGGACTCCAGTGGTAATGGAGCTGGCATGCTACTTAATTCCAGTCACAATCGCAAACAATTCAGCTACCCACTTGAGCATGTTTTAATATTATCTGGCACATTAAGGCTCATAATATTCCCTGTATCTCATATACCCTCCCCATCTGAACGAATAATAGCTTTAAAGGGTGCACTCCAGTGGTAACCTCTTAACTTTTTGTGGAAATCATTGTTTAAAAGATCCATTTGATTGGCGATTTTAATGGTACACACATGACTTTGTCTTAAACTCTGTCAATAAGTATTTTTATTGAAACAAAACTGTTAACAAACATGTTAAAAGCAGGGGAATGAACAACTGTCTTTTTCTACTTCTGACTCTGTGAATTAATTCTTTTAAGGTTGCATGAAAACATTAACATATGTGCCAGTCTTCCTTTAAGATGAGCATAAATGCAGTGAGAATTTTATTCCGCGATAGAATCGTGCGTGTCTATACATTCTGAATTCACGTTTTCAGTAGTCACGCTGTCTGTTGTCAATACCCAAGGATGCTATAGTACTTTCTCCCATCCATTCCATGTCTGGTCATACATGTACATTATTCTGATTCAAAAAAAGATGTGGTTAATTTGGGGTAATTATAAAAAAAATACACTTTTTAAATTTTGGTATCTTATTTGTTCTAGGAAAAAGAGCTTACGTGAAATGCTATGTCTTTGTGAATTTTGTGTTTTCAGTTGATGGAATAAAAAGTATCATAATATGGAACCACTGACTTTCAAACAGTTTATTTTTTAGTTATTTTTATTTTTATTTATATATAATCTCGTAGTTTGTTTTGAGATTTTATAAACTTACGATAATTGAAGTTCACCTCCTGTAAAGGTACAATATTCTACGATGTACAATGAAGTTATCACAATCCTCATTCGTATTGAGATTGCTCAACTATTACTCCTGAAATTTACTTCTAGGCATAACTAACTTCTGTCCACATGATTGAATCTTAATCAAGATCTGTTTAAGTTTTTTGTCTTAATAAATACATTTAGAATATCTTGAAGAACTTCCGAATTCACATCTAGTTCACTTGTTTCACAAGCCTGAATCTTTTTTTCTTCCAACATGGCTAGAGTGTTGGGTGTTTTTCAGGTTTTTATGCCATGTGCCTGTCATTTTCTTTGTTGTTTTTCAAGTGTTCTGTTGTTTGTTTGGTTGGGTACTTAGGTGTAATAGATAAAACTTGCTACTTGGTGCATCTGATATAGTGAATGTCGCCCTCTGTTGGCCAAAAATAATGATTACTCACTTTTACAGTACAAGAAATGGCACAGTTGCAAACATGTATGCCTACTGTGTGTGTGTTTTGTTTCTGAACAAGAGAAAAATAGAAGGAATATGAGACAGATGTTCAACTTTATACTTTTATCAATTACATTTGATACAATTGTTCCGCATCCCTTTTCATGAGTCATCAATAAATGTGTGTTTTGAAGATTGTAGAACAAAGATGCACACATATGCCAACAATAGGACATTGGATTGAGATTTTGTTTAATATAAATTGGTCTACCTCTCCTTTTTCCTCCAATGAAAGTTTGACAAGCCATTTATCACACGCAATTTCTCTGGGATTAGCTGATATCCGCTTTTTTTTCTTGGGGGTATGTTCCACAAAAAACACTGTACAAATATTTGTGTCCAAGACATTTTCCTCTGTTGTTTTGCAATTACATGCATTGCTTTTGGAAGTGAAGATGACATCAAGCCTCAGGTGGGATCCAGGCATTTTACCAGAACAGAAGAAGGAAAACAAGAGAGAACAAACAAACAAACAAAAAACAAGCAGAAACAGAAACTGGAGGGTCGCGATGATTATGAGTATGGCACAAATGGGCAATAATTAAATAACAAAACCCAAATATTGCTACAGATTATTATGTGATGGCGCAAGTTAAGAGTTTACAAATCAAAAAAATAATAAATAAACAAAAAGTCGAGAGCAGGAAGGGGTTCGAGCCCTCTGGACTCCCGCTCCCCTAGATTTGTCTTGACCCTTAGGCTTGGTCTTTGGCCTAGTTTAACATTGTATATGAAAACATCTTCCTACTGTATTCAAATAATGCTGGAAGCTGGGAGCTGGGAGAACATTAGTTAAAATGTCTGTTTCATTCTGCTTCATTTGAGGCATTACTTTGTTTTCCAGTGTGTATAGTCAGTCAATATTTAAAATCCAAATTTTGGTTGGCTGGGTTTGTCAAACTAATTTCGAAAAAAAGAGACATTTAATTCTGAATGGCTTACCCCATAAGTGAAAGTGGTACATGTATGTTGGCCTTTACAATTATCACTTGAGAATGCTATTGCTTTGGAAACTCTGGTTACTTTATTTTAATTTCCGGGTAAGAGTCAAAGTAGGGTAACTACAGGATTTATAACCAACTCCCCTCCAAGGCTACACCCAAAATAGCCTTAAAACATGCAAGCAAACAAACAAACTAACCCCAAAACAAAATTTACATTTGTACTTTGGTTTTTATACTTCCAACGGTATCATACATTTTCAGTTTCTCACAAGTTGTAGATGATACACATACGGAGAAGCACCAAAATTTGATTTAAAACAAACACACAACAGAGTTTCAAAAGAAGAGCATATATCAATATCAACAGGAACCCCCATCATCTATGCAACTGTGATACGCTAATAGTATTTTAACAAGGATCCCAGATTCAAGCTTGCCAAGATAACATCACCGAACTAATCACCAAAATTAAGATGAAAATGGTGTCTGATTTGTAGGTGTGGTTTTACGTGCAGGGTTCATAATCCTTAAAGGAACGTTACAGAACTGGTAATTAAAATTTCTTTAAGATCACAGATTTACACAAAACTTACACGGTCTAATGATGAGGATAGTAGAAAACATACCTAGAAATATTTCTGTCTGAAATGCCATATTTGATGAGAAATAAATAAAACTAATTTCCGATTGGAGTTTATCGCTCATGAGCGTTTTATTCATGCATTGTATAACACATGCAAATGTGGAATCGGTTTTTCACTATTTTCTCATGACCCAGATGGCCGATCGATCTCAAACTTGTACAGGTTTATCAGTTTATGTATATGGTGGATTATATAAAGTGCTTACACTGCCAGCAACTGTTTTGTTAGCAAAAACCAATTCTGTAATGTTCCTTTAAACATAAGCATAGAGCAAGGACAAGGAACCTTCCTGATCCAAGCCTAATTTCAAAAAGAAGGTTTATAGACCACCTAACCTTAATATCTTAGCACTCTTAAAGGGAAGATATACGTTTGGTAATCACTCTTAAAATTAATGGCAATCAAAACCTACTTGGTTAGAAGTATAGCAGCTTTTGATAGTATAAGCATTTTAAGAATAATTTCACTTCGAAGTAATGTGGTTATGGAAAAAGATATCAGTTTTTTATCACCCAAAATTTGAATCTGAGAAATGTTACTGTGAGTAACGTTTCTCAGATTGTGTATTTCAATATGGATTATTCTTCCTACGTGGACTAGCTGCTCTGAATTTTGGAAACTAAGAATGCCATGACCTCTGTTGCCCCGAGTCTTGACCTAGTCCTCTTCAAAATAGTCCAATAGACTTGATCATTTTCAGGTGGAATTGCTCTTTGCAAAATTGAAACGGCTTTACACCTTATAGGCAGGGTATACTTTTGGTAATAAAAAAAATTGTCAAAGACCAGTATCCTCACTTGGTGTATCCCAACATATGCATTAAATAACAAACCTGTGGCAATTGTAGCTCAATTGGTCATCGAAGTTGCAAGAAAATAATGAAATAAAAAAACACCCTTGTTGCATTAAATTGTGTGTTTTCAGGTGCCTGAGAAAGGCCTCATGCCTGAAGCCTCTCTCAGATTCAAATTTGTGGGTGAAAAATTACCTCTTTCTCTAAAGCTACATTACTTCCAAGGGAGGGTGTCGTTTCTAACAACATTTTATAATATCAACAGCTCTCCAGTGCTCTTAACCAAGTCAATTTTTATGGTCATTAGATGATTAATATTTGGAGTAATTACCAAAGGTACACCCTTCCTTTAACAATATTCTAGGTTTGTATTATGATGTGATTTTGAATTTAACAAAGTTGAATGTATGAAAAAACAAAATAATCTGATTTTCTGGAGAAGGGCCATTTCTTTTGTGATAAGATACACGTAAATAAATGGGGACTGATTTGTTCATTTTGTACCGCCAGTTGATATTCGGATCATGTGCGCATGTATGAGGTGAAACTGAACACTTAGTGTTGACGCCCATGATATTGAATACTTTCAGAAGCACGATACTTTAAAGATTAATGTGAGTTAATGACTCACTGACTCATCAGATGGGCTTGTCAATGAACGCAAGGTTGAATACCTCCAACCCCAAAATAGCTGTCTCATCAAAATAGTAGGAAATAGCATTCACGGTGCTATGACAGGAAATACATTTCGTGTAAAGCAGAAAATAAGCAAATATAATCTTAAAAATGTCCATGTGCAATGCTGAATACATTCAATGCTTCAAGCTTGCTTTAACAAAAATGCCTAAATAATTGAATTGAATGTATTTCCTGGAATCATGCTCCCATAGAAGTAAACAACCATCCTGTGATATTATTTGATCTGATGACGAAAGCACTTTTCCTGTAACTTTAGAAAAGGCAAACTGGACCACAAAACTATGAAATATAATCACCATTACAGTTAACAAATTGTAGATTTCGGATTAGTCCCATTGCAGCTAGCTCAAAATGAGAAATGTACCCTGTGATGTAGGCCTAGGCCTACATGGCGTCGCCATTTTCATTGAAGTGGCGAATCTGCACCACAGCCAAAATTCTGTGTTTGGAGAAAATCGTTTTTGAAGTTGAACTATTTTTCAAACTGCTGTTTCGGAGACTGCTTTATTGTTTTTCTTTTAAATTCTATTACCAAAATGAAGCTGACTTCTTCAGATATACAGAACTATCAATATGTTTTTTGTCTTGCAACTATTTTTGATGAGTTATTCACTCCTAAACACTTTCACCACTTTGTCAAAACGAAAAAAAAGAAAGAAATGTGCACGCAGAGCGCTATGTACAAACCAATGTAAATTGAGATTTGCTGGCTCGTGAAAACACTAAGTTTGTAGGTCAACAGATTCGTCGGTTCGTTAAAACACAAAAGTCGTAACACACATGTTTGGCACTCTGCCAGCACTTTGGGACAAATCGGCGAATTTTGATTTGCCACTTCGTGAAAATGCAAAATGGCAAATCTAGTGATTCGTCGGTCATGCTAATTAGTGTAATTACAAAACCATTACGTGTTCGGCAAGCGGACTTGCTAAGAATGTTAACAGCAATGAGTGTAATATCACAAATTTGTACAAAACAACAATGTACAAAATCTTGACCATTTGTCAGTGACGATATAGGTATGCACACTAATCAGATCAAGACAAATTGAAGTCTAAATAGTCCTGATGTACCTCAGGTGATCATGTTTGTTATACAGCATGACTTGTTCAAATGTCTTCTGATAAGAACGAAGTACTGGGCACTCTAGAAAGAAAATAGGATGATTGTCCAAGCTGTCGTCTAATTAGCTATAGGCAAAGGGAGTGCTGTACAAAGAAAACAGTGCCTTACAGCTAACTAAAGTAGGACAAGTCAAACAACTTCGGACATCAACCACTTTGAGGGGCATGAATATAACATGGGAAGAAAGACATGTTATGGGGTGATTTTTAAAAGCCAATGGAGACGTTGTGGTGGAGTAGCTGGTACCATACTCTCTAAAACTCCAGACATCTTGGAGATGTGGTTGCACCACCTGACTGAAATTGAATTTCAATTGACCAGACAACATCTCCCATGACTATTTAGGTGTTCGTGCAACAACGCCAATACCTCTTGATTTTGTCTGTTTTTTCCCCTCTTCTTCTCCTTCTTCTTGTTGTTGTTCTTCTTCTTGTTCCGCCCAACTCTTCTCGACAGCATAACTCAAGATTGAGACTGAATTGAGCCTTGAAACTCATCGGACAATTGAATCTCAATATCCAGACAGCACAGTTTCCATGACGTCTATGATGACGTCATCAGGAGTTGAATTAAGTTAAATCAAAGTTTTATTTTTTGGAACAATCATAATTCCTGAACGACAAGATTTTACAGTATATACGTCATCGGAAAGGTCTTTGAAAAAGTAACAATCGCTCACAAAATGTGACCCCATTTGACCTTGACTTTCCGGTTCAAACCGGAAGTTGAAAAATTTAAAAATTCATATCTCAAGTACTACTTATCATTTCATCAAATTTATACATCAGATGAAGGTCTTTGAGACTGCTCAAACTTTTGCACAGAGATGAGTTTGGAAAGTGTCTTCATTATCAGTGCTCACTGTGTTGAATGCTGTTTTGATAAAAGTTGTTAGTAATGGAAATTAAAAACTAAATGCTTTACTGGACGGTGTAAAAGAGATTTTCAGACGAAAAAACAAACCTGTTTACAACTACGTATCTCATCACAAATGGTGCTTAATTTCGTATTCCAGGTGTCAATACCATGATCTCTAACTTTAAATGCAAGTTTGTGTGATTTGTATGGTTTATTGAAATCACCAATTACCAATGTGATGGTATTTCTTGATTTATACTACAGAGAAAGAAAAACCATTTAGCTTAATTTTATTCGCAGATTATGTATGGATTTGACTGTATTGTGACGTTTACTTTACAGAATTGGTGTACACAAGTTGTTTTGTAGCTTGTTATTGTATACTCTATCATTCATGAATAATGTACATGTAATTCAACTCGGTATCCCCATGGGTGCAATGAGGGTGCTGTGTACTGAGTATTATTCACAATAGAATATTAACAAATGTAGACTGAATGTCTACACACACTACCTAGGAATGTCATTTATAACCGACTTCTGATTTCTCTATGAAAATTGTGTGTTTTAACCAATGTCCACTGCAAACAAGAATTATGCAGGTGACTGACACGGTGGTTATCAATAGCTGAGTCAAACACAACTTTACAGAAAAATTACAATTTTACAGAGCAGAATGAGGAGGAAAGGCTTCTGGAATTTTGTTTTAATGTAATGAATATGGTTACACATGATACATTGACCTTAAATATCAAAAGTATTGTTTTTTGAAATAATTTGAGATTTGTTATAGAGAACAAACTCCAACTTATCAAGTTGCAAAAACTTTAAGAAAACTGTATCTCAGATAACTATGGCTGATGTAATGTGAGTTATCATGAATTTGTTCAGGGTTCTTGAGAGGTTTCCATGTACATTTTGCCTAGGAAGTAGTTATCACTGATCAGCTTTGTCTGCTGTGTACTATAATGCACAATGTAGTTAGGATCAGTTTCAACATCCAGTGTTGAAGTTCCCTTTATTTAGCTGAGTTGTAGATGAATATGACTGGCCACTGAGTCTAGACATAGCCTAGTCTGTTCATAAAGTGTGACTCGTATGAGCCTTTTGGGAATCACACATCAAAGCATCAAATAACGTTCAGCAAACCTAGTCATTAGCCTCCCAAGCTGGTTAATATTGCATGCTCGATGATTCAGCAAGTTTTTTTCCCATGGATAAAATAATTGAAATCGTAAATTCTTTTTTGTCACAACTGAAAAGTTATTACTTTGGATTGAAACCACTCATCAAAATGAACCAAAGGTTTAGGAGAGGAAATTGTATGCATTTTCTACACTTAATGTCATAAAAAGCAGATCAGTTGTATGTCGAATATTGAAAGACAAATGGAAATGACAACTCAACCATTTGTCCCCAGAATGCAGTAAAAATGTAGGTGTGCCTCATAGTAATGACCAGGGTACCATTTCATCTAAGGTTCAGGATACGTATATGAGCAAGGCACCATCCATTGTAGGCAAAGTATTTTGGCTGGTTATGTTTTTATCTTTGCAAGCACTTAAAACAATTGTGCTGAAAAGTAGGATCATAGATTGGTTTTTGTCAGCATTAATTTATAAAGAAAGATACAATAAAAGTCACATGTGAAAGTTTCAGCTGAATACAGTGTCTACTTGCTGAACAAAAACAGCAAAAACTGTCACCGTATTTTCACAAAAAAAGGTCAAATCTTTCCACGGGTACCAACCGCATCTCAAGGTCCGCAAAAATGAGGGGTGCTGTGTAAGCTGCAGCACCCCCAACATTTTGGATAAGGGTGCTGGAATATACTAAAGCACCCCCTACTTTTAGTATACTTGTTTCATAAATTTAACCTTACATGAACAGAAAACTTGGAAAAGGTCAAAAATGTAGAAATAAGTGTGGTATGTACTAAATCCGCTGATCAAGCCTGGCAGTGCTCATATTCGGCACCAAGAAGAAGTGCCCGAACAGCCAGCATTATTATACACTGTGATATGCCCATTTTTCATGTGGGCCTGGTCGGCCGGCTGGCCGGCCCTGTATGTGTACGTCTTCTTTATAAGACATATGCCCTAATATTGTTTATTGTTGCAGAATATAATCACTCGCTGAAATCTGGCTTTTCCATTTACCCAGCTTTGACTCTTGAAACAAAAATCATTGAGGGGCCGGGTAATCATTTTGCAAATTACACTAATAATACCTCCCCCCCTTAAAAGAGACATTAAGTGACAAATAGTGGCTCGGATTGCACACAGAGCATCTATGGGACTCAAAAGCTTCCGGAGCTCTCACTCCTCATCGTAAAATTGTTTATTTTTGCAGAATATAATCATTTGCTGAAATCTGGCTTTTTCGTTTCACCCAGCTTCGCCTTGGAACAAAATAATCATTGGGGGTATTTGTTTTGCAAATAATACTAAAGATATCACGCCCCAAAAAGGGACATTTATGTGCCAAATAGTGGCTCTGATTGCACCACAGAGCATCTAGGACCCTAAAGCTTCTGGGGTCGTTAAGTGGGCCTGAACCCCAGGATGGTTCGTGCGCCACGCTCGTAATTTGTCTTCGAAAAAATACCAGCACCCCTTGCAAAAACGTGTTCTTGCAGGCCTGCACATCTCTGGCCGCAGCATTCACGAATGGACACCAACCCTCAGAAATTTGACAAATGATTCATGCATGAATCGTTTCTCAGTTTCAAATATTTTGTTGGTGAAAAATTATCCAAACCATATTACTTTGAAGGGAATCTTTTCTCAAAATAGTTGATGCTATCAACAGCTGCAGTGCTTCTACAGCCAAGTAAGTTTTAATTGTCATTAATTTTTGGAGTATTTACCAATACGACCCTACCTTTAACATCCCAAAGAGATGAAACCGATTTGATATCACTTAGTAAGAAAGCAATCTCTCTATAATCAGAAAAGTTTAGCTTAGGAGAAAAGCTGATGATTCCTTTGCTTTGTTATGCAATATGTTCTTCTTTGCTGCAGAATGATGTATATGTTCTTCTTATCTGTAAAATGGTGTATATGTTCTTCTTAGCCACAGAATGATGTAAAACAATTTTCTTAGCTGGAGAATGATGTAAAACAATCTTCTTAGCCACAGAATGATTTAAAACAATTTTCTTAGCCACAGAATGATGTAAAACAATCTTCTTAGCCACAGAATGATGTAAAACAATCTTCTTAGCTGCATAATGATGTAAAACAATCTTCTTAGCTGCAGAATGATGTAAAACAATATTCTTAGCTGTAAAATGATGTAAAACAATCTTCTTAGCCACAGAATGATGTAAAACAATCTTCTTAGCCACAGAATGATGTAAGACAATCTTCCTAGCCACAGAATGATGTAAAACAATCTTCTTAGCCACAGAATGATGTAAAACAATCTTCTTAGCTGCAGAATGATGTGAAACAATCTTTTTAGCCACAGAATGATGTAAGACAATCTTCTTAGCCACAGAATGATGTAAAACAATCTTCTTAGCCACAAAATGATGTAAAACAATCTTCTTAGCTGCAGAATGATGTAAAACAATCTTAGCTGTAAAATGATGTAAAACAATCTTCTTAGCCACAGAATGATGTAAAACAATCTTCTTAGCCACAGAATGATGTAAGACAATCTTCCTAGCCACAGAATGATGTAAAACAATCTTCTTAGCCACAGAATGATGTAAAACAATCTTCTTAGCTGCAGAATGATGTGAAACAATCTTTTTAGCCACAGAATGATGTAAGACAATCTTCTTAGCCACAGAATGATGTAAAACAATCTTCTTAGCCACAAAATGATGTAAAACAATCTTCTTAGCTGCAGAATGATGTAAAACAATCTTAGCTGCAGAATGATGTAAAACAATCTTCTTAGCTGCAGAATGATGTAAAACAATCTTCTTAGCCACAGAATGATGTGATGGCATGAATTGACAAATAATGTTGGTAGTAAAACCTAAACCCACTTGACTTACTGAAATAGTTTTAAACATTTATTTGACAATCTACACGGATATCTAACCAGATATATTTATAATATATAACGTAACAATAGATTAAAGACAGAGAACAGTCATAAAAATACAATTAAAATCCGAGGCATTGAAGAGGATACTTGTAACACACAAAATGCTGAAAACGGCTTATTTCCATTGTGTACCTCTACATTCAAAAGTACATTGAGTACATGAAATTAAAACAAACTATCACAGAAAGAAATTGTATATATATATCAAAAACATTGTTGACAATGATTTAAATCACAATCATAAGAAGACAGTGGTTTGGAATACATTCACTAAAAAAACAAAGGTTTACAAAACTTTGCAATTAATCATTTTAATTTCATAAAATATCAATACTTAGATGAGAAGATTTCAGACACAAGAGAACCAAGTCTTTTTTGTGTCTTGTGGAATTCCATCAAGTTGAACTCTTTCATGCTAGCAAACGGTTTAAATCCCTTAAAAAAAATAGTTGTAACACGAAAATAAAGATAGCATGGCCACACAGTTTTTAGAATGGGAAAGAGGACTCTTGAGGGTGCTATTGTGACCCGTTTTTTTTTTGGGGGGGGGGTCGTGTGTCCATATCGTCAGCGTTTTCACAAAGTGGCGATTTTCTTTTTACAGCATTTTGGTTTTTTGCATTTTTTTAAATGTATTTGGTGTCCTTAACAATTCTGCAAAGTTTTAAGTCTTGAAAGTGTATAGTTTTTTAAATAGGCTAATTGCATAAACGGCGAATCAGTCAGCTTCACGGATTTGCGTTTTCACGAACCGGCGAATAACCTTTTCCCCAGGGTTAATTTGTATTCTACCTCTTAAGCGCGCTTGTCAACGTCATCACCGGCGAATCCGCGCCCTGTTCGTGGCGAATCCGGTGTTTACAGCATTTTGCGTTTTCACGAACCGGCGAATCAGACCCCCCGCAGGGTTTTCACGAACCAACGAATCCGCGCCCTGTGTGTAGTGAATCCGCGCTCTGTGTGTGGTGAATCCGCGCTCTGTGTGTGGTGAATCCGCGCTCTGTGTGTGGCGAATCCGGGGTGCTCGTCATTTTGTGTTTTCACGAACCGGCGAATAAGTTTTGAACCAAAAAGCATTCTTACAAAGCATCACAATAAAGAAATAAGTATCTAGTCATGTTATTTAACTTATACACTACCGTAACACTAAAAAATATTTAACAATTTCACTTAAAAGACCGGCGAAAACACATTTTTTAAATGTGACCAACTTCAAAAACGTTTTTCTAAAAACGCTGTTTTTCAGCTGCGTGGGCGGATTCGCCGGTTCGTGAAAATGTCGACGATATGATCAATTTATCACTAAAATAAATGGTGCATGAAAGAGTTAAAATAAATAATTTTTTCCTTCAGTATTGAAATCAATCTGCCTGGCTGTAAATGTACAGAATTAAATTAGTATACATTTTCCCCAGTGGCATAACAGTTAAGAACACTCAGTAAGAAAGACGTTTTTTTACAATTTATTCATATTTGATCTCACACAGTTTGAATGGAAATATCACTGTTCACATGCCAGCTCTGCCATCTTCCCAAAATTTAGATAATAATATGTCATTCTATTATGTCAATTGTTACAGAAGGACATTGCAGACCACCTAAAACGTTGAAATTCCAAAGTCACATATCGATCAAACTCCTAAGGTTTATATTTTGAATCTTCATGTGATTGGTGATATTTTGGTCTCTATAGAAATGTTCTTTGCCTAAACAAAGAGGTAATTTTATTATCAGCTTTTGAACCACTTTGAGTTTTTGTGAACTGCTTGGGATTGAACCTGTGCACATGTAGTATCACTTGGTATGGTTATTAAGAATGTAGAGCTTGGTGTTTTGTATCACTACGCAGTGTGAGGGCTAAGCTAGTGCCTGCAGGTGCGTAGGGTCTACCTAGATCATATACCCTATCAGAATACTGATGAAGCTGTGACCATTGTACTTTATGCTCTGTACTACTGAGATGGGTATCAGTAAATCACTGCACAAGGAATTAATGTGTAAAGGAGGTTTACAACTTGACAAAAATGCAGATATCGACGCATAATGATTCAATGTTAACATTGTAATTGTTCATTAGACTACTGTCTTTGTTTGAGGCAGACATACAAGTAACTATTTCACTTTTGAAATTTAAATTTAAAGATTTTTGTCAGTAAATCCTTGGAATGCTTGCTGCATGAAATTTACCAAAGTGGTAATCATTCAAACCATTGTGGAAATAGTACATAGCCCCAGTGACATAAACAGTGAAAAACATTCAGTAT